>CM075983.1:53807623-53933143 GCA_038087875.1 Malacoraja senta | reverse complement strand
ATATGAAATCTAATTCTTTCCTAGTCATTTTCATATGTACAAAATAAAGGCTTTAAAAAATATATATATTTGAAACCGGGAAATAACTTAATTACACAAGGGAGTTAAAATGACTTGGAAAGAATTAGATTTCACATGGAGCATTCTCGCATGTTCAAGGCCGCTCACATTAATATTGTTTTTATGTGCACTCACTGATGCAATATGTATTAAAAAAAGCCTTTATTTTGTACAATTTCCATTTATTGGAATAGCCCAAAGAACTTCAAAAAAAATCCAAAGACAACCCTCCTGTATAAATATTAGGACAGGGGACTACAGTCTCTAGTGCGGCATTCAAACTCTCTAGTGCGGCATTCTGACGTCTGGCTGCTCCTGTGGTCCAGCAAGTTTTGAATATGCAGTACAAATAGAAGACTCATAGAAATGAATGAATGAATAAGTTTATTGGCCAAGTATTCACATACAAGGAATTTGCCTTGGTGCTCTGTCCGCAAGTGACAACATGGCATACAGTGACAGTTAGGAATGACACATAAACAAAAAAGCTGTTTTTATGACCAAAATAGGTGCAGGAGTAGGTCATTTGGCTCTTCGAGCCAGCACTGCCATTCAATATGATCATGGCTGATCATCTAAAATCAGTACCCCGTTCCTGCTGTTTCCAATATCCCTTGATTCCTTTAGCTCTAAGAGCTAAATCGAACTCTCTTGAAAACATCCAGTGAATTGACCTCCACTGCCTTCTGTGGCAGAGAATTCCACAGATTCACAACTCTCTGGGTGAAAAAGTTTTTCCTCATCCCAGTCCTAAATGGCCTACCCCTTATTCTTAAACTGTGACCCCTGGTTCTGGACTCCTCCAACATCGGGAACATTCTTTCCTGCATCTAGCTTGTCCAATCCCTTAAGAATTTTATACTAATCTACTAATCAACTTATTCTAATACAGATCTAGAATTAACTATAGCTAATCAACTGACCAGTTAAACTTTTATGATCACAGCCAATTGCATTTATGTCTTGCGGCAACCTTCTGTTACATGCAGTTCTTCTAACAATTGTGTGAGTCAGGTGGTGTTGAAACTTAAAGAACAGTTCTCCTGCTCTGAAGAAGATGTGGGTGGTGTTTTCTTCGGACCAGCACCAGTCGGGTTCCAAGGTTGAAGTCTAGAAAGTTTTAACCTATAACAGCTTGGTCAGAGGAAGGTTTTTAAGGATTATCTTAGAGGTAGTCATTTGGAGAAATGTATCAAGCAAGATTTGAGAAGGTCCCAGACAGCTAAAAGCATGACTGTCAATAGAGAAGGGATATATCAGGCTGGAATTGGAGATGGGACTTGTCTTGTGGTGGTGGTGGTGGTGGTGGTGGGGTGGGGGGGGGGGGGGCAGGGAGGGCAGAGTGAATAAGGTGTGCAATCTGAAACAACACCTATCCATGTTCTCCAGAGATGCTACCGGCGACCCGCTGAGTTATTCCAGTATTTTGTGTCTTTGGTATGGCCACGACAGGATTTAGACATATCCAGCCTGAGGAAACGAGAGGCAGTGAGGTCTACGTAGTAAATGTGACTTGTGGGCAGTGGTGCAGTGATCATGCTTCATTTAATAAGGAATGGTGAGCATCAGAAAAGACATAGAAACATAGAAAATATGTGCAGGAGGAGGCCATTCGGCCCTTCGAGCCAGCACCGCCATTCATTGTGATCATGGCTGATCGTCCCCAATCAATAACCCGTGCCTGCCTTCTCCCCATATCCCTTGATTCCACTAGCCCCTAGAGCTCTATCTAACTCTCTCTTAAATCCATCCAGCCTCTGTGGCAGGGAATTCCACAAATTCACAACTCTCTGGGTGAATTTTTTTTTTCTCACCTCAGTCTTAAATGGCCTCTCCTTTATTCTAAGACTGTGGCCCCTGGTTCTGGACTCACCCAACATTGGGAACATTTTTCCTGCATCTAGCTTGTCCAGTCCTTTTATAATTTTATATGTTTCTATAAGATCCCCCCTCATCCTTCTAAACTCCAGTGAAACTCCAGAGTAACCTGGTGTTCAATTTGAGCAAAGTTCAAATCCAAAGTAGGTGAATAAACAGTGATTCCCATATGTATGTCCTCATTATTGACTCCATTCTCGAGGGCCAAAAGCTTCTCTTGCAAAACTAATCCTAATTTGGCATTAATTGGTATCCTTGAGAGAATTCATGGCATAGTCGCTGTGTGAATTAGATATAATTGTATTAGTGTAACAGTGATTTCAAGGTTGGACCGACTTTAGTTATGACTTAAATTTAATATTTGCACTAATTGGAAATTCCACAGCATTGGAAATTCTGTGGTTGAAAATGTTTTGGGTTACTTGAGAGTGACTACCTGCTATGGTGAAAATGTTGCATTTCCTTGGACTAATGGACCTCTCATTGAAGGGACAATATTTATAAAACCTGACATTTGTTTTTGAACTGAGCTTTAAATTGCTTTGGAGTCCTAGTCATACAGTGTGGAAACGGGCCCTTCAGCCCAACTTGCCCACACTGGCCAACAATGTCCCAGCTACAATAGTCCCACTTGCCTGTGCTTGGTCCATATCCCCCCCCCAAACCTGTCTTATCTATGTACCTGTCTAACTGTCAAACCTGTCTATGTACCTGTTTCTTAAAATGGGATAGTCCCAGCCTCAACTATCTCCTCTGGCAGCTTGTTCCATACACCCACCACCCTTTGTGTGTAAAAGTTATCCCTCGGATTCCTATTAAGTCTTTTCCCCTTCACCTTGAACGTATGTCCTCTGGTCCTCGATTCCCGTACTCTGGGCAAGAGACTCTGTGCATCTACCTGATCTATTCCTCTCATGATTTTGTATACCTTTATAAGATCACCCCTCATCCTCCTACGCTCCATGGAATAGAGACCCAGCCTACTTAACCTCTCCCTATAGCTCACACCCTCTAGTCCTGGCAACATTCTCGTAAATCTTTTCTGAATCTTTCAAGCTTGACAATATCTTTCCTACAACATGGTGCCCAGAACTGAACACAAAGTCTTATACAACTGCAACATGACCTCCCAACTTTTTTTACTCCATACTCTGACTGATGAAGGCCAAAGTGACAAAAGCCTTTTTGACCATCTTATCTACCTGCGACTCGACCTTCAAGGCTCCTACGACTCGACTCTACCTGCGACTCGACCTACCTGTACTCCTAGATCCCTCTGCTCTACAACACTACCCAGAGGCCTACCATTTACTGTGGAGGTCCTGCCCTTGTTCGATGTCCCAAAATGCAACACCTCACATTTCTCTGTATTAAATTCCATCAACCATTCCTCCGCCCACCTGCCTGATCGATCCAGATCGTGCTGCAATCGTTCACAACCCTCTTCACTATCTGCAAAACCACTCACTTTTGTATCATCAGCAAACTTGCTAACCTTGTCGTGTATGTTCTCATCCAAACCATTGATGTAGATCAGGAGCCTCAACTTTTCAGCATGTGGGCCACATTATATATTTGGCACATTTTTGTGGGCCGTCGGAAAAATTATAGAAATGTCACACTCGCACTGGCACACTCGCACTGGCACACTCGCACTGGCACACGCGCACTGACACACACGCGCACTGGCACACACGCGCACACATGCACACACTGACACACACACACGCACACTCTGAGACACAGACGACGCACTGAGACACAGACGCACTGAAACACACATAGAAACGCACATGCACACCTGGACTCCCACACACTGAAACACACAGGCAGACGCACGCACAGCCACAGACAGACAGACAGACAGACAGACAGACAGACAGACAGACAGACAGACAGACAGACAGACAGACAGACAGACAGACAGACAGACAGACAGACAGACAGACAGACAGACAGACAGACAGACAGACAGACAGACAGACAGACAGACAGACAGACAGACAGACAGACAGACAGACAGACAGACAGACAGACAGACAGACAGACAGACAGACAGACAGACAGACAGACAGACAGACAGACAGACAGAGACACACACACACACACACACACACAGACACACACACACACACACACACACACACACACACAAGACACACACACACAGACACACACACACAGACACACACACACAGACACACACACACACTCACACTCACACTCACACATACAGGTTCTCTCACACTATCTCTCCCTCTCTGATACACACGTACACACACACACTGTGATCACCCCTCAGGCATATTAACAAAGACACATGCACGCTAATGCTCACCCATCGGGCACACACGTAGGCGGCTACCGATCCACCGATCTCTGCAGGGCTGCCGAGACAGAAAGAGAGGGGGAAAGAGATGGGGAAAGGGGAGAGAGAGGGGGAAAGAAAGAGAGGGGGGGGTAGAGAGAGAGGAGAGAGGGGGAGGAGAGAGAGAGGATAGGAGAGTGAGCGGGGGAAAGGGAGGGAGAGAAAAAATAAAGGGCAGGGGAGGATTCCCCTGGCAAGCGTTGGTGGAGGCCCGGGCAAAGGGTCCAGGTCAGTGTGGCGCCACGGAGCGGGAGTTGTTCACGGGTCACCCTCACAGGGAGAGACTGCTACACGCCGACCCTGCCGCCAACTAGCTCTCCCCCCCTCGCTCCACTCCCCACCCCACGCTACCACCCTGCACAACCTGCCTTTGCAACACAAGAGCTATGGCACGGTGGTGCAGCGGTAGAGTCACAGCGCCAGAGACCCGGGTTCCATCCTAACTACGGGTGCTGCCTGTACGGAGTTTGTACCTGCGTGGGTTTTATCCGGGTGCTCTGGTTTCCTCCCAGACTCCACATTAGCAGGTTAATTGAATAAGTCCCGAGTGTGTGCAGGATAGTGCGTACGGGCATTGCTTCGATGGGCCGAAAGGCCTGTTTCCGCGCTGTATCTCTAAAGCTGCGCAACCACTAAATAGCCCGCCGCATGGAACGTGTTTAGAGCTTGCTGCGGGCCTGATAAAATCTCGTGGCGGGCCGCATGTGGCCCGCGGGCCAAAGTTTGGAGACCCCTGATGTAGATGACAAACAGTAAAGGGCTCAGCACTGAACCTTGAGGACTTTGGGTTGGATTGCTATTTAGTTTGCTGAAGTGTTAAGGGGTGTGCTAACATAACTGACATTTCTATGGGTGTTTTCTACTGTAAAGAGGCTGCTATTTTTCCTTTGTCTCTAGAACAACAAGCAGAGGGGACTTTGTGTTCTGCGCTGATCGATTGGTGAGTAGAAACAAACTTGCCATTACTTCATTATATTTTTCGAATCCAATACTTGGGGTTCCACAATTGGGGTTCTAAAATGAAGGAAGGCTGAGTAGGAGTGGAGATAAAGTGCGGCAAGGCTCGAGGATGATAACATTTAAAAAATGGAGTGCCATGTAAAAACAAAACTGTTTGCATTTGGCATTTTTATTTGTGACGAAGAAATGGGTATTGTTGCTTAATTTGTTTTATTGTCCTGCAGTGAAATGTAGTCAAGATTTGTGAATGTATTTGTCCAGACACAATCACCTGCAATACTATATTACAGATCAGACTCGTTGTTGAAGAAGGACTGAACCAGCTACCATACACTGAATGTACAGTCACTACCCCAACAGGTTTGATATAAACACATTGTGTGGAACAAATGCTGTCATAATTGGCTTGCCTTACCGCAATACACGCCGTGACGTGGATCCTAACATTTATTGGCAATGAGAGGTCTTTTGTGTGGCTTGCCAATAACTAGTTTAGCTGTGGTATTGGTGCAGCAAGGTTTTGTACTGTCCAAGGTGTTGGGCAAGACTGACTGAGCCTTGGCCACTTTATTCTCCACCTTGTGCCATTGGTCAGTGTATAAAGGGCCTGTCCCACTTGGCCGTCATTTGCGCCTCATTTACGCGTTATATGTAAATTAGGTCGATGCGTGGGGTGTGCATGCGTTGCGCATGATGAGGTGTGGAATCCAGGATTTAGTACAGGAACGTATCGCGTACGCACACTGACGCATTGGGTACGCACGCTGACGCATTGGCGTCGTACGCTGGTGTCTCACGTGTATCGCGTGGTGACGCATGGTTACGTCAACGTCCTGCCGCGCGCCGCAGGGTATTCTAATGACATCACACGCACCAGACGGCTGTGCTGACGCGTGATTTGCGCGCGACGTCGTGCATCACTACGCGTCAACCTATTTTACATATGACGCGTAAAAGAGGCGCAAATGACAGCCAAGTGGGACAGGCTCTTAAATTGTAAATATTGAGTAAGTGCAGGGGGGGGGGGGATCATGAGACCTGTGGTTGGAAGTTAATTGAGTCTCAGATGGATATTGTTCACGGATAGGTGGGAGGGGGCAGGTGTAGTCAAGCAAGGCTGAAGTCATGGTGTGGGAGCTTTATTTTTTATTTCCAAAAATAAACATTCAGAATTAAAAAATATATAAAACCAGAACAGTGCAAAAATTCTTCAGACATTCTCAGTCTCTATACATTCATTAGTGTCCTATTTCGTAATGTTCTCAGCTCTCGGTAAACTAAGCACCCTTGACACTCTTGTGGTGTGGAGGAGACATAATTGAAACTTAGAAATATAGAAAAATAGATGCAGGAGTAGGCCGTTCGGCCCTTCGAGCCATTCAATGTGATCATGGCTGATCATCTAAAATCAGTACCCCGTTCCTGCTTTTCCCCCATATGCCTTGATTCCTTTAGCCCTAAGAGTTAAATCTAATGACCTCTTGTTAAGGAACCTAACTGATTGGAGTTCCCAGCTCTGGGCTCGGGTCAGCTCTGAAGAGATGCCATTAATACATGGAGACACCAGACACTGCAGATGCTAGAATCTTGAGCCAAACAAATACAACTGCTTGAGGAGCTCAGTGGACAAGGCAGCAACTATGTAATGGAAATTGGGACCCTTGTTCGGACTGTAATTCTGTGAGCACCCAATGACGGGCATTCTTCAGAACAAAGTGATTGAGTTCTCACGCAATGCAGAATAGCACAAGCACAATTATTGACTTGAAGTGCCCACTAGTGTACGTTTGGAAGCCACATTATGCAAAAGCCTGATTGTTAATATGGTTGCCAACATCTGGCCTACCTCTCCCGAGTGACGCCAGCAAGTTGAACCAACTACAGGAATCAACTGCCATTCACAGGTAAGTATTGATAAATGATGCCATTAATAGGGCTGGTGAATGATTTGTCCTACTTCTGGATTGTATGGTAAACCGTAATGTTCAGGATTGTGGGTTGGTATCCAAAATGGCGATCCTGGTGTCAATTCAATGCAGCATCCCCTAGAATTAGAATTATGATTGATCTACTTTGCATGTGTCCTGCAAATGTTCTTTCCAATATGGTGTCCTTTGCAATTTGCCATTACCTTTGTTGCGAAGCTATGTTGCATTCCAACAGCATGTAAACCATCCACACAATGGATGCCACCATTTAAATTTGGTGCCCAGTGATTGAGTTCCCTCAGCTCCATATCAACGCATAACTGTGGAAGGGGCATGGCAAACGCATATTCCAATCAACATATTTTTATTGGCTTTTATATTGTGGGTAGGGCTTTTCTCAAAGGGCAAAATAAGGGCTGGGCTCCCTTTGGAGATTCAAGATTTTGGCGTGACCTTGTGTTGACTTAGTTAGCCCATTCTCTTTGTAACTGTGTGGGTTTCCTTTAAGTGATTAAAATCTTCCCACATCCCAAAGTGTGCTGGTAGGTTGATTGACCACTGTAAATTATTCCTTGGTATACATTAGTGGCAAAAAGAGGAGATCTGGTGAAGGTTTATAAAATGGTGAGACACACAGTTAGGGTGGATCCTCTGGGTGTGTTTCTCAGAGTGGAACGTCACATACTAGTGGGGATAGCTTTAAGGTGAGAGGGGGAAAGTTTAAGGGAAGATTTGCAAGGTAATATACACAGCCTTTGATGCCTGGAGCGTGCTGCCATGGGTGGTGATGGAAATGGGCAGCAGGACATGTGGGGAATGGACCATGTGCAGGCAGATGGGATTTGTTTAATTGAGCAATATGATCATCACCTATATTGTGGTCCAAAGGGCCTGTTATGTTGTATGTTAAAGAATCAAAGGGGAGCTGAGAGACAACAGGTTGCAGGGGAACATGGAAATAGAGAGGGGGTATGGGACCCATTGATTTCACACTGGACCAATGGGCCAAGTACTGAGAATTATAACAGTAAGGACTGGGAAAGGAATGGAAGGAATTTGGGTGGCCTGCGTTGTGCTAACTCCGGTTAATATTTCATTTTATACAGGTCATAAATACGATGGAGTGAAGTTTGAGAAGGGAAACTGTGGTGTTAGTATTATGAGAAGTGGTAAGTAATCTCTCAGCAGGCAAATATTTCAACACCTAACTTGTGGAGTGCGGAGCATAGAGTGATGTTGAATGATTGGCGATAGTTGGATTGGTGTTGGCTGGTTGGACAGTAATGAATATCTACCTTTACCGTTCCTTCCCTGTGCTGGAGCTGCTTTTGTCCTTCCCACTGCAACGCCTACCCATCTGTGAAAAGACTTGGAAGAGAGAGCCAACATTTCATTTTGGGTAGAAAAAAATGCTGGAGAAACTCAGCGGGTGAGGCAGCATCTATGGAGCGAGGGAAATGGGCAACATTTCGGGCCGAAACCCTCCTTCAGACATTTTGGATCACTGGTTGCCAGTACATTCAGATTCTGAGAAAATAAGCCTGAGGAAGAAGTTTTGTGTGGTTAGTTATGCTAGTGCGCATTCCTAAGAATTATAACTCCCTACCTGATGTAGTGTGTGCAAAGTTGGACAAACATCTGCTGGAGCATATTCACGGCTCCCAGGTTGTCCATGTTAATTATTATTATTGTGAAATTGTTGCTTGTATTTCAATCGTATATAACTCCAAGTAAGTTACTCTAAACTATACATGAGACTTTAAAAAAAAGATACATGTTCTGATGGAGTACTCCTTCAATACCTTTGCAGATTTATAGTTTGTTTACAAAAGTTTAATTTGGAACTGGTCATTGGTAAATAATTTTTAACAGCTTGACACTTAATAAAATATAATACATTCAAAATCAACAGTTCCAATGTCCTCCAATAGTTGGGGAAAAAAACTAAGTCAGTGTTCTTGCAGGTGAAGCCATGGAGCAAGGTTTACGAGATTGTTGTCGATCAATACGCATTGGAAAAATCCTAATCCAAAGTGATGAAGAGACACAGAGGGCAAAGGTCTACTATGCAAAGTTTCCACCAGACATCTACCGCAGGAAGGTGCTTCTAATGTACCCGATATTGAGTAGGTATTGTATGATTTTATTGAATAAATTGGAAGTGGGAAAAAGGATTTGGGATAAGAAAGCTGGTGGGTTTTCACCAGAGATAAGCTCCGCATTTAAACCTGGCAAATCCAAACCTCATCTAAGACCACCATTTCTTTTCTGATACCTAACCATGTAACTAGCTGTATACAGGAGTCTCACGGCACTTCAACGCTGGACTCTTGAGCAAAACACACAGTGCTGGAAAAACTTGGTGGAGCAGGCAGCATCTGGGGAGGGAACGGGCAGGCTGAGATTCTTCTTCAGATTGGTTAGCAAAATGACTATTGGGGCCATTCTTCAGTCTGAAGAAGAGCCACAACCTGAAATGTCATCTGTCCATTCCCTCTCTAGATGCTGCCTGACCCCTTGAGTTCCTCCATTACTTCCCACAGCTCTGGTCAATTTTGTGTCAGGTCGCCAGGCTCCATTATATAGGGTCACATACAGTGCAGCAATGCTTTTCATAGCATTGGGGAAATAAGTTGAAATGACAGGTCAGACAGATCAAGATGCTAGGAGAAAGCATGCCAGTTTAGGGATTACTCTAGGCGGTAATCATTTGCTTTAAAACATTTTTTTCCATTGAATCCAATGCCACATTGACCCAGTGCAGAGCAGCTGCAAGAGGCATGCAGATAAAGGCTTGAATGTTACTGTCGTTGGTGAAGGATGGCACAGGAGATGAGTCCATTGACATTCTGGGCTTTTACACAGCAGTTTGTGATAACTTTAATCCCAGAGCCTCACAGTCTGTTTCACTGGGGATTGGAGACTATTGCAGACAGGGCAGGCAGCAATGCCCTGCCTAAATGATTCTGACGGATCCTTACTGCAACATGTAGAAACCCAACCGAGAAATGGAATTTAAGATATCTAATTCCTTGTTAAAATTAGCTGCGTAACGTAAGTAAAATGAGACTGAGTACCAACATTCTTAACATATAAAAAATTCCAGTTGTCAATAAAATATGTGAAAAAGATACATCTTCTAGATGCGCTGTGACGCATCCTCAGTGATGTGATCTGGGGTCATCGGGTGTTTCGGGTCTCACAACATCAGACACTCTTGCCCAGGCGACCCAGCCGGGGTTGATCAGGCCCCGACTTGCATCCCAGCAGCAACCGCCCACGGATCAGCCATCTTAATAACCACTCTGCAGGGGTTGGGAGACTCTAGTGCGTGGAGGGACTGGGCTCTGTGGGGTGAATCCTGGCTGGGCTCCTCCTGCGTCTCACCAGGTTCAAGGCCTGTGCGCTGCACCTCATTCTCCTTCTACGAGCATTTCATTCTCACCTGATGGATTTTTAGGCCACGGTGGTTCATGAGGCCTTTCCGTAGCTTTATTGGGTGTCTTTCTCACGAAAGACACAGACTGGGTTGCTATCCCAGCCTGTCCTGGGTGCCGTCTTTCCGTGCCGTCAACTTTCTCTCCAGTAGTCACCAAACTTATAATGTAATAGTTTTAAAAACAAATTTCGGGTTCCATGGAAGCTGTTTAGTACAAATGAAAGGGTCGTTCACTGTTCAAATATCAGTCTCAGTAGAATGGTTGCGCCTAACCTGTTTTGGCAGCTATTTACTCAGCATGAACCATAACTATGCCTCTTTGATTTTATAACTGGTCTCGCAGGAACAATGCTAAGGTACTGTTAGATTAAAGTTCCTGGAGGACCAGGCCAACTCGCAACAAGATAATAAATTATCAAATTTCATCCAAACAGCTTGCAAAATTGAATTATTTTATTTTAAAACAATAAAAGATAGACAGATGACTAGAGATTTGTGATGAATAGATTTGTAAAGATGACTATCCCATTGTCCCTATGTCATCCTTTGTCGGAAGTAGATTTGCCAATCTTTCTCAGCCTGATCTATATTTAAATGTAATTATATACTGGGAGAGGAGACGAGTAGGTGGCCCAGAGGGGGAAACGTATAGTGGCCGATAATCAGAACCACCTCACGCCTAAGGAACTCTCCTTCTCGCCAACGCCCAGGACTAGTGCAACGTGTTTGTTCTCTCTGCCCAATTTTCCAACAGTAAAGGGCCTGTCCCACGAGCATGCGACTGCATGCGGCGAGCGCGACCTAACGTGGTCGCTTGAGTCGTACGGCCTCGCGGGGCCGGTCCCACTTCGATCGCCGGAGCCGTATGGAGTTGTGCGGAGCTGGTCCCGACGTCGCGCGGGGCTCCGAAAAACTGACACTGTTCAAAATTTCCGCGCGGCAACGGCCTGCCGGCCCGCAGCCGCCTCGACGCCATACGCACCGTCTCGACGGGCGTGCGCAGCGTCTCGACGCTGTACGCAGCGTCTTGACGCCGTACACAGCATCTTGACGGCGTACGACACGCGCGGACTTCGCTCGAACTTCACGTCACTCACTCGACCTCCGTGCGGCCCCCGCTTCCGGTTTGGTCTCGCTTGCCGCATGCAGTCGCATGCTGGTGGGACCGGCCCTGTACGGGGATCACTCGACCTCCGCGCGGCCCCCGCTTCCGGTTTGGTCTCGCTTGCCGCATGCAGTCGCATGCTCGAGGGACAGGCCCTTAAAGCTCTCGCCCTTTTACCCTGCCCATGTCCTGTTTCTGCCGCACTGGAGTAGAGCATTCTCAAGTGCTCTGTTAAACTGCCAGGCCAGCCAGTCAGTTCCAGCGATCCAGTTCACCATCAAACATTGTGTGTTTTTCCCTGCGTTCTTTGAGGCAACCAGAAATGGTGGACAATGTCAACCTAGTTGGCCATGCCAATATCTCAGCTTTATTTGAAAAGATTCAAAAGTGTCCTTTTTTTTGTGAGCAACATGGAGAATGTACTTGTTGCTTTCTAAACAGTTATCATTTCATTTGCTTCCAACAGCTCCAAGAAGGACAACATTTGCTACTTTGTATTCTGATTTTTCCAAACAGTACCACTTTAAATGTGTAGGAAGAAACTGCAGATCCCGTTTAAACCGAAGAGAGACACAAAAAGCTAGAGTAGCTCAGCAGGACGGGCAGCATCTCTGGAGAAAAGGAATGGGTGACTTCTTGAGACCTGAGAGTCTGGGGAAAGGGAAACGAGAAACGAGAGATGGAGACTGTGACATAGAGAGATATGGAACAAATGAATACAAATTCAATGTTGTTCTTGTGTGTTTGTCATTAATTCAACACAAGTTTATCATTTCACCAGTCTAAAAACATCTATGCTGCTACCTTTCAAATCCATTGAACTGGAAAACTCTCAGCTAATTTATAATACATATAATGGGTAATGTACAGGTACATGGAGAGGGTGGTTTGGACTGATCTGAAATGAATGATGTCCACTCTGCATAATCTCTGGTCATTTATTTACACTGCAGGCACAGGTAACACAGTTATAGAAGCTGTGAAGGTCCTGATTGAGCATGGAGTGCAGCCAAGCCATATCATTCTACTCAGTCTTTTTTCAACTCCACATGGTAAGTGAGACATGTGAATACCATAGGAACAGACGTTCATATTGAAATTCACAGTGTGCAAGAACTACTGATTGCTTTCTTTAAGCATTGCTCCATCTAGAAGTATGGGCGACACTGGCTTGTATTTTTTTTTTACTAGATTCATCAGTTCCTTCTGTTAATTGGGTTGGTAGATATCTGCAATCCTCCATCTGATCCTGTCCAGGAAGTTAGTGCTAAAATGGTCAATCTTGACATTTCAATTTCAGTTGACCAGGTGAATAATCCCTTGCCTTTCCTCTTCAAAAGAAGAGTACACTCAAAAATGTCACGTGATGTTAAGTATGTTCTCTTAAATTTGGCTAACAACCATGGAGAGGGTGGAATGGAGAGAAGGCAGGTGCAGGATACTGAGTTGGATGATCAGCCATGATCATATTGAATGGCAGTGCAGGCTCGAAGGGCCGAATGGCCTACTCCTGCACCTATTTTCTATGTTTCTATGTAACCCTGAACATTGCACTTATACTTTCAATGAGTAAATATTTAAAAGCTGATGGGATTGAATTATCCTTCACTCAGAACTGTGGAAGTCAGAAAAATGTGGCATCAAAATGAATGGATTGAGTGTCATTGTAGTGTGGAAGATGCTCAAGGTTTTGTGGCCATTTTGAGTACAAACCTTTACCTTTTAATCCAGTCTTGTTTTGGTTTCAACTACACTGCTTCCCTCTTCATTTGCCTGCTTCTACTCTTTCCATCGCAAAGAACATTTTGGATCATAACTCCGATGTTTAGGTGGGAATGGGAGCACCTTTTTTGCAGAATCTGGGGTGTTGCGTTAAATATATATATGATGATTTGGTGTGCATGCATATTGTTGACAGACTTGTATTGATGTGTCTGCTGGATGGAGACACTGCTTTTTCTCGTGTTATTGCTTTTCCACCTCAACACTCAACATCTCAGCTTCACAAAGATATTTAGAATTCTTTATAACAAATAAAATGGACACTTCTTTTGGCTGTCATGTAATCCATTAAAACAGCTTGGTTTATTTTCCTCTTTAAAAAAAGGTGCAAAGTCTATAATAGAAGAATTCCCTGAGATCACAATTTTAGCAACAGAAGTCCATCCTGTGGCACCCACCCATTTTGGACAGAAGTATTTCGGCACGGATTGAAGCCAGGATAAGATCCGTGAAAATCGTTGAATGCATCGCTGCTTCCATGGATAAAGACCTAGTTTTATCAGTAGGTGTGTTTCCCTCGCCATCTCCCCACCCCTCTCTTTATGGCAAGACAAAATAACAACTAACCTAACATAGACATCTAAGAACACTTGATCTGATTTTATTTTTGCCTCAAGTTCTTTTGTCCGTTATTTTTAAGAAAGGCGTCTTTTCTGAAAAGCACATTCCACTTCCATCGGTTGTTTGCACTGTGCTTGCATGTGTACTTGCCAGTTCTTTTTAACATATATTTATTGTTTGCACTTATAGCTAGTGCTTAATTGTACCTTGAGCTATATTAAATTTGTTTTTGTTTTATAAAACCCATTGGATTGCATTCTAATTATTTTTGCATGCTCTTGCCCAGATTCTGCGTATTGTATTTCAAGGCTACAATTTTACATGGGTAGCAACTATATAATTATTTTCATTTTGTGGCTATAGAAGTGATCCTGCTGTTCAGAGTTTAATCTAAACATAGAGCATGGAAACAGGCCCTTCCACGCCGACCAACGACCATCTGTACACTAGTTCTATCCTACACAATGGGGGTAATTTACAGAAGTCAATTAACCTCAATTAGAGAACTGGCTGGCAGACAGGAAGCTAAGAGTAGGAGTTAACGGGTCCTTTTCACAATGGCAGGCAGTGACTAGTGGGGTACCGCAAGGCTCAGTGCTGGGACCCCAGCTATTTACAATATATATTAATGATGTGGACGAGGGAATTGAATGCAACATCTCCAAGTTTGCGGATGACACGAAGCTGGGGGGCAGTGTTAGCTGTGAGGAGGGTGCTAGGAGGCTGCAAGGTGACTTGGATAGGCTGGGTGAGTGGGCAAATGCATGGCAGATGCAGTATAATGTGGATAAATGTGAGGTTATCCACTTTGTTGGCAAAAACAGGAAAGTAGACTATTACCTGAAAGGTGGCCGATTAGGAAAAGGGGAGATGCATCGAGACCTGGGTGTCATGGTACACCAGTCATTGAAAGTAGGCATGCAGGTGTAGCAGGCAGTGAAGAAAGCGAATGGTATGTTGGCCTTCATAGCAAAAGGATTTGAGTATAGGAGCAGGGAGGTTCTACTGCAGTTGTACAGGGTCTTGGTGAGACCACACCTGGAGTATTGTGTACAGTTTTGGTCTCCTAATCTGAGGAAGGACATTCTTGCCATAGAGGGAGTACAGAGAAGGTTCACCAGACTGATTCCTGGGATGTCAGGACTTTCATGTGAAGAAAGACTGGATAGACTCGGCTTGTACTCGCTAGAATTTAGAAGATTGAGGGGGGATCTTATAGAAACGTACAACATTTTTAAGGGGTTGGACAGGCTAGATGCAGGAAGATTGTTCCCGATGTTGGGGAAGTCCAGAACAAGGGGTCACAGTTTAAGGATAAAGGGGAAATCTTTCAGGACTGAGATGAGAAAAACATTTTTTACACAGAGAGTGGTGAATCTCTGGAATTCTCTGCCACAGAGTGTAGTTGAGGCCAGTTCATTGGCTATATTTAAGAGGGAGTTAGATGTGGCCCTTGTGGCTAAAGGGATCAGTGGATATGGAGAGAAAGCAGGTCCTGGATACTGAGTTGGATGATCAGCCATGATCATATTGAATGGCGGTGCAGGTTCGAAGGGCCGAATGGCCTACTCCTGCACCTATTTTCTATGTTTCTATGTTTCTAACCTACAAAACTGCACTTTCTTGGAATGTGGGAGGAAACCAGAGAACCTGGGAAAACCAACGTGGTCCCAGGGAGAAGGTACAAACTGGGTTGAACCCAGCTCGCTGGCGCAGCAAGGCAGCAATGCTATCTGTGAGCCACGGTGTCTTTCAGATTATGGACAGGATGGACAAATAGAAATGGTAGGTGGCTTAATACAGATGTACTTGCATGCAACCAAGGGTCAAGCTGGGCAGTTTCAGTGATAGTTTCTTCCTTTTTCAACTGCTACATTTTAAAATCAGAGATCAGACTTGGGATCTTTCTAATTTGTAAAAAGCAGTGGCACAACAGTTAGCTCCAAGACATTGCCCTTATTCTTCATTTTTTAAAATCACAAATGTGTCCAACCTAGAGCCAACTCGAGTTGATTAATCATTTTATCACTTTTACTAGATAACAGTTGAGAAAGCAAATGGTCAAGTAATTTTAGAGTGTATTAAACCAAGCGCGGACCCATCGGGCCCCGTTCCCAACAAAATATTTCACCACTCACCCATGGCCCCCAACTGAGCAGGCGTGGCTGAGGGGTTTCCGTTGTGACGCCAGAGATCCCTGTTGTGATGTGAGTTACGGCAACCCTCCCCCAACTGCGCCTCGCCATCCCACTTCCTACCCCTATCCTCCTCCATTCCCCCTCATCCACAACACTCCCTCCCCCTCCTCACCCTCCCGCTTCTTTCCCCTCTCCTCCTCCCCTCCCTCCCTCTCCTTTCCCGTACCTTCCGTCCCATAACCCCTCCCTACCCCCCTCTATCCCCCACCCCCATCCTCTCCCCCCACCCCTCATTCCCCACTCTCCCTCCTCACCTCCCCCTATCACTTGCATTTTGTTATATCGGGCAGGCAAGTATCAAGTATGCACACAAGCATGTATAATATGTAACAATGGTATTTGCAACAGTATTTATACAACAATTACATTAATATTTTGTGAAACTGGATCTATACATTTATTGTTTATAGCTATGTTTTATTATTATTATACCTTTGAAGTACATATATGTACAATTCACTAATGTTTTGGCTGTGGTTTAGATCCAGAATACAGTGATGAATAACTGAATCTGTGAATATCTCACACATCTCGTGTATTCAGGATATGGTGTACGTCAGAAATAGAAGCAGCAAAGCCTGCAAACAAAATCTAGGTGGGAGGCATGAAAGAAACTCTAGATCATTCCTCTAGATTACTAGTGAGTGTATGGAGAAGAAAAGAGAAGAGCAGAATGCATCTTTTTGAGAAGCCAGTCCAGAAAGATTGGGAAAAGGTTAAAGGGCCTGTCCCGCTTGGGCATTATTTACGCGTCATTTACGCGATATCATTTACGCGTCACGCACGCATCGTGGCGGGCACATGACTGCCGCGTGGTGAGACGTGGTGGCGTAGGCAGTGACGCACGGTCGCGCGCGGCGCCCCAGGATGTTGGGATTCACAAAATCTTTGCGCGCCACCTGCGTGACGCGCAAATGATGCCCAAGTGGGACAGGCCCTTAAGCCTCAATGAAAGGCAGCAATTTGGGCAAACTTAATTCAAAGAAAAATAAACAATGATGGCATTCTGGTGCTAATAATATCTTCCCCCCCCCCCTTTTTTCCTGCATTCATCTCTTCCTAAAATGACAGTGAAATTTACTTTGCACACAAGGCAACACCGAGTAAACGTGACATCTATAATGCTTGGCTTTTTCACCACCCTCTTAATATCTTTGCTGCATACCTTGGCAGTATTGTCATGTATGTAAGATTATCCATGGAACACCATGTGGACCCTGAGGTCAGCAGGGTTTGGCACCAAGTCAGAGAGGATTTTATAACTTCAAGCATAAATCCTTTATTGAGGAAACTGAAGGAAGTGGGTACAGATTACTGTGCATGGGTGTCATCTTGTCATCCAGAAATGTCATGCGATGCTTGGAATTCAGGCAAGCACATTGAGCGTTGTAAGGAACGTTCCATACTAGTTCAAAAGTGATAGGCGTAGAATTAGGCCATTTGGCCCATCGAGTGTACTCCGTTCAATCATGGCTCTCCCACCAAACCCCATTCTCCTGCTTTCTCCCCATAACCCCCGACACCTGTACTAAATCAAGAATCTATCTCTCGCCACCTTAAAAATACCAATTGACTTGGCCTCCACAGCCTTCTGTGGCAAAGAATTCCAGATTCACCACCCTCTAAACAAATTCCTCATCTCCTTCCCAAAGGAATGTCCTTTAATTCTGAGACTATGACCTCTAGACCTAGATTCTCCCACTAGTGGAAACATCTCCACATCCACTCTATCCAAGCCTTTCATCATGGAATGGTGTGCCAAAAAAAAATCTTTGACCCATGAGGCGAGTAGAATATGCAATATGTCATAGAAAAAACTGGTAGGGTTTAGTCTATAGCGTTTCCAGGATCTAACTGAGTAAACTATTTTCAGCAGGAGCACGAGATACTGGCTCTTGCTATTCCACATTCATCTCTTACTAAAGTCCAGCACCAACACAAAGCCAGGGAAATGCAACAACACTAACTATTGGCCTCATTTCATTATCAGCGAGTGCTATTGGAGATGGACAGATTCCTCACTGAAACTATTCCTCGTGCTCTTTCCACAATACCGAATATAGTGAGGAAACACATCTTCTCAGCCATCAGGATTGTTCCAACCTGCTCCATCTACTGGACATAGTAACAATAACAATGGGGCACACATTGTGAATTATTTTCATGTAAGCATTGAGAGAATCTTACCAATCTATCACCCCAAATGATCTTTGTATCTCTCTCTCTCTTTTCCTGGGATGTAAAAGAAACAAATTTTCTTTGGATTGATGTTATATTTTACAAGTTATTCACATTTTAAACTTTACAAAAATCACGTTTCCACTTGCCCTGCCCATCAGCAGCATTCAACGTCACAATGATGTCACAATGGGATCCCAAATCTCATTTAAGTTTTAAAAAATCTTGATTTTCAAAAAAACTCTGTTTTAAATATGCCTCTGTTTTCATTAACAGCTAGCATTGTGTTTAGGTTATTTTAAAGAAAAATCGTGATTTAATTGTGTGGGGGGGGGGGGGGGGGGGGTGAGTGGGGGACCAGGTGGATAGAGGGACAGGAGGGGATAATGCAAGTGAATAAGTTAATGTATTTGATAATACTCCAGAGGGAAGTGTTTAAAATTGGATGGATCTGCAGTATATATTTTATTCTTTGTGTTCTGCTGTTGAATTTGAAGAAAATGCAAGCATAATTTTCTCCAGCAACTCCCTTTTTATTAAATCCCTTAGCAACCATTGTGTAAAAGCTTCCACCCCTTGGGCTTTTCCAGCGACCACTCCCTCTCTGACACATTGGTACCTTCTGTGGTTAAAATTCCATCGGAATTTCATGACCATGCTTCTGTCCTTCTCATGAGACTACAAGCCTAGAATTATCCTGTAACTGACAAATTATTACTCTTGTTCAAGAAGGAACTGCAGATGCTGGAAAATCGAAGGTAGACAAAACTGCTGGAGAAACTCAGCGGGTGAAAAAGCATCTATGAAGCGAAGGAAATAGGCAACGTTTCAGGCCGAAACCCTTCTTCAGACTTTGCCCATTTCAACCCTTTTGATCAATTTTCACTCTAGGTATTTTATTGTTACTCATTCTTTGGATTCATAGCTGTGTTGCTGATAAAAGAGGGTTGTGGTTTTATATATATATATGTGGAGAATGAGACATTCTCCTTGTTGGAGGTTGAAGAGAGACTTGATAGAGGTTTAATGAGAACGTGAGAGTTCTCCACGTTTATACATATGTATAAATGTGGAGAACTGTAGCTAAGAAAAAGGCCAGAACAAGGCAGGGCTGACAGCAGATGACCAAGGAAGGGTAGAGCCCATAGTGGTCATTGTTGACAGGTGAAGAGGTGATAACCAAGGGATACAACGATGCAAATGGAACTAGAAGGACGACAACTAGGGTGGGATAAGGTAAGAGAAAGAATGTAGGGCTTACTTGACATTAGAGAAATCACTGTTCCTACTGCCAGGTTGTTAGATGCCCAAGTTGAAATATGAAGTGCTGTTCCAACAATTTGCATGTGGCCTCATTCTGACAGTAGAAGAGGCCGAGGACAGAAAGGTTCAGAATGGCAATGGGAAGAGGAGTTAAAAATTTTGGAAACCGGGAGATTACGTGGGCCAAGGGGGACTGGGCATATGTGTTCAGTGAAACAATCACCCAATCTGCTCTTGGTCTCGCAACAACACTTATAGTAGATGAGGTTGGACAAGGTGCAACTGAACTGCCTCGCCTGAAAGGACTGTCGGGGACCCCTGAATGGAGGGAGGGAGGAGGTATATAGGGACAGAAGTTGCAGCTCCTGTGGTTGCTGGGGAAAGTTCCTGGGGAAGGGGTGGTTTTGGGTGGGAAGGGAATAGTGAACCAAGGAATTGTGGAGGGAACAGTCTCTGCAGAAAGTAAAGGGGTGGAGATGGGAAGATGTGACTAGTGGTGGGATCCTGTTGTAGGTGACAAAAATGTCAGGTGGTGATATGTTGTGTACAATGGCTGATGGGGGTGAAAGATTTACCAGAATGCTGCTGCCTGGTTTAGAGTATTTCAGCTAGAGGTTGGATAGATGTCTCGAATGTTGGAGGTTGAAGAGAGACTTGATAGAGGTATATAAAATTATGAGGCATAGATCGACAGTCAGAACCTTTATCTCGGGGTCAGAAATGTCCAACACTAGAGGGGGGAATGTTTAATGGAGATGTGAGAGGCAAGTTTTTTCTACAATGGTGTGGGCCTAGAATGCACTGCCAGCGGTGGAGGCAGAAATGGGACTGCTGTTTAAGAGGCTGTTGGATAGGCACATGAAACATAGAACATAGGTGCAGTAGGCCATTCGGCCCTTCGAGCCTGCACCGCCATTCAATATGATCATGGCTGATCATCCAACTCCGTATCCTGTATCTGCCTTCTCTCCATACCCCCTGATCCCTTTAGCCACAAGGGCCACATCTAACTCCCTCTTAAATATAGCCAATGAACTGGCCTCAACTACCTTCTGTGGCAGAGAATTCCAGAGATTCACCACTCTCTGTGTGAAAAATGTTTTTCTCATCTCGGTCCTAAAATATTTCCCCCTTATCCTTAAACTGTGACCCCTTGTTCTGGACTTCCCCAACATTGGGAACAATCTTCCTGCATCTAGCCTGTCCAACCCCTTGAGAATTTTGTAAGTTTCTATAAGATCCCCCCTCAATCTTCTAAATTCTAGCGATTACAAGCCAAGTCTATCCAGTCTTTCTTCATATGAAAGTCCTGACATCCCAGGAATCAGTCTGGTGAACCTTCTCTGTATTCCCTCTATGGCAAGAATGTCTTTCCTCAGATTTGGAGACCAAAACTGTACGCAATATTCCAGGTGTGGTCTCACCAAGACCCTGTACAACTGCAGTAGAACCTCCCTGCTCCTATACTCAAATCCTCTTGCTATGAATGCTAACATACCATTCGCTTTCTTCACTGCCTGCTGCACCTGCATGCTTACTTTCAATGACTGGTGTACCATGACACCCAGGTCTCGTTGCATCTCCCCTTTTCCTAATCGGCCACCATTCAGATAATAGTCTACTTTCCTGTTTTTGCCACCAAAGTGGATAACCTCACATTTATCCACATTAGGGTGCAGGGAATAGAGGGATATGGATCATTTACAGGCGGATGAGATAATGTTCGCTCCAAACGGTGTTCTGCATTGAACGCACATTGCTGTACTGACTCAGTGGGTCAGGCAGCATCTCTGGAAGAGATAGATATGATGTTTCGTGTTGGGACCAAACGGATTGTAGTGGGGAAGAGAGAGCTGGAAAAGAGGTGGGGGCGGAACAAAGCTTGGCAAGTGAAAGTTGGGAAGGGGGTTATAATTGGCGGCAGGGTGGACAAAGGCTGGAGATGAAAAGGGGACCAAATGAGACAAGTGTTGATGAGAAGAGAAGTTTGAAATGTAAAGCCAGACGGGATATAGGTTGAAGGGACATATATAGGACATATTCAAGTCTTCCAGAGATGCTGCCAGACCCACAGCTACTCCAGCATTTTGTGTTCCATGCAAGATTCCAGCATCTGCAGTTCCTTGACTACGTACCTTGGTGGAACAAAGCTTGGCAAGTGAAAGTTGGATGCCGGGGAAAGGGGAATTTCAGCAGTGGATGACATGCACCCCTAAGGTTTCACACAACAGCTGCAGACATTGACTCAGCTTGCAAACATATCCTGATGATAAGTCACCGTCTATTGCTCAACATTGGAGTCACGCTGTCCAATTTAAGAGGGGCTTAAAGCTATTATTTGCTACACTATTATAAATAGTGCTGCATTGCAAGTTTTTACCCGTGACTCACCTCTAATATCTTCAGTTTTATATTCCATCTCATTCCCTCTAGCCTTCCAACCATTTATTTCTTCTTTCCACCTTCAGTGCCTGCTGAAAAAACTGTCATTGCTCTCATTGGCAACACTTCTTCAATCACCTTGCCTCCATTATTCTTCCACCTTTCACAACTATTCTTTTTAACCAACTTTGTATTTCGCTACCTTCTCCAGTGAAAGGCCATGAAGCATTTTCTATGTTGAACATGCTGTATTGCAATAAGTTGTGTATGGATTGGTTTCAATCAATATTTTATGAAAAGGGTGAGAATGAATGCATGCAGCAACCATTTGGCAAATGGCCTTGGATCAGTTGTTCAATATGTCCCTGCTTTTGTAATGTTTCAATCTTAGTCCCACTATATTTGACTCAGTAAGTGGCATCAAAAATCAAACACTTTGTAAACATATTTATTCTTGAAAAGATATTTTCTTACAATAAAGATTTGAACAGGCATATCTCTGAATGTATTAGAGAACAGTAGAAACTGCTTGCAATGACATAGGCATGCAGCTTGAATACAATATCACTCTGGATAGCAACGTCTCTGTAAAGGAGGAGATGGAAAAACTGAAGGAAATAATTAAAGCTGTCGGTGTAACTGTTTACTCGGATATAAAAACAAGTCTGATGTACTAAATAAGGAATCAGAAAATAAAATGCAGGCTCAGGTATCAGTAACAACACAAAGATATACAAGTACATAAGATCAAGAAAACATTCCGCACAGTAAAGGGCCTGTCCCACTTTCCCGAGTTACTCACGAATTCTCCCGAGTTTTCCCCTTGATTCAAACTCGGAGAATTACGGTAATAGCCAGCCGTAGGTACTCAGGGCGATTTTTTTTTACTCGTGGACATTTTTCAACATGCTGAAAAAACGTCCCGACTTACCTGATGCCCCGAGTACCTATGGCTGCGATAACGAGCCGCTACAAAATATCTACGGACTCGCAACGGACATTCCCAGAGTTTGAATCAAGGGGAAAACTCGGGAGAATTTGTGAGTAACTCGGGAAAGTGGGACAGGGGCTTAACCGGGCAAAACAACAATAAACTGGGATGAAAGAATATAGGTATACATATTCTTTGCTGATACATTGTTTTGTCAATAGCACTCATTGGATTTGAAACAAACCCCAGCTGATAATGCAGCAGTTTGGTACTGACTGGACTCTTCTTATCCTAAAGGCTGACATGCTGAATCATGTGTGCTACGCTAGCAATTATTTGGATGGTACAGAAAATAACGGATTGCCTTCTACCTCCTAACCAGAATTTTAAATTGAGCAGTGACCTCAGAAAAAGTCAACTGCAAACAGCTATTAAATCTGCTGGTTAAAATAATGTTCGCAACTTCCTAACATGAGTATCATGCCACAATTCTGGTCACTTTAATAGTGGTTTTCTACAATATATTACAAGGAGGGAGATATAATGCCAGGTAAGTTGAGAACTGAATCTCAACCTCAAATGTGCTCAAAATAATGCAGTTTCTCGTTGCTAATTGAGCATGAAAACGTTGATTCTCTGATTTATTTAGTACTGGGAGAGAAAGTTCCACTTGGCTGGTAATGGGGATTCAGATTAGTTGATGAGAGGCTATTTGGAAGTTGGTTAACTGAAATAAGCTCAAAGATGTTTAATTGCCACCATAAGTAAACATTTACAAAATGGTAAATTTTGGAGATAGTTGTATTGGCTCCAATTTCTTTAAGCATTTCAATCCTATCCTTTACATTAAAAGAGCATATATGCTGAACACAAAGTACTGCTTTACCTGCAGAGATGTTCGGCATTAGGAGTCTTCAGGTTGACTTTGATTAGACACTGTGAAACACTGGCTTGTGAGGGGGAGAGGGTGAGGAAACAGGGTTGGGGCTAGTGCTCTCACACCATTTAACTAGTGCATTGATGAGGTGAGGTCTGAAAATGGGATTAGTACAAAAAGGTACTTGACGGCCAGCACCGACTTGTAGGACCAAAGGGCCCATTTCTGTGCTGTACGGCTGTAGTAGACATTACAGGCCTATTTGGGAACTCTAGATAATTATTGCAAATGATTTAGGACTATAATTCACAATGAGCACATTGGTTCAGTCCTGCAGCTGGATTGTGGAAGTGTTCTGTTTGTGCACACATACTTCCATTTGAGATATCAGATAGATTATCAGTGCAAAATAATCAGGAACCAGAAACAGGTTAAAAAAACCCCATAAATTTAAACTTAGTGATGTCAGATTTAGGTGTGATAACAACCTAAGTTCGCCTTATTTTAATAATGTATCTGCACTGCAGAAACTTTAAACATAAATGCCTTAATTTTGCTGATGCAAACCTCAGCAAAAAACAAATTCTCATCTTTTCATGTCTCAGAAGTTCAACTTTGCTGTTTCATTGACATTCTAGTTGCAGGCAACTTTGTTGCAAGTCTTTCACTCCACTTTTCTGCTGGCTGCTTCTACTGCAGATGATGGTGGCTGGATATATCTTCAATCAATTTGCTCAGGACAGTGATTTCACTGTTTTAGCCTGCAATTAGAAACCTTAAAAATGGATGCAAATCATTCTTGATGATAGATCTGGTAACATATTTACACACAAGCCTAGAAATTGTTGCCTTCTTGCTCAAACGAGGCACTAGAGCAAATTGGCTGAAGGGAGACGGAGGGGCAGGAAGACCGATGATGACATTATGTGATGCGACAAATCAGTTACTTTCGGAAAAGGAGCTTGATAGTCAGCATATATTTAGACAGAGATGAAAAATTACATTGTTTCTAAGAATGTTTCACATGGGATACATATTTTGAAAAAAAATCAAAGCATGTTACATTTAAAAGACAATATAAATAATACAAATTCCTTGTAAAATATTGTTTGCTCCTTTGGATAAATGTTACAAGATGTAACACATCCAACCCAGTTTTGAAAGTAACGGTGATCATGGTTGGCATTAGGGTGCTTTATAATTCACTTGAATATAATAATAATGTATTAGGAACAAATAATTTATTTTTGTCACTAGGAGATCCTTATTTTAGGAAGTACTAGTACTTTTAGCTAATATCACTGATGCAACTGTACACAGTAAGGCAGAACCATAATGTGCAATTAAGTGTACCAAAGTTCTTCCACCAGCAAAATCTCTGGCTTGGACCATGGTTCCTCCAGAAACGTTGCTTCACAACAAATATATTGGAGGCAGCTTTTTCTGTTTGGCAAAGACCAGCCTCTTCTACATCTCCACTGTCAAAGGCAAAATGCTTCTACTGAAAGGTATTGTGATGAATTAATCAAATTGATCCTTTTCACAGCCACTTATAGTCAGTTTCATGATCTGATGAACCCAGATTGCACAGTGGGGCAAATATATTAAAGTACTTGTTTATGGAACAACAAAAAGAAAAGGAAATCTCTGAAATGAAAATCTAATCTTCAGTAGTATTATGAATTCATCAGGTTTTCTATATGTTCGATGATAGTTAATTTATGATAATTTAAGGTGAGAGGGGTAAAGTTTAAAGGAGATGTGTGGGGCACATTTATTTATACAGAATGGTGGGTGCCTGGAACTCGTTGTCAGGGTGTGGTGGTGGAGGCAGATATAGTGGCATTTAAGACGCTTTTAGATAGGCACATGGATATGCTAGATATGGGGGGAATGGATCATGTGGCAGCATGAATGGAGACATTGTGGGCTAAAGGGCCTGTTCCTGTGCTTTGTTCACTGTGGGTATAATGGAGGGCCCTAGTGATAAGGTATTATTCCTGCACCCCTTTGAACCAGTAAGTCATGCAGCTCTTCTGTCTGCTCTCCCATTTAATAACACTGAAATGTGATCTCAACATCTACTGGCATATCTTGCATCCTTTGATTACCTCAATGCTCAAAAATTGCAATTGATCTCAGGAATGATATGATCCACCACTGAAGATCAACAGACCTCTGGAGTACAACATTCCCAATAACTTGAATGAAGGTATTTTTCACCTCAAATCCATTCACCTCCTGCTTAGTTTGTGATTTTGGCTATTAGTTGTAAGCACCACTGTTCAGGGAAGCATACTTCCAGCATTGAAATGGAATTTTAATCGGACAAGTGTGAAATGAACTCTTTTGGGAAGTTGAACCAGGGCAGGACCTGCAGTCATTGGCCGGGGAATGTTGTTGAACAGAAACTTTGAGGGGTATAAATACATAGTTCTTGAAGGTGGTGACACAAAGCGTGGCATTGAGTATAAATGTTGATTAAACCTCACTTGAAGTATTGTGTCCAATTCTAGTTGCCATGCTATAGGAAGGTCATTAAGCTAGAGAGAGAGTGCAAAGAAGATTCACAACAATGTTGCCGGGACCAGAAGGCTTGAATTATAAGGAGCAATTGGATAGGCTAAGACCATCTTTCCTGGAGTGGAAATAGTTTATAACATCTTGAGAAGCATGTATAGGGCAGGTTGTCGCTCTTTTTCCCCCAAAGGTCATGGAGTCAAAGGTGAAAGAGGAAAGATTTCTAGAGAATATGGTGGGTAATATGGAACAAGCTGCCAGAAGAAGCAAGACAAGACTAGCCAGTTGCAACATTAAAAAGATATTTGGACAGAACATGCAAAGGAAAAGTCTCTGGGGATATTGGACATACACATGCAAATAGGCATCTTGGTTGGCATGAATGAATTGGACCAAAGGGCCTCTTTATGTGCTATCTAATTGTATGACACTTATTCTAGCAAATTTTAAGGAGATTTGAGATTACCCTTTCATTCTTTTAATATCGAGAGAATACAAGTCTATGGATACTATTCAATCTCACCTTCCACTACAACGGTCTCATACCAGGAACAGTCTGGTGAACGATTGAGGCAATTTCCCTTGACAAGCATCTAAAACTGCATCCGGTAATCTCGGACTGGTAATCACCGAGTCCCAATATTACACTGAACAACTTTTTTTCCCCCGTATGCTTCATTTACTGTACTTTCATAATGATGACTATTCCTCCACATCAGATGCATACGTTTCCAATTCAGTTCTGTTTCAGACTCCAGGTAATGAAGGTATCAATTTGGGCTACTGACAAGTAACATTTGCAATACACGGGTTCCAAGCAATGACCATTTCAAAGTCTAGCACTCCATCACTTAATGATAAAACCCTTGATGAATCTCTGACTGTGCAGTGCTTCGGTCAAACAGCCTGACTTGGAGACATGTCACCATCAGCAGAACTTTCTCACATGCAGCTAGGGAAGGGAATTTATTGCCCAGTGATCCCCAAATCCAATGAAAGAATAGAATCCTTAAAAGCCAGCCTGGCAACCGGTAACAAATGGTCCATACATTGTCAGCAACTGCTAAATGTTTTCACTTGCTTTTCTTTAAAACAATAATCTGCTCTTGAATGTTTATAACTCAAAATAAATGCAGTACCACAAATTCAAACTTGTTGATCATAAATTTCTTGAAGTTACCATCTGGTTGAAAGGATGCTTACTCCACCATATTGCTTTAGTTTATCTCTATATACTAATTGTTTACAATGGTCTCTAGTTTACAATTTGCAGATTCATCCTCCATTTTATGTAATAAACAAGCAAAATTTGTTCCTTTTTATTTAACTACCTTTAACTTTAGGCCACAAATATATCCACGCACGAGATATAGAGATGACCCGCCTTTCTATTTTTCATATTAAGTTCCTTGGATTCTTTTTGAGGAATATAGATTTTATCACTTTTTAAAAACAGGCATTAATGAGATTTTACGATTTCTCTAACAATAAATAAAAAATGCCACGACTTGCTCAATGGAAGCATACTCCTATATTTCTCCAGTGTAAAACTATTAGTGATAGAGGCATAATAAATACTTTCTTGAATTACTGGGATTAGTAAAATATGTTGATTGGAATAATGATTATTTTCCAGGGAATAATATTAGTGATGCCAGTATAGTTCAGTTTAGTATCGAGATACAGCCCTTCGGCCCACCCCGACGAATGATCACCCATACATTAGTTCTATCCTATGCACCAGGGGCAATTTACAGAGGCCAATTAACCTGCAAACCTGCACTTTGGAATGTGGGAGGAAACCGGAGCACCCAGAGAAAATCCATGCGCCTACAGGGAAAACTTAAAAACTTTACACAGATAGCACCCATTATGTGGATCGAATCAGGATCTCTGGTTCTGTAAGGCAGCAACTCTACCAATGTGCCCGTGGAAATTAAATGCTTCCATTTTGGATAATATGTTTTGTATTGAGCAGTGAGTAGTTCACTCTTAATATTCCTAAGTACATGGACAGGAAATGTTTAGAGGGATATAGGCCAAACGTGTGTAGTGGGACTAGCATAGATGAGGCATCTTGGTTGACATGGGCAAGTTGACAAAAGGGCCGGTTTCAGTGCTGTATGCTTCTACAACTCTTAACTTATCAAGAACTGGATAAACAAGTAATTTTCTGAACAAAGAGAATGAAAAATAGGAATGAGTCAGAGAATGATGGAGAGACAATATCACTAATACCCGTGTTCAATTTTTTCTGGTTGGTTGTCAATTTAAATCCATGTGAATCCCTTGCACATTTGGGGTCGGACATTATGGTGTACATAAATAAGCAGAAAATAATAGCAATTGGCAAGGTATTAATGGCAGTATTTTATTATGCTAACTATTGATCAAGATACATTCTTACCTCACCAAGGTTATTGCTATCTGTAATCTGTAAGGGAACTAATGAATGAAAATAGGCATCAAAATAATTTCTGGTATTATAGAAATATTTATATTTTGCTTCATAACCCATTTCATAAAGACATTATGTATGGTAACAATTACTGACTGTGTTGTCATTATGTTCCAGTTTCATTAATAGGGGAATAACCTAGCAGTTCTGCAATTCGATACAAATATTTCTCAGGTTAACAGATTATTAGAGCCAGTTATTTCAGCTCTCTGACAGAAGGCCACATCAACCAACAAATGAACATGTTATTTTGGACACTTTTAAATGGTAACGTTAATATTTTAACTACAAATACATTTGTCGCTAATTTTGCAGATTTATCAAAAAGGAAATTGCAATTTTATTTACACATGAGATTTCTAAAGAAATTCTTACAGTCAAACTTTTTTTTAAACTTACCAATTCTTTTGGGTGGGGTTGGAGGAAGGGATTGTGGAATTAAAATTCAACGATATTAAATATTGTACAGGTTAATAGTCAACTTGAGAAAAACTTAGTGTATCAAAACCGCAGAAATACTTGGCATCAGATTTTCGTTTTCAATGTTTATGTTTACACTTGAAGATGTCATTTTACAAAAGCAATGAGATTATCGAAAGAATTCTCAGAAATAAACTCACAATTTCTTCTCCTTTGCTGAACTTGTTCTTGTTCTTAAAATATTTCTTGTAATAATGTCTGAATTTGTTCATATACAGTTCTTCATTAATAAAAATATTTACAACCTAACTATTTTAAGACTTGAAACTTGGTCACTGATTGGGTCATAATAAAGTGGTTTAATTTGTAAAATGAAAGATCTTTTAACTTTCTTTTTGTCAATGAACTATTCTATTTGTCTGCAAAACACCTCTAGTAAGTTTGACAAATAACTCAGAGCTAAAACCATTTATAGTATCTGAAACATTATAAGCTTTTGCTATATTGGGCAGCTGACTGTCAAAGACATATTTAATCCAATTTCATTATATCAGCATCACTTTGACTGCCATATGCCTTTATATTGCAACAAGAGCGTGCTTTTCACAACCTCAAGATATCCCAAGAACCTTTCAAGTGCAGTCACTGTTGTAATATAGGAAACAGAGCAAATAGATTGCATGTAGCTGAATCCCACAAATAGCAATAAGTAGCAAACTGTCTTAAGGACTGATTGAGAAATATGTTACAAAAAGAAAAGGAAAATGATCTAAAAATGTACATCAGTGGGAAAATATTTTGAATGCTACTGATACCTGTCGGGACATTCTAACATATGGGAAGTGGATATACTATATCACACTGAAGTAAATAATTATTATTGTTTTACTTGTATGTCATGGATAGTCACTGTTCAATACTCCCTCTAAAATAATTACATTCCAAAGTACATTAATCCTTTCCGCTGTGGTTAAAGTCCTTGTACCTCAATCAGTTATTCCTTAGTTTTGCTGGAGGTGTTTAAAAACCTGTTCTTCCTGGGCTTCAGCAACAGGCTATAGAAGCTTGGAGTCAGAAAACCTCCAAAAGTCAAAGTCCAGGAAATTCACGTGTCACGTTATCAGACTACAAGTCAGAACCGTAACCTAGGATAGGATGTTGCTTGTTCTCACAGTAATACCCATTAAGCCCAGGTTATTGAAGGAATGAATTTCTAAGCAAGCTGAAAAATTACTCTTAAGAAATTGCACATGTTCCAATATAAAAAAAATTAAATACATTTGCTAACAGTTAATATCTAACCTGAATTTCTATATATTTTTAATTAAGAATAGGTAGCAAACTCTCAAACTAACTGGTCTGTGCAAATTACCAGTTGTACAGGGAGAAAGTGAAAGGTGATATTTTGGGGGTAGAATCAGCTATATTCCCTGCGGAATACACAAATCAGAGAACTTTGGGATGCAAAAAAAGGAGAAATTTTCAGGCATATGTTTGTTAGTTCCTTCTTTTGCTCAAAATTAAAGCTAGCATAAAAAGGAAACTGCTGAAAACTGGACCTGACGTCATGCTGTGATGTAAAAGGCAAGTGCACACAAACTAAATGTTCCCAAGGTTCAAGAATAACTCAAACTTTGAGCAGATACTGCTTTACCAATCTTTGGTCCCTCATTGGAGTAATAGATTTAATTTTAATCTGAGGGTAAATTAGTTTAAAAAATATATATACATCACGTTACAAACATATAAAAAAACTAGCTAAGTTCAAGAATCTTTTAAACATATTTTAAAAACATTTTAAAAAATGACCTGGTTTGAAATGACTTAATTCATATAAACACAGCAAATAATCAATCCATTGCTCTTTTGTTCAAACACATGGTTGAACAGATATTGCAGATTTTTCCACTTGACAGTTCGATATGTGTACCTTACCCGTGCAACATTAATGCAAGGAACAGTTTTGTTTAGCACTTTGCCCTAATGAGATAAATACAACACATCAATGTTAAATTAATCGCAGCGTTGGTTTCAGGTAACTGTGATAGAGCCTCATTCACACGCACATTATTTACATACAAGCCCCTGCCCATGGGTACTCAGTTTGTAAGTGAATTTACAATGGTCCCCTTTTCATTCCTCCATCACCCCTAGAAAATGTAGTTGTTCGCAAACCAAAGCCTAAATGTACATTATGTAATGAGAAGATCTTCAGAAGATTGTAAGGCATGTAATACTCAGTTCCATCCCATTTGTTGAAGTCCCTCAGGGAGCCTTGGTTCTCACATTTTCACACCAAATGATACTGTGCCACCGGGGATTAACCTGAAAAGAAGGCAATAACTAACATTACGAACAGGTGAAGTCAATTTTGATAAAGTATTTGCCATTAATTAATGGTCCTTAGAAATAATCTTTTTTTATGGAGGTGGCTGCTCCAACAGTAAATAAATCAAAGTTTTTTCAGCCGTACCGACTGTAGGGAAATTATCAAAGTTCACTGAGTTATGCGATGTAGGAATTAATTGACTGAAAGACGTAATCAGAAAATGAAACAGAGAATGGATTTTTAGCTTCTCGTCGGCAAATTTTAACATTAAAATGTATTCCACATTCTTCTGCAAGAATTTTACTCTCTTACATAGACCATAGAACAGAGAAAAGTATCGTAACAAGAACAGGCCCTTTGGCCCATTATCTCTGTACTAAACATGATGCCAACTCATCTCATCTTCCTGCACATGGACCAAATCCCTCCATTCCCTGCATATCCATGTGCCTACCGCACATGCCACTATCACATCTGCCCACCACAACCCCAGCTGTGCGTTCCTGGCACACACCACCCCCTGTGTAAAAATACTTGCTCACTTTCAAGCCATGCCCTCTTGTCTTTGACAATTCCACTCTGGGAAAAAGATTTTAACTGTCTATCCTTTCTAAGGCTCATCATTTTATACACTTCCATCAGGTCTCATCAGAGAAAACAATCCAAATGTGCCCAACCTCTCCTTGTAGCTAACACCCCTTAATCTAGGCAACATTTTGGTAAACCCCTTCTGCACCCTCTCCAAAGCCTCCAGAGCGGGAGAGGCAGCATCTATGGAGCGAAGGAAATAGGCAACGTTTCTAGCCGAAACACTGATGTGAGGGTGGTGGGGGGGGGGAAGAAGAAAGGAAGAGGTGGAGTCATTGGGCTGAGGGAGAGCTGATAACGGGAGGAGAAAGCAAGGACTACCTAAAATTGGAGGTCAATGTTCATACCGCTGGGGTGCAAACTGCCCAAGCGAAATATGAGATGCTGCTCCTCCAATTTACAGTGGTCCTCACTCTGGCCATGGAGGAGGCCCAGGACAGAAAGGTCGGATTCGGAATGGGAGGTGGAGTTGAAGTGCTGAGCCACCGGGAGATCAGGTAGGTTATTGTGGACCGAGCGGAGGTGCTCGGCGAAGCGATTGCCAAGCCTACGCTTGGTCTCACCGATGTAGAGCAGCTGACATCTAGAGCAGCGGATGCAATAGATGAGGTTGGAGGAGGTGCAGGTGAACCTCTGCCTCACCTGGAAAGACTGATTGGGTCCTTGAATGGAGTCAAGGGGGGAGGTAAGATGACAAGTGTAGCATTTCCTGCGGTTACAAGGGAAAGTGCCCGTAGAGGGGGTGGTACGGGTGGGAAGGGACAAATTGACCAGGGAGTTACGAAGGGAGCGGTCTCTGCGGAGGAGATGGGAAGATGTGGCAAGTGGTGAGGTCACGTTGGAGGTGGCGAGGTGGAAGGTGAGGACAAGGGGGACTCTGCCCTTGTTACGAGTGGGTGGATGGGGAGTGAGAGTAGAGTCACGGGGTATAGAAGAGATCCTGGTGAGAGCCTCATCTATGGTAGAAGAGGGGAACCCCCGTTCCATAAAGAATGAGGACATCTCCGATGCCCTGGTGTGAAACACCTCATCCTGGGTGCAGATGCGGCGTAGACGGAGGAATTGGTAGGGGATGGAGTCCTTACAGGAAGCAGGGTGGGAAGAAGTGTAGTCCAGATAGCCATGGGAGTCAGTGGGTTTATAGTGGATATTGGTCAGGAGTCTCTCACCTGCGATGGAGATAGTGAGGTCAAGAAATGGTAGGGAAATGTCGGAAATGGTCCAGGTGTATTTGAGTGCCGGATGGAAGTTAGTGGTGAAACGGATGAAGTCGGCGAGGTGTGTGGGTGCAGGAGATAGCACCAATGCAGTCGTCGATGTAGCGGAGGTAGAGTTCGTGGATAGGGCCCTGGTACGTCTCGAACAAAGATTGTTCGACTTACCCTACAAAGAGGCAGGCATAGCTAGGGCCCATGCGCGTGCCCATAGCTACGCCTTGTATTTGGAGGAAATGGGAGGAGTCAAACGAAAAGTTGTTAAGGGTAAGGACCAGCTCCGCTAGGCGGAGGAGAGTATCAGTAGACGGGGATTGGTTAGTTCTGCGGTCGAGGAAGAAACGGAGGGCTTTGAGACCCTCCTGGTGGGGGATGGAGGTGTAGAGTGACTGGACATCCATGGTGAAGATGAGGGAATGGGGGCCTAGAAAACAGAAGACCTGGAGTAGACGAAGAGCGTGTGAGGTGCCTTGAACATAGGTAGGGAGGGATTTAACCAGGGATAGGATGGAGTCGAGGTATGTGGAAATAAGTTCGGTAGGACACGAACAGGCAGAAACAATGGGTCTGCCAGGACAGTCAGGTTTGTGGATTTTGGGGAGAAGGTAAAATCGGGCCGATGAGGATGGGGAACGATGAGGTTGGAGGCTCGGGAGGGCAGGGAGCCGGAGTTGATGAAGTCAGTGATGGTGCTAGAGATAGTGGCCTGATGCTCGTCCGTGGGGTCATGGTCCAAGGATAAGTAGGAGGAGGTGTCTGAGAGTTGGCGCGTGGCCTCAGCCTTGTAGAGATCAGCGCGCCAGACTACCACGGCACCTCCCTTGTCGGCAGGTTTGATCACCCAGTCTGGGTTGTTGCAGAGTGAGTGGAAGGCTGTACGTTCTGGGGGGGGGAGAGGTTAGAGTGAGACAGGGGAGTGGAGAAGTTGAGGCGGGTGATGTCCCGCCGGCAGCTTGAAATAAAACGGTCTAAAGCCAGTAGATGGCCATGAGGGGGAGTCCAAGAGGAGGGGGTCCGTTGGAGACGGGAGAAGGGGTCATGACGGGGGGGAGTGGACTCCTTCCCATTTGAGGTGGAGGCAACGGAAGAAGGGCTCCACATCGTGGCGGGCACGGAACTCATTGAGGTGGGGACGGAGGGGGACAAAGGTGAGGCCTCTGCTGAGGACAGACCGTTCGGTATCATAGAGGGGGAGGTCAGGGGCGATGGCGAATTGTAATGGGGCATTGTATGCACTGGAATTTAGAAGGATGAGAGGGAATCATATAGAAACATAAAATCCTTATGTGATTGGACAGACTAGATGCAGAAAAAATGGTCCCCATGTTGGGGGAGTCCAGAACCAGGGGTCACAGTTTAAAAATAAGGGGTAGGCCATTTAGGACTGAGATGAGGAAATATTTTTTCACCCAGAGAGTTGCGAATCTGTGGAATTCTGTGCCACAGAAGGCAGTGAAGGCCATTTCACTGGATGTTTTCAGGAGAGAGTTAGATTTAGCTCTTAGGGCTAACAAAATCAAGGGATATGGGGAAAAAGCCGGCTGATTTAGGATGATCAGGCATGATCACATTGAATGGCGGCGCTGCCTCAAAGGGCCAAATGGCCTACTCCTGCACCTATTTTCTGTGTTTCTAACTCAGACTAGTGTAAAGTGATATATTTTGGAAAGTTAAGTCAGGGCAAGACATACATAGTGAATGTCAGGGTGATGTAGTGTTATAGACACAGAGTTCCATGAAAGTGGTGACATAGGTAGGCAAGGCGTTGAAGGCACATGGTACGCTTGCCTTCATTAGTCACAGCATTAGTCAGAGCACGAATCGGTGTCACTGCTGTACAGGTCATTGATGACACCTACACCTAGAATACAGTGTGTAGTTTTGGGGTCCATACTATAGAAACAATGTGATTAAGCTAGAGAGGGTGTCGAGAAGATTCACAAAGCTTTCGCCAGGACTCATGGGTTGAGCTATAAGATCAGACTGAATCGGCTGGGAAGCTGAGGCGTGACTTTATCTTTTATTAAACCATAAGGGGTATAGATATGGTAGAATCCCAGCAGAAGTGGCGGCGCTGCCTTGCAGCTGCGGCTCGCCTGCAGTCCGTTTGTCTTTTCTTTTTTTGTTTTCTTTTGTCCCGTTGTTACAATTTATTTCGGTTTATTTTAGTTGTGTATGTGTGGGGGGGTGGGAGAAACATGTTTTTTGACTCTTCCTTCGGGGGGGATGCGACCTTTCTTGCCGTATCCCCCATCTCCGTCTCCGTCTGCGCTGAGGCCTAATCGCAGAGCTGGCGACCTCCAACTGGGACCGACCTCGAGGCTCCGGAGGCAGAGCCTGGACTCACCATTGCGAGGCTGGCCGACTTCGGGGCTGTGGCGGCATTGCGATCCGACTTCCGACCCGACTTTGGAGGCTCGGCCGCGGGCCGCAGGCCAGTGGACATCATCGTCGGGAGCTCGCAGGTCACAGGTTGGTGACCTGTTTTTCCGGAGCTTCGTCTGCTGGACTGGAGGGCGGCAGCTTCGGCAGCTTCGACTGCCCCGGGCCGCGGAGTTTCAACCGGCCCGTTCGCGGAGCTCGGATTCAGCCGCGGGACCTGCTTACCATCACCCGGCGGGGTCACAACATCGGAAGCCTGGATCGCCTTAGCGCAGAGGGAGAGCAAGGAGGGAAGAGACAAGGACTTTGGGACTTTTTGCCTTCCATCACAGTGAGGAGGTGCCTGGTGGACTCACTGTGGTGGATGTTAAACTGTGTTGAGTGTGTGTTTTTGTTATTTATTCTATGTTATGACTGCAGGCTAAACCATTTTGTTGCACTGAAAAGTGCAATGACAATAAAATTGAATCTGAATCTGAATCAGAATCTGATGTCAGTCTTTTTTCACAGAACAGGGGAGCCTAATACTGGAGGGCATAGATTTAAGGTATGAGGAAAAAGATTGAAAGGGCACCTGTGAGACGATTTTCATACAGAGGGTGATGGATGCATGGAATATGTTGTCAGAGGAAGAGGTAGAGTTGAGTATAATGCAACATTTAAAAAAACATTTGGACAGATACATGGATAAGAAATGTTTAGAGTAATATGGTCTAATTTCAGGCTAATGGGACTGGTTCAAGAAAGTACCAAGTTGAAGTAGTTAGAGAATGATTTGGATGAGAATGCACAGGGCAAGATTTACAAGTTTGCAGATGATACAAAGTGTGTGGTATTGCAGATAGTGAAGATGGTTGTCAAAAGTCGCAGCAGGATCTTGATCGGTTGGCCAGGTAGGCTGATGAATGGTTGACGGAATTTAATAGAGAAATGTGACATGTTGCATTCTGGAAAGTCTAACATGGGCAGGACTTACACAGTGAATGGTAGGACTCTGGGAAGTGCTGTGAGCAGAGGGATCTGGGAGTGCCGGTACATAGTTCCTTGAAGGTGGCGTCACAGCTAGATGGGGTGATCAAAAAGGCTCTTGCCATATTTACCTTCATCAGTCTAGAAGTTGGGAGGTCATGTTGCAATTATACAAGACGTTGGTGAGGCCACATTTAGAATATTGTGTTCAGTTCTGGGTACCATGTTATAGAAAATATGTTGTTAAGTTGGAAAGGGTACAGAGAAGATTTACAAGGATATTGCCAGGACTCGAGGGTCTGAGCAAAAAGGTGAGGTAGAACAGGCTATTCCTTGGAGCACAGGAGGATAAGGGATGGCTTGTATAAAATTATGAGAGGAATAGATCGGGTGGACGCGCAGAGTCCCTTGCCCATAGTGGGGGAATCGAGAACTGGAGGGCATAGGTTTAAGGTGAAGGGGGAAAGATTTTACAGGAATCTGAGGGGTAACTTTTATACGCAAAGGGAGGTGAGTGTATGGAACAAGTTGCTGGAGGAGATAGTCGAGGCAGGGATTATCGCAACATTTAAGAAGCAATTAGACAGGTACATGGATAGGACAGGTTTAGAGGGATATGGGCCAAACAAAAGCAAGTGGAACTAGTGTAGACGGGAGATGTTGGTCGGTTTGGGCAAGTTGAGCTGAAGGGCCTGTTTCCACACTGTATGACCCTAATACACTGTAAGACTTTTCAATCGAAACTATTAGAAAATGGGCACAGATGCTTGCTTACCTGTGGGTGCTGAACAGCAGCAAAAGTCAGCTAGCTCTCCATTTCTACAGTCACTGAGGTATTTCCACTTGTGGCTGCTGACAGAAAAAAGGTCACATTTTGAAAATAACTACTGCACATTCTTTCCAATAAAAGCCGTTTCCTTTTTTTCTATAGTTATGAATATTAGAAACACATACCAATTTTTTCTGCTTGTTCCTGACCCACCAAACCCATCTCCAAATACCTCAATTCAATCTTGCTCCCCATCCCCTTGTGCAGCCCCTTATAACCTACATCTGAGACACCTCACTCTTCAATAATTTTCAATTCCTATGCCCCCCATCGTCCCATCTTTACATGGATGTCCAGTCCCCTTACACCACTGTTCCCCACCAGAAAGGTCTCAGGGCCCTCTGGTTCTGCCTTGAAGAGAGACCCAATCAGTTCTCCTCTGTTAACATTCCCCTCCGCCTGGCTGAATTTGTCCTCACTCAGGCCCCACTACGCCGGTCATATTGTTGGTCATGGTCAACAGTCCCGGTCTCAAAAGTGTCCGGCACTATTACCCAACTCTTTCTCCATTGTGGGGATGACTGCTTCGGGGCTGCCTTCTGCAACTGCAAAACTCGTTGGTTTTATCAACTGTTCTACCAACTTCCATACCTCTCTTCCCTTTCTCAATTCCTCTGTCTCCATCATCACAGGGAAGAGACTATGTACTGACATCTACAACAAACCCACCGACCCACTATTACTTGATTACACCTCCTCCCATCCTGCATCTTGCAAGGATCCAATTCCTGACTTTCAATTTCTCCTCTGCTCCCAAGATGAGGCTTTGCACTCTCGGACATCCGAGATGTTCTCTTTCTTCAGTAAACATGGTTTCTTCCTGCTCTTGTGGATGGAGCCCTCACCCATGTCTCCTCTGTGCCTCAAACTTCCGCTCTCACTCCTCTCCCCCCAGATGGAACAAGGATAGGGATCCCATGGCCTTTCACCCCACTAGCCTTGGCATCCAACACATAATCCTCCGACATTTCCCCCAGCTTCAACATAATCGTGCTACCAGTCACATATGCCAAAACCAGAGAGCAGTGCTGAAAACCAGAGAGCAGCGCTGAACTACTGTCTACCTCTTTGGTGACCCTTGGACTATCCTCGATCAGCCTTTGCTGGCTTTACCTTGCACTAAACGTTATTCCCTTATCATGTATCTATACATTGTAAATGGCTCGATTGTCATCATGTATTGTCTTTCTGCTGACTGGATAGCACACAACAAAAGCTTTTCACTGTACCTCGGTATATGTGACAATAAACTAAACTGAAACTATCCCCTTTCCACATTCCCTAGAGACCACTCCTTTTCACCTACAGCCATTGTCATTTACTCGACCCATCTGCTAACAAACCCCCTCCCATCTGTATTCACCTATCACTTGCTTTGTTTCACCCATCTCTCTATTCCAGCTTTCTCCGCCCTAATCCAATCTGTCTGAAGAAAGGTCCCAACTCAATACTGAGTTCCTCCCGCACTTTTTGATTGCTTATAATTTAATGGAACAATTAAATGTTACAATTTGTTTACTTCTTGGTAAAAGAGAGGTTGGCAGTGGGAGAGTGTTGGAGGGGAAGAGGGGAAAAAGAGGACAGATACAGAACACATTCCAGATTCAGGGACAGTTTCTTCCAAACTGTTATCAGGCGACTGAACCATCCTACCAACAGAGAGCAGTCCTGACCTCATTGGAGACCCTCGGACAATCTTTGATTGGAGTTTACCTTGCACTAAATGTTATTCTTGTTATTTCCATTATCATGTATTGTACACTGTGGAGGCCTCGATTGTAATTATGTATCGTCTTTCCGGTGACTGATTAGCAGGCAAGAAAAGCTTTTCATTGTACCATGGTACACGTGACAATAAACAATAAAGAGCGGTTTCTCCCCTCATTTCTATTTCATAATCCAATGACACAAATGGGTACGTCAAATAATTCTACATACAGACCAACACTTGATACTTAGAACACAAACTGGGGCTTGGATTAGGGCTGCCACCTTCTGGTTTTTCTCTAAACCCAGTATAGAATACAATGTTTCATGATTTTTTTTTCAATAAATGAAGATTTAAGGATGATGTGTTGCTTTAATATTATCTAATACAAGTTAATTAACACCAAATAAAATTTGAGGCCCAACACATCTTGAAACTAATTGCAATAGGTAATCACCCTTTATTAAAGTTTATCATCAGACTCTCATCAGAAAGGCTTGTTTCCATCACTAAAACAATAAAAAAACACTTGACTTACCGTAGTAGTCTACATCTGAATCGCCCTCACCCCACTGCTCATCATTGGAGAGAAGTGGATTATGACTCTCTGACTGTGACTTCATGGGGAAAGATTGTCCATCTCCAACACTAAAAACACAATTTTTAGAAATACAAAAATTGAACTTGGCATTCAACAGCAGCCCAGTAGCAGAGCGATCGAGGTTCTACTCTCATGCCAATTTTGTGGAGTTTAGTTTAGTTTAGAGATACAGCGTGGAAACAGACCCTTCGGTCCACCGAGTCTGCTCCGATCAGCGATCCCCACACATTAACACTATCCTACACACACTAGGGACAATTTACACATACACCAAGCCAATTAACCTACATACCCTGTACGTCTTTGAAGTGTGGGAGGAAACCGATCTCGGAGAAAACCCACGGAGGTCACGGGGAGAACGTACAAACTCCGTACAGACAGCACCCGTAGTCGGGATCGAACCCGGGTCTCCGGCGCTGGCAGCAACTCTCGCGCAGCCCACCAGGTTTACATGGATTTCCCCAGGTGATTTTGTGTCTTCACCTTATCTATAAGATGCGTCAGTTGTTAGGTTAATTGGCAACGTTAAATTAGTGTGTTTGATGACAGAATTGGGGTTGCTAATGAGCATGTGTGAAAAATAAGTTATGGGAAAGGGGGGGGGGGGCGGGGGAAAGCAGAGAATGTGATTGATGGGACTGCATTGACAGCTAGATTAAACTTCTTGACTGAATGGCGTCCATCTATGCGGTGAGGAAAGATTAATAATATTTCCAGCAAGAGCACTAACTCAGGCATGGAATGAACATATTTGATTGGACCTCCACCGGTAATCCTACACATTCCCTTTACATACGGTTCATGTCAGGGCTGAGTAACTGATGGTCAACATGGACATGGTGGGCCGTGACTGATTAAAACTGTATACTGTGTTATAAATACACAGTAGTACTGATGGTCTCAATGGGCAGAATACCTGGTGAAGACGGGTAGTAGCCAGTACTTCTTTTGTGGACCAAAGACTTGCTCTAGGTTTTTCCATACACCAAGGTTGAAGCCATTTTTATCTGGACCATGCTGAAATACTGGCGCTGAGAAGGCCTCTATAAAAAAAAGAGATAAACATATTTAAAAATTCCATTGGATTGTGTCACTTATGAATGGCCAACTTATGTGCAGCCCTTACATACAAAGAAGCTTTTGGGAGATCAGTAATTGTGATTTTCCGGTTGCTGTGGAACTGCAGGGAACTTCCTGACTATTCCTTTCTTTCTTTTAAAATCTTCTTATTAGTTTTTTTTCAAAAACAAAAACAAAACAACAACAAAAAATAATGATAAAAATAACAATGATATTGATACATAGGGATCAGGATTACATTAATAACAGGTATAACCTAAATATGAGTCCAGTGTCAAAATACACATTGAGTATAGACCTCCCGGTCTCTATGTAAATATAGTTAAGTGTTTAAAAGAGAACTTATATATAAAAAAACAAAAAGATAAAAAGAAAAAAAAGAAAAAAAGAGAAAAGGAAAAACCAAAACCCCCCTAAACTAGAGAAAAAAAAAAAGCAAAACAGAATCTGGGCTGCAAAGAATTTCAACAATTTAAGTCCCTGTTTGTCGTCAAGTCCGTTCCACCATATAAAGGTAAAAGAATTATTATATCGGTTGGAGAGGGGACAATTTATATCTTGTGAAAATGTTGAATAAATCTTCCCCAAGTCCTATCAAATTTAACCAAGGGTTCAACAATGTCACTCCTAATTTTTTCTAAATTTAAACATGATATCGTTTCAGAGTACCGATGGAGTGTGGTCGGAGGATTAGAGTCTTCCCATTTAAATAAAATAGATCTTCTGGCAATTAATGTGGTAAAAGCAATCAGCCGATGGGCGGAACGGGACAAATGAATAGAATCTAACATTGGTAGCCCAAAAATTGCAGTAATAGGATGAGGTTGTAAATCAATACCTAAAACTACAGAAATAGTATCAAAGATTTCTTTCCAATATTTTTCCAAAAGTGGGCAGGACCTAAACATATGAGTCAGTGAGGCCACTTCAGAGTTACATCTGTCACAGGAAGGATTTATATGACCATAAAAACGAGCTAACTTATCTTTTAACATATGAGCTCTGTGAACCACCTTGACTTGTATCAAAGCGTGTCTTGCACACATTGAGGAAGTATTAACTAACTGAAGAATCCTCTCCCATTTCTCTATAGGTAGAGAAATTTGAAGTTCTATTTCCCAGTCATTCTTAATTTTATCAAATGTATCTATTTGTAATTTCAAAATCAACTCATATATAGTCGTTCTTAAGCCTTTCTGATAAGGGTTCAAATGCAAAATGTTTTCCAAGATTTCGGTTTGATGTGGTAATGGAAAAAAGGGTAGAGTAGCCTTCAAAAATTGTCTAATTTGTAAATATCTGAAGAAGTGCGAGTTAGGTAGATTATATTTATTGGAGAGTTGTTCAAAAGACATAAAACAACCATCCAAAAACAAATCACGAAAAGCTACTAATCCCTTCCTCTTCCATAACAGAAAGGCTTGATCAGTACTAGAAGGTTGGAAGAAAAAATTAGATATGATAGGACTCGATAAGATAAAATCATTAAATCCAAAAAACGTATGAAATTGAAACCATATTCGGAATGTATGTCTTATTATTGGATTAGTCGTATATTTATTCAATCTTGTAATTATAAAAGGTAACGAGGCCCCTAGAATAGAAGCCAATGATAGCCCTTGCATAGAATCACGTTCAAGATTTATCCATCCTGGGCATTGGGTATCTTCTAAATCTTTTGTCCAAAACGTTAAATAACGAGCATTAACTGCCCAATAGTAGAATCTAAGGTTCGGCAGCGTCTATTCCTAGCTGGAATTTTTGCACATTGAACCCTGTAGGAATACATTCTATAGTAAAATCTATTAAGATATCAAGATATCATTATTAGCCCGAGATAGGCTCAGGCTAACTTTGTTAATATCAAGGTCTCAGGTTAATATCGGGGTCTGAAGGAGGGTCACGACCCAAAACGTCACCCATTCCTTCTCTCCAGAGATGCTGCCTGTCCCGCTGAGTTACTCCAGCATTTTGTGTCTATCTTTACTTAATATCAGCTTTATTTTTAAGAATTGCAAAACAAGATTTAAAATACTTCTCTAGGATATCTATTCCTATGGACATCTATTCCTATCTGGCATGCATCATTTGCTGTGTGGGAACTATGTTTGCGGACACATTTCTAACTTGTGAACTGTTCAGGATACGAACATTTTACAGGAATGGAATACTGCTATAACACAAGGAGAACTAGTAGTTTCTTTACATATACAGAGCTAAAAGCTCGACAATTGAAAAATTCCTCCGTTCTCACAGCTTTTCTGTTCATGCTAAAATGTAGTTTTTCTTTTCATTTTTGATTGGTAATTTTTTCAGGTTAAATTTCTATTTCACTCGCACTTTCTAAAATATTTGTTTCATATTTCTTCCGCATACTTCATTTCTCAGAGCTCAGTTTGCCAAATCCTGGGCCCAGAGTCATGAGACCGGCCACCCTGGCCTTAATTGATATGCTGATGACATGGCCATCTGCACAGCTGGCCGCTCATGACAATGTTTCTTCCTCATCTCCTCAACCCATCCCATCCAAATAAAGACTATCTTTTTGAGAAGTCACTGTATGTAAAGTTAAGCAATCCAACACAACACGAGTTCTGTTACTGAAGTATTCCTTTTTTTGTTAAGGACTAATTCTGTCTCTTGTTTAGAGAAGTGTTACTGCAGGCCGACTCATAATGTTATGCAAAGAAATAAACCAAGCTCTGTTAGAAAATGACACAATCTGTCGTATTAGAGCTAGATGCCAAGGAGCTGCCAATGCTGGTTTACACCAATGATAGACAAAATGCTGGAATAACTCGCCGGGACAGGCAACATCTCTGAAGAGAAGGAATGGGTGACATTTTGGGTAAAGACCCTTCTTCAGACTATGTTATAGCTATGTTAGGGTTCAGACCCTAACCAGCAGTATTCCTTGTGCAGACATTTGAATAACAGTTGTGTTCAGTTTTTTTGCACTAAAATACTGGCCATCCCTGGAAATTGTAAATCTTCAGGAGCATATAAGAAGAGGGAAGCACTAACTTCCAACCGACAGCTAAAAATCAAGGTTTCAAGGTCAGTATATTGTCACATGTAGCAATTATAGTACAGTGAAATTCGAATCACCATACAACCAAAAAAAAAAAAATCAGGCTCCCTTTCCAACCTTCTTCCTCCAAGGCCCCACATAATCCATAGCAACAAATATCCATACCTAAATCACAAGCCCATTTAACCACATTCATAATAATGCAATATCAAGGAGATGTTATTCAAGTCTTACCTAATGTCGATCTGTTTAAACTGACCAGCCAACAATGGTAATTGAGGAGGAACATGAGGCTGAGGAAGAACATGACAGCCACGAAAAGAAGAAAGAGAACATGAAATTTTGCAGGACCATCTGGAAGACCACCCTGTCAGAAAAATATGAGCTAATGAAATTTGTTTCCCACCATTGTGCAAGATCACAGCAAACTTCTGATTTACAAAGCTTAACCTCAATTTTTTAATCATATTATACAAATGACTGTTGTTCTGAGCAAATTAGACAATAACAAAGAAGAAAATGGCAGTATTTTATGTAGAACTAAACTATAGATCTGAGAAGATCCCACATTCATTTTGAAGTTTGTACTGATTTAACTGATCTTAAAATGGACAGTAATTTACAATATATTTATGTCACTGTAGCCCTGGATAAGGATGCTGATGGGAGGATCTTGTTGGAGGATATCCCAGATTCCACACTGATCACTATGTAGTGATACTTGCAGAAAGGTATATAAAGACTGACACAAGACTGTGGTTATTTATCTGTGTCAACATCCCAGACTCGGGTGGCATGGTGGCGCAGCGGTAGAGTTACTGCCTTACAGCGTTTACAGTACCAGAGACTCGGGTTCGATCCAGGCTAGAGGTGCTTGTCCGTATGGAGTTTGTACTTTCTCCCCGTGACCCGTGTGGATTTTCTCCAAGATCTTCGCTTTCCTCCCATACTCCAAAGACGTACAGGTTTATAGGTTAATTGGCTTGGCATAAATGTAAAAATTGTCCCTGGTGCAGAATAGTGCTAATGTGCGGGGATCGCTGGTCGGTGCGGACTCAGTGCCTGTTTCTGCGCTGTATCTCTAAACTAAACTAAACCTAATAACTTGCCAGCATTCACTTTAGACCCTGATGAAGAATCGCCATCAGTGCTAGTTCTGCCAGTATGAATTAGAATTGCATTCAAACAGGCTATGAAATCTTCAAACGATGAAGGGAAGAGTGCAAAGAAATAAATCTATACTCTGTATATGTGTTAAAGAATCATATAAGATAGAAATTTTCTAACCTTGAAGTATAAAGCAATCTATATTGTTTTTGTACCTCAAAGCAACTAATTTAATTATCTAACTGACAAAACAAGTCCATACCCAGATTTAATTTGTGTGTTTCACATTTTGGGTGAGGATACATGCAAATTGGAAGTTACCGTCCAAAACATGATGAAATATTGCAGAACTGTGGCAGCAACGAACAAGGAATACAACATGGAATATCCCAAAAAGAGCAGGAAAAATTTGTAGTTTGAAAATCCAATACAGTTGTTTACCCTAGAGAGAAATACAATTATTAGGACAAAGTCTTTCTTCATAATCATAAAGAACAATTGGGATTTAAATTGCACTTTTGCAACCTCACATCATCGCAAAGAATTTCCCAACCAATAAATTACTTTTAAAATAAAGTCAGTGTTATTTAGCAGGCAATGCAACAAGCAATGCACACACTGAATAATTCCATAAATGGGAGTGCAATGATTATCAGATAATCAGTTCTGACAATGATTTATGACAGCAGAGATATTTATTATGGATGCATACCAGGGCAAACCCATTAACTCTGCTTTAAGGGTGTAGCATAGGATCTTCCATGTCAATCTGAAAGGCCAGATGGGAACTTGTTGAACTTATCAGAAATATTATTTTCCTGCAATACAGCACCTGGTCCTACTGCATTGATTGTAAGGATTGCCTTGAGATTTACGTGAATCTGTAATCTATTAATTAGGAGGCAAGTCCTACCACTGAGTCAATAATGAGAATTTTTAAAGTTGCTGGTCCTTTTGTACCCAATGTAAAAATATAAATACAGGTACAACACCGATTTTCCGGCAACTGATTTTCCGGCTCATCCTCTAATTGAGACTAAATTATGCTAGTGCACATGAAATCATCCTCGGATGTCCTCCAGAAATGTAGCGCCGAGGCCTCAACTTCATCAGGACTTCCGTGGCCGGACTTCCGATCGGCTAGCAAAAGGATTTGAGTATAAGTGCAGGGAGGTTCTACTGCAGTTGTACAGGGTCTTGGTGAGACCACACCTGGAGTATTGCGTACAGTTTTGGTCTCCTAATCTGAGGAAAGATATTCTTGCCATAGAGGGAGTACAGAGAAGGTTCACCAGACTGATTCCTGGGATGTCAGGACTTTCATATGAAGAAAGGCTGGATAGACTTGGCTTGTACTCGCTAGAATTTAGAAGATTGAGGGGGGATCTTATAGAAACTTACAAAATTCTTAAGGGGTTGGACAGGCTAGATGCAGGAATATTATTCCCGATGTTGGGGAAGTCCAGAACTAGGGGTCACAGTTTAAGGATAAGAGGGAAGTCTTTTAGGACCGAGATGAGAAAATCTTTTTTTACACAGAGAGTGGTGAATCTGTGGAATTCTCTGCCACAGAAGGTAGTTGAGGCCAGTTCATTGGCTATATTTAAGAGGGAGTTAGATGTAGCCCTTGTGGCTAAAGGGATCAGGGGGTATGGAGAGAAGGCAGGGATGTGATACTGATCATGATATCAGCCATGATCATATCGACTGGCAGTGCAGGCTCGAAGGGCTGAATGGCCTACTCCTGCACCTATTTTCTATGTTTCTAGTCGAATTTCCCCCCTGTGGCCAGGGCTTTGGAACTCTGGCCCGGCTAAAGCCGGCAGATCTTATCGCATAGCTGCCTTCCGAGCCGGACTTTGTGGGCCAGTCTGGAAAAGTTCAACTCCTCTCAGAGGTTCGAGCCGGATGGTGGGCACACCCACCCTGCCACAATTTTAACAGATTTAACAATCTTCGTGGGTCAGCCCGATAGTCGGGTAAGCGGCGCCTCGGCCCCACGGGCGGCCTCATTATTTCCGACCCTCATCGGGACTTCCGGGGGCAGCTCGTTGACCAGTACCCGGGTTGCCCATGCAAGAAATTCAAGTTTCACTGTAAATGTAATTTACATTTAATATTTGGTTTATTTAAGTTTCTAACAGTCCATGGTGCTTCAGAGAGATGAGAGGGATATAATCAGTGAGTCAGAGATGTATCTTTGAATTATTTTGTGATCTGCGTTGGTCCAGCAAAACAAATAATCCTGCAAGGTTCTGGAACCAAGGGTGCCGGAAATCAGTGTTGGACCTGTATTGTTTAAATCAGTGATATCTTGATTTTTAATAAACTGGAGATTGTAACCTTGATATTAAGGAAGATTTAGTTTCCATTAAATAGATAAGCTTTCAAGAAACAAAATTACAATCAAAGATCCAGTTTTCTAAGATCAAAGCCGCACTCAATTTTGGAGGAATTTGCTTATGTATAACATTTATAATTGTTGGGCAGTAAATGGAATCACTTTCAATTTAAGGAATCTTAAGGGCCTGTCCCACTTTCACGACCTAATTCACAACCTTTTTTACTCGTGGACATTTTTCATCATGTTGAAAAAACGCCCCAACCTACTTGATGCCACGAGTACCTACGACTAGCATCACGACCTGCTGCGACCTCCTACGACCTTGTGATGACCATGCTGCGAGTATGAGTCAAGGGCAAACTCGGCAGAGGTCGTGAATTAGAATACTAACTGTACATAATTTGATAATTTTATTCTTAAACTCATTTTTAATCCCCAAAATTAATCGTTCTAGATCAGTGACTAAAGAACAATAACTAAATAATAATTTGATCGCCTTACAGAATTTTATTAAGCAATGCTTGTAATATGTAATTAGTTTATTTCAATGCTAAAGACAATAAACCATGCAATTAATAAATCAATACATAGCATGTGCTCTATATAAAAAAATCTACAAACTCTGTTATATACAAGTCAATGACAGGTTATATAATTAGTTTTATGACATGATTACACAATACCCCGTATGTTTTAAATACCAAATTTGACTTACCAAGGACAGTGATGATCCATTTTCAATACACACCTGAAAAAAAAAAGGAATCCAGTTATTGATAATTAATATAACTGTAAAAAGTAAAGCTCAGGTATTTTCGGCAGAAATTAGGCTGGCTTTCAACATCAACTTACTCGTGTCTTTAACAAGCCACTTCACAGAAGCATCAGCAAACTAAATTTGACAGTCGCATAAGAGTAATGTAATGTAATGGAGGTAAATGTTAAGAAAATTCCTAAAGATAGGAGAGATAAAAAGGGGAGGCTCACCTTGTTGGGATTGTATTATAGGTCCCCAAGTAGTCAACAAGAATTAGAAGAACAAAAATGTTGGGAGAGTGCAGGCAGCTACAAGATTAATATGGTTATCATAGAAGGGGATGTTAACTTTCCCGATAGTAACTGGGACTGCCATTGTGCAAAGTGCTTGGATGGGGTGGAATTTGTCAAGTGTTCAAGAACATTTTCCTCAGGCTATGAATAGAGGGCCCTACGAAGGATAGAGTATAGCTTGACCTACTCTTACGAATTGGGCAGGGCAAGTGACTAAAGTGTCAGTGGATGAGACTTTTGGTACCAGTGTCCACAGTTCAATTAGCTTTAAGATAATTCTGGATAAGGATACTGATGTTTTAAATTTTGGCAATAATGTTTTTCGTACGTTGGCCATCATCAGTCAGGAATTGAATCTACACTAGTCCCACCTGCCTGCCTTAGACCCATATCCCTTTACACCTTTCCTATCCATATACCTGTCTAAATGTCTATTAAATGTTATTATAGTTTCGGCCTCAACAACCTCATCTGGCAGCTCATTCCAAGCTCTCATACTCCCACCTGCCTTGCCCTCCACTTTAACAGGAACACGCGTGCCCTGAGCTCTGGTCATTACACTTTTAAAACCATCCTACTTCCGGACATTCCATTCCCCGCAAACAACCTACTCCAATCAACATGAGCAAATTCCTGTCTAATACCATCAGCAAAATTTAACGGCCAAAAAATTGTCCAGCAGTAGTTTGTCAAAAAAAAGACACAAAGTGCTGGTGCGCTATAGTCTGAAGAAGGGTCCCGACCCGAAGTGTCACCTATCTATGTTCTCCAGAGATGTTGCTTGACTCGCTGAATATTCCTGCACTTTGTGTCTTTTCTTTTTTAAACCAGCATCTGCAGTTCCTTGTTTCTATTAGATTTGTCAATCTAAATAATGGGAACATTAATCATTTGCACATTGCAATAAAGTACAATGTTTGAGCATTTGTTCTGTATGCATAATATATTTAATTGTTCCATGATACATTCATTTGTTCCAAGTTTTCTATGACTTTCACCCAGTATTTGTTTTCATATTTCATCTCCAAATATTTAAGTAATCAATATCTTATACGGCCTTATAGTTTACTCACAAATTGTGCTCTGAAAGAACTATTAGTTTCTATAATGACTACAGATCAATGTACGAATTTTTCCTCACACTATTTAGGGGGATCATGCCTTTCTCTGCTCAGTGCCTCCAAGACGGATATAGACTCTTGGAATTCAGGGTTATTCAGGTATATGGGTTAGAACCGAACATGATATAAAACAGGGTCTGTGGAAAGAGAAACAACATTGACAGGTCAGTGTGTGCTGGACGTGGCTTGCCATCTGAGCCTAATGCCCCATGGTTTTGCCCATGCATTATTTTCCCAAACAAGAACAGGAGGTACTGAACCTCTGCACCTGACGCGTATCCAGTGAGGTGAAGTTGGCTCCATACAATAAGCAGGCCTCAGGCAGTGTATCCCAAGGCCTTACCTTGATAGTCCAGATAGCCTTGCTGGCTGTCATGGGACATTAAACATGAAAAAAAAACCATTTCTGATAGACAAAGCCATTTAAAACTATTGAAAAAATAAAATATATTTTAGAAATATAAATATTTAAAAAAATAATAAAATGCACAGTAAAACACCAATAATTATAAACATTAAAATGAAGTTAAGTTAATAAAGTATCTACCTTTTTCCAAGTCTCCGTAAAGACAACATGTCTCCCTGCTATAAAGCTGAGAACTGCATATAGAGTGCAACCAGATCCTTTCTCGGATACTAACTGCACTACCCCTATGTGCAATATAATATGTAGCAACATCTAATCCCTGCCACACCTTGTTCTTCAGTTTTTAGTTGTGCACTTGAGAAATCTGATGTGCTGAGGTGCCAACAGTTGACAGCTAAAGATTCGTTTGAAATTCTTGGCTACAAGTAAGCATAACTAGTGCAAAATGTTTCAGATCTATGCCCTTTAATGTCCCTCCCCAACATGAGGCTTGTCAAACTGGGAGCGGGCTCATGGGACTATGTGACCTATTTCTCTTCCTATTTCTTAGGAAGAATGGATCGATAGGGCTTATATTCACTGGAATTTAGAAGGATGAGAGGAAATCTTATAGAAATATAATATCCTTAAGGGATTGGACAGGCTAGATGCAGGATCAATGTTCCCCATGTTGGGGGAGTCCAGAACCAGGGGTCAAAGATTTCAAAGGTCTTTTATTGTCACATATACCAATTAAGGTACAGTGATATTCGTATTACCATACAGCCATACTAAACAAAAGGCAACAAGACACACAACTACATATAAAAGTTAACATAAACATCCACCACAGCGGATTCCCCACATTCCTCACTGTGATGGAAGGCAATAAATTCTAATCTTCTTCCCTCATTTTTCTCCCGCGGTCGGTGCAGTCGAACCATCCGTTGGGGCGATCGAAGCTCCCGCGTCGGGGCGGTCAAAGCTCCTGCGGCTTGGAGCTCCCAAAGTCTGTCTCTAACCAGAGACCGCGAGCTCCATGATGTTAAAGTCCGCAGGCTCCCGCGGTTGGAGCTCAGAGGTCGATCCTGGCAAAGGGATCGCGGGTTCCACGATGGTAAGTCCTCAGTCTCCCGCGGTTGGAGCTCTCAAAGTAGCTTCAGCAGAGGCCGCCAACTCCTCGATGATAGGCCGCAATGTGGACAGAAATACGATACGGGAAAAAAAAATCGCATCTCCGTCGTGGTAAGAGATTAAAAAAAAGTTTCCCACAACCACCCCTCCCCCACATAAAACCAGCTAAAGAATACTAAAACATACATTTAACACATATCATAAAACAACAGAGAAGGAAGGGACAGACTGTTGGCGAGGCTGTGTAAGAATAAGGGGTGGACCATTTTGGACTGAGGTGAGGAAAAACGTTTTCACCCAGAGAGTTGTGAATCTGTGGAAGTCTCTGCCACAGAAGGCAATGGAGGCCAATTCACTGGATGTATTCAAGAGAGAGATAGGGCTAACGGAATCAAGGGATATGGGGAGAAAGCAGGAACGGGGTACTGATTTTGGATGATCAGCCATGATCATATTAAATGGTGGTGATGGCTCAAAGGGCTGAATGGCCTCCTCCTGCACCTATTTTCTATGGTACTATTATGCTCTAAGCAGTTCAATAGTGCTCTGAATGTAGCCGCATGGAGATTTATGTCATGAGTGAACTGAAGCAATGTTTTAACTATTGCTTAATCAACTATTTGTCACATCAGGTCATAGTTTACGACCCTGCATACTGTCATTTTAAACCGCTGTACTTAGATCTGTTCAATGCAGGATTGAAAGCAGTATTGTATTTTTGATCTCATGAATCTCCCAAAATCAGTGTTTATATGGGAAAATAAATCATCCCCATTTTTACTTGTACTAAACGTTCTTTCCCTTTCATTCCACACAAAGCATGATTTTGTGAGTTTTGCAGACATTGCTGTATAACGATAGCATTCTAGTCATATCTTCAAAATGCATGAAAAGGTAAGCAACTAATTAAATGTGGCTTTACAAATGCAGCAGTGCAGAAATTGGGATACAAAGGTTCTGAGAAAACCAAAGACTAGAGGTATAGCCTTCTCTAGCAGGGGAGAAACCATGTTACTAATAACGTTGCGATAGTATGAATATTTAACTCTGCAGCTGAGTGAGACATCTGCTCATTGTATGTAAGTGATAGCTCCCAAGTGGAAATGCATTCAAATCAAGAGCAAAAAACAAAGTGCTGGAGGAACTCAGTGGGTCAGGCATCATTAATTTTAGTTTTAGTTTTCGAATTACAGCATGGAAACAGGCCCTTTGGCCCACCGAGTCCGCTCCGACCGTCGATCACCCTTTCACACTAGTTCTATGTTATCCCAATTTGACATTCACTTCCTTCACAACAGGGGAAATTCCTGTCAAATATTTTCCTTCCCATCTTAAACCTATTGGTTCTTGATTCCCAAGAGTAAAGTGCATTTACCCTCTCTATTCCCGCCATGATCCTACAGTGGCTTGCAAAAGTATTCATACCCCTTGAACTTTTCCACATTTTGTCATGTTACAACCACAAACGTAAATGTATTTTATTGGGATTTTATGTGATAGACCAACACAAAGTGGTGCATAATTGTGAAGTGGAAGGAAAATGATACATGGTTTTCAAATTTTTTTACAAATAAAAAACTGAAAAGTGTCACGTGCAAAAGTATTCAGCCCCCCTGAGTCAATACTTTGTAGAACCACCTTTCACTGCAATTACAGCTGCAAGTCTTTTGGGGTATGTCTCTACCAGCTTTGCACATCTAGAGACTGAAATTTTTGCCCATTCTTCTTTGCAAAATAGCTCAGTCAGATTGGACGGAGAGCGTCTGTGAACAGCAATTTTCAAGTCTTGCCAGAGATTCTCAATTGGATGTAGGTCTGGACTTTGACTGGGCCATTCTAACACATGAATATGCTTTGATCTAAACCGTTCCATTGTAGCTGTGGCTGTATGTTTAGGGTCGTTGTCCTGCTGGAAGGTGAACCTCCGCCCCAGTCTCAAGTCTTTTGCAGACTCTAACAGGTTTTCTTCCAAGATTGCCCTGTATTTGGCTCCATCCATCTTCCCATCAACTCTGACCAGCTTCCCTGTCCCTGCTGAAGAAAAGCATCCCCACAGCATGATGCTGCCACCACCATGTTTCACAGTGGGGATGGTGTGTTCATGGTGATGTGCAGTGTTAGGTTTCCGCCACACATAACGTTTTGCATTTAGGCCAAAAACTTCAATGTTGGTCTCATCTGACCAGAGCACCTTCCTCCACATGTTTGCTGTGTCCCCCACATGGCTTGTGGCAAACTGCAAACGGGACTTCTTATGGCTTGTTTTCAACAATGGCTTTCTTCTTGCCACTGTTCCATAAAGGCCCGATTTGTGGAGTGCACGACTAATAGTTGTCCTGTGGACAGATTCTCCCACCTGAGCTGTGGATCTCTGCAGCTCCTCCAGAGTTACCATGGGCCTCTTGGCTGCTTCTCTGAACAATGCTCTCCTTGCCTGGCCTGTCTGTTTAGTTGGACGCCCATGTCTTGGTAGGTTTGCAGTTGTGCCATACTCTTTCCATTTTCGGATGATGGATTGAACAGTGCTCCGTGAGATGTTCAAAGCTTGGGATATTTGTTTATAACCTAACCCTGCTTTAAACTTCTCCACAACTTTATCCCTGACCTGTCTGGTGTGTTCCTTGGGCTTCATGATGCTGTTTGTTCACTAATGTTCTCTAACAAACCTCTGAGGCCTTCACAAAACAGCTGTATTTATACTGAGATTAGATTACACACAAGGGGACTTTATTTACTAATTAGGTGACATCTGAAGGCAATTGGTTGCACTGGATTATATTTAGGGGTATCAGAGTAAAGGGGGCTGAATACTTTTGCACGTGACATTTTTCAGTTTTTTATTTGTATAAAAATTTGAAAACCATGTATCATTTTCCTTCCACTTCACAATTATGCGCCACTTTGTGTTGGTCTATCACATAAAATCCCAATAAAATACATTTACGTTTGTGGTTGTAATGTGACAAAATGTGGAAAAGTTCAAGGGGTATGAATACTTTTGCAAGCCACTGTATATACCTTGATAAGATCACCCCTCAGCTTCCTAAAGTTCTAGACTGTATAACCTTTTCCTATAGCACAGACACTCAAGTCCTAGCATTACCCTTGTAAATCTTCTATGCACTCTTCTCAGCTTAACAACATCAACCCTCATAGCAGGGTGACAAAAACTGAATACAATACTCCAAATGTGGCCTCACCGGCATATTGTACAACTGTAACATAGCACTGTAGGAAGGAATTGCAGATGCTGGTTTACACCAAAGATAGACACATAATGCTGCAGTAACTCAGCAGGACTGGCAGCATCTCTGGAGAAAAGGGATAGGTGAAGTTTCAGGTCGAGACCCTTCTTCTGACTGAGAGTCAGGGGAGAGGGTAACTAGAGGTATGAAAAGGTACAAATGAATGAAAGGTGTGAAAAGAACAAATCAAAGCCAGCAATGATGATCAAGGAAAGGTGGAGCCCACAATGGTCCATCGGCCGACAGATGGCGCAATGGGCTAAGTGTTCGGCTGGCAACCGGAAGGTAGCCGGTTCGAATCCCGCTTGGAGTGCATACTGTCGTTGTGTCCTTGGGCAAGACACTTCACCCACCTTTGCCTGCGTGTGAATGTGTGTGAATGTGTGTGAGTGATTGGTGGTGGTCGGAGGGGCCGTAGGCGCAAATTAGCAGCCACGCTTCCGTCAGTGTGCCCCAGGGCAGCTGTGGCTACAGAAGTAGCTTACCACCACCGAGTGTGACTGAGGAGTGAATGAATAATGCGATGTAAAGCGCCTTGAGTATTAGAAAGGCGCTATATAAATATAATCCATTATTATTATTATTATTGTTGGTTATTGTTGGTGTTGTTGGTGATAACAAAGTGATACGAACAGTGAAACTAAGCAGAATAACAGTGAAACTAGTAGGACGACTAGGGTGGGGGAGGGACAGAGAGAGTGGGAAAGCACAGGTTACTTGAAGTTAGAGAAATCAATACTCATACCACTAGGTTGTAAGCTGACCAAGCGAAATATGAGGTGCTGTTCCTCCAATTTGCATTTGGCCTCGCTCTTTGGGAGGGGAGTTAAAGTGTTTGGCAACTGGGAGATCGCATAGGTCTAGGCGAACGGAGCAGAGGTGTTCAGCATAACGATCGCCCAGACTGAGGTTGGTCTCACCGATATATGTGAATCCACACCTAGAACAATGTATACAATAGCTGAGGTTGGAGGAGGTACAAGTGATCCTCTGCCTCACCTGAAAGGACTATCAGGGTCCCTGAATGAAGTTGAGGGAAGAGGTATGGAGACAGCTGTTGCATCTCCTGCAGTTGTAGGATCCACCTTTCCTTGATCAGTGCTGGCTTTGATTTGTTCTTTTCACACCTTTCATTCATCTGTACCTTGTACCTTTTCATACCTCTAGTTTCCCTCTCCCCTGACTCTCGGTCTGAAGAAGGGTCTCGACCCAAAATGTCACCTATTGCTTTGCTCCAGAGATGCTGCCTTTAATATAACATTCTAATTTTGATACTCTTTACCATGACTGATGACAACTAATGTACCAAAAGTTCTCTTGACCATCTATTGACATGTGACACCACTTTCAAGGGACTATGTACCAGAGTACTCCTAGATCTCTGTGCTCTACAATACTTCCTAGAGCCCTGCTATTCACTGTACGGGTCCCGCCCTGGACTGACTTCCCAAAAATGCAACACCTCGCACTTATTATCTGAATTTCTTAGCCCACTTGCCCAACTGAGTAAGATCGAGCTGTAATTTTTGATGACCATTCTCGCCATCTACGATACCACTCACTTTGGTGTCATCTGCAAACTTATTAATCATGGCTTTTACATTCTCATCCACATCATTGATATAAACCACAAACAGCGATAGCTCAGCACCATATCCTGAAGCTCACCACTAGTCACAGGCCTTCAGTCTGAAAAACAACCTACTACCATCACCGTCTGCTCCCTTCCTTAAAGCCAATTCTTGATCTAGTCACCTAACTCTCTCTGGATCCCATCAGTCTAACCTTCCAGAACAGTCTATCATGCGGAACCATCACATTCCTTGTTGAAGTCCATATAGCAACATCTACAGCTTTGCCCTCATCAACCTTTTTGTATACTTCTTTTAAAAACTCAATCAGATTCATTGACTGGAGCAGGTTATTTGAGGGGGAAGGAACATCGGCCAAATGGGATGTTTTTAAAAGTGTGCTGACGAAAGCTGAGGATATGTACGTCCCCGTTAGAGTGAAGGGCAAAGCAGGTAAACGTAAGGAAGCTTGGCTGACGAGGGAAATTGAGGCATTGGTCAAAAACAAGAAGGATGCATGGGACAGGTATAGGCAGCTGGGATCATGTGCATCCCTGGAGGAGTTTCGAGAGCTAAGGAATAAACTGCAAAAGGAGATCAGAAGGGCAAAAAGGGGCCAGGAGATAGCTCTGGTGGGTAGCATTAAGGACAATCCCAAAATATTTTATAAGTACATAAGGGGGAAAAGCATAACTAGAGAGAGAGAGTGGGACCTCTCAGGAATCAAAGTGGTCACCTCTGTGTGGAGCACAGGAGAGGACAAGGTCCTCATGAGTATTTCTCCTCTGTATTTACCGAGGAGAAAGATAGTAGGACGGAGGAACTTGGGGCAGTCAATGGAAATGTCCTGAGAGCAGTCAGGGTTACTGTCGAAGAAGTACTGAAGGTACTGTCGTGTTTGAAGGTAGACAAATCTCCAGCGCCTGATCAGATATATCCGAGGACATTGCGGGAAACTAGAGAGGAAATTGTGAGAGCCCTGGTTGAAATTTACAAATCGTCCTTAAATATAGGAGAGGTACCGGAAGACTGGAGGGTGGCAAATGTTGTGCCTCTTTTCAAGAAGGGCTGCAGGGAAAATGCTGGGAACTATAGGCCGGTGAGCTTAACATCTGTAGTTGGAAAGTTACTAGAGAGTATTCTGAGGAATAGGATATACAGGCATTTGGATGGGCAATGGCTGATTAGGGATAGTCAGCATGGTTTTGTACGTGGGAGGTCGTGACTCACAAATCTGATTGATTTTCTGAAGACGTGACCAAAAACGTTGATGAGGGCAGAGCTGTAGGTGTTGTGTACATGGATGTCAGTAAGGCATACAACAAGGTTCCGCATGGTAGGCTGCTCTAGAAGGTTAGATTGCATGGGATCCAAGAAGAGATAGCTGAATGGATAGCAAATTGGCTCCATGGAAGGAAGCAACTTGACTCCATGGTGGAAGGTTGCTTCTCGGACTGGTGGCCTGTGACTAGTGGTGTGCCTCACGGTTCCGTGCTGGGCCTGTTACTGTTTGTCGTCTACATCAATGATTTGAATGAGAACATACAGGGCAAGATTAGCAAGTTTGCTGTTGATACAAAAGTGAGTGGTTTTGCAGATAATGAAGAGGGTTGTGAACGATTGCAGCAGGATCTGGATCGATTGGGCAGGTGGGCGGAGGAATGGTTGATGGAATTTAATACAGAGAAGTGTGAGGTGTTGCATTTTGGGACGTCGAACAAGGGCAGGATCTACACAGTAAATGGTAGGTCTCTGGGTAGTGTTGTAGAGCAGAGGGATCTAGGAGTACAGGTGCATGGTTCCTTGAAGGTCGAGTCGTAGGTAGATAAGGTGGTCAAAAATACTTTTGGCACTTTGGCCTTCATCAGTCAGAGTATTGAGTATAGAAGTTGGGAGGTCATGTTGCAGTTGTATAAGACGTTGCTGAGACCGCTTTGATCCCCCCTCATCCTTCTGTGCTCCATGGAATAGAGACCCAGCCTACTCAACCTCTCCCTATGTTGCCAGGACACCCTCTAGTCCTGGCAACATCCTCGTAAATCTTTTCTGAACTTTTCAAGCTTGACAATATCTTTCCTATAACATGGTGCCCAGAACTGAACACAATATTCAATATACAGATGTACAAAATCATGAGACGAATAGATCGGGTAGATGCACAAAGTCTCTTGCCCAGAGTAGGGGAATCGAGGACCAGAGGACATAGGTTCAAGGTGAAAAGATATAATAGGAATCCGAGGGGTCACTTTTTCACACAAAGGGTGGTGGGTGTATGGAACAAGCTGCCAGAGGAGGTAGTTGAGGCTGAGACTATCCCATGGTTTAAGAAACAGTTAGACAGGGACATGGATATGACAGCTTTGGAGGGATATGAACCAAGCACAGGCAAGTAGGACTAGTGTAGCTGGGATGGTGTGGGCAAGTTGGGCCGAAGGGACTGTTTCCACACTGTATCACTCTAAGATATGATCTCCCACGTACAAACCATGAGGATTGTCCCTAATCAGCCCGTCTATCCAAATACACACACACACACACACACATATACACATATACACATATATATATATATATATATATATATATATATATATATATATATATATATATATATATATATATATATAATCCCTCAGAATACTCTCCAGTAACTTGCCTACCACGTTCATAAGTCATAGGAGCATAATTAGGCTATTCGGCCTATCAAGTGGCACAGCGGCAGAGTTACTGCCTTACAGCGCCAGAGACCTGTGTTTGATCCTGACTACGGGTGCTGTCTGTATGGGGTTTGTACGTTCTGCCAGTGACCTGCGTGGGTTTTCTCCGGAAGTTCTGGGGAGTGTCCTCCCACACTCCATTGACGTACAGGTTTATAGGTTAATTGGCATGGTAAAATTGTAAATTGTCCCTAATATGTGTAGGACAGTGTTAATATGTGAGGATCACTGGTCGGCGCGGACTCAGTGGGCCGAAGGGCCTGTGTCTCTAAACTCAACTAAACTAAGTCTACTACACCATTCAAACATGGCTGATCTATCTTTCCCTCTCAACCCCATTCTCCTGCCTTATCCCCGTAACCTTTGACACCCTTAGTACTCAAGAACCTGTCAATCTCCACTTTAAAAATACCCAAAGATTTGGCCTCCACAGCTGTCTGTGGCAATGAATTCCACGGAGCCACCACCCTCTGGCTATAGAAATTCCTCCCCATCTCTAAAGGTACGTCCTTTTATTCTGAGCTGTGCCCTCTGGTCCCTGAACTCTCCCACATCCACTCTATACAGGCTTTTCACCATCGGTAAGTTTCAATGAGGTCCCCCCCTCCTTCTTCTAACTTCCAGCAAGTACAGGTCAAGAGCCGTCAAGTGTCATCACATGTTAACCCAATTATGCCTGGGATAATAACTTCCTCTGGGCCCTCTCCAACACCAGCACACCGCTCCTCAGATATGGAGCCCAAAACTGCTTACAATCCCCCAAATGCGGAATGACCAGTGCCTTATAAATCTTCGGTATTACATCCCTGCTTTTATATTCTAGTCCTCTCGAAATGAATGCTGACATTCCATTTGCCTTCCTTACCACCGATTCAACTTGTAAACTAACATTTTTGGGAATCCTGTACCAGCACTTCCAAGTCTCTTTGCACCTCTGATTTCTGAATCTTCTCCCCATTAGGAAAGTAGTCTATGCCTTTATTCCTACTATCAAAGTGCATGACACCACACTTTGCTGTGTTGTATTCCATCTGCCATTTCTCTGCCCACTCTCCCAACTTGTCCAAGTCCTTCTGCAGTTGCCCTGCTTCCTCAAAACTATCTGCCCCACCACCTATCTTCTTATCATCCACAAACCTGCCCACAAAGCCATCAATTTCCTCATCCAAATCATTGACATACAGCGTGAAGAGTAGGGGCTCCAATACCAACCCCTGTGGGAACACCACTGGTCACTGGCAGCCAACCAGAAAAAGCCTACCTTAATTCCCATTCTTTGCCTTCTGCCAACCAGCCATCCTTCTATCCATGCTAGTTTCTTCCCTCGGATACCATGAGCTCTCATCCTCATGTACGGCACCTTATCAAATGCCTTCTGAAAATCCAGGTAAAGACCTTCCACTGACCCTCCTTTGCCTATCCTGCTATTTACTTTCTCAAAGAATTCCAACAGATTTGTCAGGCAAGATCCCCCCTTCACAAACCCATGCTGACTTTGGCCTATTTAAGCTACAGGCTAACCACCCTATAGTTTCCCTCTCTTTTGCCCCGCTCCCTTCTTGAGCTGTGGAATAATATTTGCAATTTGCCAGTCCTCTGGGACCACTCCTGACTAGTGATTCTTGAAAGATCACTACCAATGCCTCTAAAGCCATTACCAATCTCTAAAGCCACCTCTTTCAGAACCCTAGGGTGTAGTCCATCTGCTCCAGGTGATATCGGACCTTTCAGCTTCCCAAGCACCTTCTCCTTAGTAATAGCAACTCCACTAAATTCTGCCCCCTGACTCTCTTGAATTTATGGCATGCTGCTGGTGTCTTCCGCTCTGAAGACTGACACAAAAAATGTATTCAATTCTTTATTTCTTCATTTCTTTTTATTTCTTTTTATTCTTTTTATTTATTTATATATATATATATATATATATATATATATATATATATATATATATATATATATATAGTCATTTCTTTATTTTCCATTACTACTTCTCCAGCGGTCCAATGTTCACTCGCCTCTATTTTACTCTTTATACATCTTAAGAAACTTTTGGTAACTTCCTTTATATTATTGTCAAGCTTATCTTTATATTTTATCTTTTCTTCCCTTATTGCCTTCTGTTGGTTTCCAAAAGCTCCCCAATCCTTTGGTTTACCAGTAATCTTTGCAATATTATACACCTTCTCTTTTACTTTTATACTGTCTTTGACTTCCCTTGTCAGCCATGGACACCTCATTCTCCCCTAAGAACCCTTCTTCCTCTTTGGGATGAAAAGATCCTGCATCTTCTGAATTATTCCCAGAAACTCCTGCATTGCTGCTCCACCATCATTTGTGCTACAGTCCCATTCCAACCAATTTTAGCCATTTCCTCCCTCATGCCTTTGTACGTACCTCTACTCAACAGTGTGGGCAAGTTGTTACTCAACCGATGTGGGCAAGTTGGGCCGATGGGCCTGTTTCCACACTGTATCACTCGATGACTCTATAAGTAATACTGACACATTTGATTTCATCTTCGACCACTCCAACTGCAGACTGAATTTTATCACATTATGGTCACTACCTCCAGGGGGTTACTTTACCTTAAGCCCCCTAATTCGTTACACTACCCAAATCCAGATTTGTAATTTCTCTAGTAGGCTCGAACACAAGCTGCTCTAAGAGGCCACATTGTAGGCACTCTACACATTCCTTCTCTTGGATCCAGCACCAACCTGATTTTCACAGTCTACCTGCATATTGCGATCCCCATGGCCTCTGTCTAACAGATTTTAGGCTCACTGGACTATAGTTCCCAGGCTTTTCCTTGCAGCCCTTCTTAAATAGAGACACAACATTAGCTACTCTCCAGTCTTCTGGCACCTCACTCATGTCTAATGATGATTCAGATGTTTAGTCAGGGTGCCAGCAATTTCTTCTCTAACTTCCCACACTTGCCAGGTTTTGCCCCATCCGCATCACCCTTTTGCAACTTTCTCTCAAGTCAAGTCAAGTCACATTTATTTAAGTAAATGTGAAAGTAAATCCAAAGGGTTTCTACAGCTATATTAATAGCAAAAGGATAACAAGGAATAAAATTGGTCCATTAGAGAGCCAGAGTGGACAGCTATCTGCAGAGCCAAAAGAGATGGGGGAGATATTGAACAATTTCTTTTCTTCGGTATTCACCAAGGAGAAGGATATGGAATTATGTGAGGTAAGGGAAACAAGCAGAGTAGCAATGGAAACTATGAGATTCAAAGAAGAGGAGGTGCGGACACTTTTGAAAAATATGAAAACGGATAAGTTTCCAGGTCCTGACAGGATATTCCCTAGGACATTGAGGGAAGTTAGTGTAGAAATAGCAGGGACTATGACAGAAATATTTCAAATGTCATTAGAAACGGGAATAGTGCCGGAGGATTGGCGTACTGCGCATGTTGTTCCGTTGTTTAAAAAGGGTTCTAAGGGTAAACCTAGCAATTATCGACCTGTTAGTTTGACGTCAGTGGTGGGGAAATTAATGGAAAGGATACTTAGAGATAATATATACTGTATAAGCATCTGGATAAGCAGGGTCTGATTAGGAACAGTCAACATGGATTTGTGCCTGGAAGGTCATGTTTGACTAATCTTCTTGAATTTTTCGAAGAGGTTACTAGGGAAATTGATGAGGGTAAAGCAGTGGATGTTGTCTATATGGACTTCAGTAAGGCCTTTGACAAGGTTCCGCATGGAAGGTTGGTTAAGAAGATTCAATTGTTGGGTATTAATGGTGGAGTAGCAAGATGGATTCAACAGTGGCTGAATGGGAGATGCCAGAGAGTAATGGTGGATGGCTGTTTGTCAGGTTGGAGGCCGGTGACTAGTGGGGTGCCTCAGGGGTCTGTGTTGGGTCCACTGTTGTTTGTCATGTACATCAATGATCTGGATGATGGTGTGGAACATTGGATTAGTAAGTATGCAGATAGGTGGTGTTGTGGATAATGAAGTAGATTTTCAAAGTCTACAGAGAGATTTAGGCCATTTGGAAGAGTGGGCTGAAAGATGGCAGATGGAGTTTAATGCTGATAAATGTGAGGTGCTACATCTCGGCAGGACAAATCAAAATAGGACGTACATGGTAAATGGTAGCGAATTGAGGAATGCAGTTGAACAGAGGGATCTAGGAATAACTGTGCATAGTTCCCTGAAGGTGGAATCTCATGTAGATAGGGTGGTAAAGAAAGCTTTTGGTGTGCTGCCCTTTATAAATCAGAGCATTGCATATAGAAGTTGGGATGTAATGTTAAAATTGTACAAGGCATTGGTGAGGCCAATTCTGGAGTATGGAGTACAATTTTACTTCGGAGTCACGTGAGTGACTACGTGAAGAACCCCACCAGTGCGCCTGCGCGTCATTACGTCAGACGCCTTGACGCAAACGGACGTGAGGAGCAGTGCTCCTCGAGTGGTTTGTAGTTTTTCAACTACAAGGTAAGTAAAAACTTTTTTACAGGTTTTCCAGGTCCGTTTACTGTGGGTCTATGGCAATTTTTCCACAGACGCCATGGGAAAAAAAAACCGGACAGGGGGAAGAGGCGAGCGACATAGCCGACAGAAGTCAGGAAAGTCGGGAGTCCGCGGTTAGAGACCAACCGCCTCTAAACCCCGGTACAGTCGCCAGCGGTGAGCATAGCGACTGTGGACCTGGGGCTGGTGAAAACACAGTCAGCGCCTGTCGGGCAAAAGACAAAGTTTAAATCCCAACGGAGGGAGTCCCAGGCAATGAAGAAGCTCCAGGGCTAGATACTGCTTTAGAGCGTATTGCCCAAATAGAAAGCCTTTTACACAGGCTGTTGGAGCAACGTTCACTCAGGGAGGAGTGTTCTGAAAGCCAAGCTGCTGGAAACAGCTCAAACAGCTCCTGGTACAGGGCTAGATACTGCTTTCGAGCGTATTGCCCAAATAGAAGCTTTTTTCATAGGTTGTTGGAGCAAAAGTTCACTCAGGAAGGAGTGTACTGTAATCCAAGCTGCAGGAGCAGCTTAACAGCACCTGGCTCAGGGCTGATGGAATGCACCCTCAGGAATGAGGAGCGTGCTACGGGTCATGAGATTTCAGACCCCGACTCTGACGGTGAGGCTGTACAAGGCGATGAAAGGCAGCTGCCAGATGTTCCACCCCTGGTAGTAGGATTCGCTGCCCCGTCAGGGTCAGGAGAGCCATTAGGAAGAACTGGCCTCCTTAATAAATTACTTGGTTTACCATTAGCTGGAACAGCATGAAATGGATGAGACTGCAAGAGTATCTGGAATCAGTTGCAGAGAATATTAAAGCTGCTGGGTTCTGGAATAACTGCTTTTACCAGAATAGCAGGTAACAACCAAAAGATGACGAAGTTGCATCAGCAAGCACTGGGGTTGCTATGCAGCACCCACTTCGAGAAGTGCTATACGGTCTACTATGAATCCGAAATTCGCAGCACTCTGCAAACCAAGTAATATACAAATTACCCAACTTACTCTTTGGAGAGATCTCGGGAGACGTATTAAAGAGTTGGAAGATGAAGCGAAAACAGGATTGATGAAGACATCAATGGTTGTGAAGTCTGTAAAGAGGAAGTATCCTTTCAGACGTCATACGGATCCTGGACCAAGTCGCTCATCAACGCAGGGACGTAGTTGGCGGCCTGCAGCGGGAGCAAGAACCAGTGGGCGTGCTTCCGGGAGAACCCAGGAATCTCAGGGTACTCAAATGACTCAAGAGGTAGGTGGACCTGGTTCTGATGGGAACATACTAACTGGATTAAGTCCAAAAGTTGGAGGCAGGTTACATTTCTTCTATAATAATTGGAAGAAAATTACTTCAGATGTGGTAATCCTGAATAATATACAAGGATTTCGAATTGAATTCAATCCAAATTATGATTTGCCTGTTCAGCATGTTCCTAGCCGAACTCTGCACTTTGTACAAAAAGAAGTGATGGAGGTTCAGGTTGCAATTGAAACCCTATATAAAAAAAGGGGTTATTGAAAAATCAGTCTACCAAAGTCACCAATTTGTGTCAAAAATATTCCCTCGATCAAAAAAGGATGGAGGATGTAGGATTCTTGTAGATTTGATAAATCTGAATCCTTTTGTGCAATTTAGACATTTTAAAATGGAAACATTTGTGACTGCCAAACAGCTTATTTCAGAAGCATGTTATATGGCAACTATAGACTTGAAAGATGCATATTATTCAGTGTCTGTTCATTCAGAAGATAGGAAGTATCTTAAATTTAAATGGATGAACCAGTTGTGGCAGTTCAAAGCTCTGCCTAATGGGTTAATATCTGCACCCAGAATATTCACAAAAATTGTTAAAACCAATTCTGGGCTTGCTGAGTAGCCAGGGGCATGTACTAATGGCATATTTGGACGATGTCTTGATTATAGGAAAGACAAAACAGTCAACAGAAGTATCTGTTGCAGTTGTGAAATCAACTTTTGAAAAGTTGGGGTTTCTAATTCATCCACAGAAATCTAGGTTAACACCATGTACCTCTATTAATTATTTGGGGTTCACAATTGATTCAGTCCAAATGAATATCACTTTGCCCAGGGAAAAGGGTGGATTTGATTAAAGATTGCAGTAATCTCCTAAACGAGCAAAAACCTTCAATTTGACAGGTGGCTCGTGTACTGGGAAAATTAGTAGCAGCATTCCCAGCAGTCCAATTTGGACCATTACATTATCAACAGCTGCAGAGACTTAAAGAACAGGCACCGAGAATGCATGTTGGTCATTTTGATAGAACCATGCAACTAACAACAAATGCTGTTTCTGATCTGCAGTGGTGGATTCTACATGTCTCAAGCAGTTCCAGCAAAGTGCTGATTGAACAACCTTCCATGATATTACAAACTGATGCCAGTGCACCAGGATGGGGTGCAACTGACTTAACATCTAGCTGAGGAGGCAGATGGAATCAGGAAGAGTCATTGTTACTGCAGACATGGGGAATTAACTATTTGGAGCTTCTAGGATGTTTCTATGGGCTCCAAGCTTATTGTTCTAACACAACTAATAAGCATGTTCAAGTTCAAATTGATAACACAACAGTAGTTGTTTATATTAATGATATGGAATTAAGTCGGTGTCTTGTGACAAAATGGTTAATCAACTTTGGGCTTGGTGTATTGAAAAGAACATTTGGATTTCAGCTATCTATCTACCAGGTAGAATGAACGATAGCAGACACCAGGTCACGAAAAGTTCCATGATAATAAAGAATGGATGTTGAATCAAGAGGTATTCAATGATATAGTCATCAGATTTGGAATGACCGACATCGACTTGAATCATCAGCTATCGAGATATGTCTCATGGAAACCAGATCCAGGAGCAGTGGCGATTGATGCTTTCTCGCTACATTGGGGTGGTATGTTTTCATATATATTTCCACCTTTCTGCCTCATAAGCCAATGTTTGCTTAAAATCAGGCAAGATGCTGCTTCAAGGGTATTGGTAGTACCAGATTGGCCTACACAGCCATGGTATCCGTTGATATTAGAATTAACAACACAAATGTTGATGAAAGTCCCAAAAAAGAGTAATTTATTGCTGCTCCCTGTACAGGGGAACAACATCCATTATATGATCGTTTGGATTTGTTGATTTGCAGGTTTTAAGAATGCCTTTTCTGGGACGAGGACTGTCTGAGCATACTGTGGACATGCTTACGGCAGCCTGGAGGAAGAGCACTCAAAAACAGTACCTTTCTTATATTAAGAAATGGGAAAAGTTCTGGGTACAAAAGAATGTGCAATAAAGTACTGCAGATATTTTAAATGTTTAGAATTTCTGTCAAAACTTTATTATGATGAAGGTCTGAGTTGTAGTGCAATTAATTCAGCCAGAAGTGCATTGTCCTCATATTTGGTTCTGGATTCAGAAAGAAACTCAATTGGGTCACACCCAATTGTTTCCAGACTAATGAAAGGAATCTTTAATTCCAAACCACCGAAACCTAGGTACGTGACAATCTGGGATGTAAGTGTGGTACTGAAACTACTTCGTGATGGTTATCAAGTGTGTCTTTACCTTTGGTCAAGCTCAGTATGAAAGTATTCATGTTTATGGCATGAGTGACAGCACAACGAGTGCAAACACTTGGAAAATTACAAATAGACAGTATGGAAGTAACTGAAGACAAGGTTACATTCCATATCTATGACCTAATAAAGCAAATTAGGCCAGGTGTGACAGGATTTAAAATTATGCTGGCAGCATATCCAAATGATCCATGTCTTTGTATTAAGACATATTTATTACAATACATTGAGGTCACAAAGAATTTGAGAATACGGAAACTGGGTTTTTGATCACACACAAGAAACCACACAAGAGAGTTTCAATACAGACTATTTCCAGATGGATAAAAGAAGTCTTAACAGCTGCTGGTATTAACATTTATGTTTATACGTCTCACTCGACTAGAGCAGCAGAAATGTCGGCGGCCAGGGCAAAAGACGGCCCCGTCGACCATATCCTCGCAGCCGCCGGGTGGTCCAATGAGTTGATGTTTCAACATTTTTACCATCGGCCTATTGTTAATGCGGGGTTGTTTGCAGAAACTATTTTAAGTTCTGTGTAAATTCCTCTGGTTTAAAGGGGATCTGATTCATTTCATTCTTGAAATGAATTACTGCATTTGTGGTACAAATGTTATTATGAATGCATGATTGATTATTCTCGTTCCGAGTCAATCTATGCAGTGAGAAGCCGGGATTGATCCACGGCATGAAATCACAAAGCTTTAAAATCTTCACGTAGTCACTCACGTGACTCCGAAGTAAAATAGTAAGATTAAACGAGAACTTACCTAAGTTTGAAGTTTGATCTTTATTTTATGAGGAGTTACGTAGGTGATTACGTGCCCACCACGACCCTACCCTCTATCATAAAGGTCAGATGGAAGTTCTTGTCTTACTCGTTTTAGTATGAGACTATATTACTTTGGTTGTTGTTTTTTGTGATTTCACACCGCTGCTTTGAAGATTGACGCGCAGGCGCACTGGCGGGGTTCTTCACGTAATCACCTACGTAACTCCTCATAAAATAAAGATCAAACTTCAAACTTAGGTAAGTTCTCGTTTAATCTTACTATTTTGGTCGCCTAATTATAGGAAGGATGTCAACAAAATAGAGATAGTACAGAGGAGATTTACTAGAATGTTGCCTGGGTTTCAGCAACTAAGTTACAGAGAAAGGTTGAACAAGTTAGGTCTTTATTCTTTGGAGCGCAGAAGGTTAAGAGGGGACTTGATAGAGGTCTTTAAAATTATGAGCGGGTTAGACAGAGTTGACGTGGATAAACTTTTCCCATTGAGAGTAGGGAAGATTCAAACAAGGGGACATGACTTGAGAATTAAGGGACAGAAGTTTAGGGGTAACATTAGGGGGAACTTCTTTACTCGGAGAGTGGTAGCTGTGTGGAATGAGCTTCCAGTGGAAGTGGTGGAGGCAGGTTCGATTTTATCCTTTAAAAATAGATTGGATGGGTATATGGACGGGAAAAGAATGGAGGGTTATGGTCTGAGTGCAGGTAGATGGGACTAGTGGGAAGTAAATTTTTTTTTTTTAAAGAAGTGTTCGGCACGGACATGAAGGGCCGAGATGGTCTGTTTCCATGCTGTAATGGTTATATGGTTATTTATATAGAACATTTAAAAAACAACTCTCGTTGGCCAAAGTGCTTTACATTTGTTATAAGAATAGTATAAACAAACAATCTACATACATATATACATATAGCCCTCGCTCAGAGGACGTCAAGAAAGGCTTGGGAGTATAGATAAGTTTTTAGTCTTGACTTAAAGGAGTCGATGGAGGGGGCAGTTCTGATGGGAAGAGGGATGTTGTTCCACAGTCTAGGAGCTGCAACCGCAAAGGCGCGGTCGCCCCTGAGCTTATGCCTAGACCGCGGGATGTTCAGTAACCCCAAGTCGGCTGATCTGAGGGACCTGGAGGTGGAGTGTTGGGTGAGAAGACTTTTAATGTAGGTGGGGGCTGCTCTATTTCACTCAATCTGAAGAAGGGTCCTGAATGTTATCTGTCCATTCCCTCAATGTTGCCCGATCCGCTAAGTTCCTCCAGCATTCCTCCAGCATAAGGATTCCAATATCTGCAGTTTTTTTGTGTCTCTATTCAATGAAGAATAGTTCTTTGTAGATAAGGGGTGCACAGTAGAATTGAGTCAACTATTCATGAAATCCAATCTATATGTAAAATCCTTTTATACAACAACATTGTTCATCTAATTTAATTTAGTTACTTTATTTTTAGGTGTTCTTAATTATAAGATCTGAACTACATACGTTTCACAGATGGAGCAGTGATGACATCGATCAGGCTTAATCAAATGGCATCGGTCACAGTATCGGATAGCTAATAAAAAAAAAAGAACATGAGGATTGGTTTGACTATCCTGCAATTTTAGTTCGAAGATGAAGAACCTTCAAAGTCAAAATCATCTTGGAAAAATTATTTCTTTTGAAACAAGCAATGCATAACAGGATTTAATTATTTATCAATAATGTTTAAATAAAACATTTCAGCAAGTCTACAGGGTGGCCAATGTTGCATAATCTAACAACACACAAGGTCAATGAACAAATAATTGATTCCTAAGTTAATGCAGGATCTGACTTTAAGCTGAAATCACTAGTACCATTTTCACCGGAAAAGCACATTAAACATATATTGCTGTTGAATATTCTTTCTTTTCTTCGGTGTTTTCCAGTTATAATTCTTTGTGCAGCGTAGGTTTACAAGGTTAATTCCTGGGATGGCGGGACTGTCATATGCTGAGAGAATGGAGCAGCTGGGCTTGTACACTCTGGAGTTTAGAAGGATGAGGGGCTATCTTATTGAAACATATAAGATTGTTAAGGGTTTGTACACACTAGAGGCAGGAAACATGTTCCGAATGTTGGGGGAATCCAGAACCAGGGGCCACAGATTAAGAATAAGGAGTAAGCCATTTAGAACCGAGATGAGGAAACACTTTTTCTCACAGAGAGTTGTGAGTCGGTGGAATTCTCTGCCTCAGAGGATGGTGGAGGTCGGTTCTCTGGATACTTTCAAAAGAGAGCTAGATAGGGCTCTTAAAGATAGCGGAGTCAGGGGATATGGGGAGAAGGCAGGAACGGGGTACTGATTGTGGATGATCAGCCATGATCCCATTGAATGGCGGTGCTGGTTCGAAGGGCCAAATGGCCTACTGCTGCACCTATTGTCTATTACTAATTTTCCCAAAAAGAAGCTACTTTGCTACTGATTCATTAGAATTATGTTTATTTTTCAAATTATTGACACATTATACACTTTATAAGCCATATTATCAGAACGATATAAATAGCATGTGCTACAGGGTCCTAGTTACCTCCAGATGCAGTCCTGGTGTATACTGGTAACCTTTTAGCCGCATCCAGTAGAATTTGCTTTTGCACTTCAGGGCTCTCTTCTCGCTCATACCTCTCTCTATCAGCTCTGGACAATTGAAACTACAAGTACAGCAAAAAATTAACAAAATTAATCGGTTAACAAGAGAATGTAAGAATGTTTTAATTAAAAAGAGGTAATTTTGTGGTGGAGCAAGAAGAATAAAACATTGTTACAATATTGAAATGTCACTTATTTAACAAAACATTTCATTCATATCATGATTGAAACTTGGCTGAGAATATAAAGGCGCTTAGCAGTTTTATCTGTCAGGTGACTTTCCCAGGGCTGCCAACATTGGGTGAGAGTTTGGAGTGAGAAATTGCGAGAGACCTAGCCCAAGGGAACGTAGTGACTGGGGCAGGGGGGCGGAGCTTTTGCATTTTTCAGCTTGAAATTGTGCAATCTGGTGAGCACTGTAGCGAGTCTTTTAACTTACACTTGAATGCAAAATATATGCTTTAAATTGGATTAGCTATGAATAAGGTTAGACTAAATTACATTCCTAATTACATTCCACAGTAGAGTCCAGGCTCTGATCAACACGTGCAGCACATGAATGATCTTAGTATATTCATGTATGGAAATCAGATTATAATCACTTGGCCCATGTGGAGCAACCCGAGTCTCACTGCACACCTAGTACTACTCCTGACCCTGACTCCAGTTGCATACCTTCTCTCATTCCTGACCCCGAGTCCAGCCTTACACCTGGCCCCCTATTCTACCCTGATCATAGCTGCTTACCTGCTTAGGTTCCCAGTGCTGAACACTCCCCAGGTCCCAGCTTTGACTGCACACCTAGTACTATTCCAGACCTTAACTCTGGATGCACACTTGGCCTTCCTCCTAGCCCCTCTGCACTGACAATATATCTGGCCCACACATAAAGCCCCATATCTGACCCCCTGGACTTAACCTATTACATTCAAGTCCACAGGTGCTTATCTAATGCGGTAATCTTTTATGGGGCACTTCACAGACCAAATTTTGTATAACAAAATTTGCTACATCCATTGGCTTCCTTGTTATCTAACATGCTAGTTACTTTGTCAAAGAAGTCATCAATTGGTTGAACACAATTTCTCATCCATAGAATTATACTCACTCAGCTGTATAAGTATTCTGTACCATTTCCTTCATTTTCCTAACAAACTGTCCTGAAGACATTTTCACCCCCAATATTTTATGTATTTTGCTGTCTTCCTCTCAGATGGGACTTTTCCGAAATGCAAAGTCCAATAACTATATATTTAAGCAATATTATTCTATTAAATGTGATCTTGAGAGTACATCATATTTTCTGTGGTATTCATAGCACAATGATAAAAAGATCTTTGTTTTGATTGCACCGAGGGCAATTTATTTGTTCCAATGCTACCCATTCCCAATTACTTTTACATTTAAGTGATTGAAATCCAAGTGAAGTTTAAATGGCATCATAAAAGTAAAACCTCCGGAATGGATGATATTCATTACGTGGTTGTTTGGGGTCAGTATCAGCACAGTTACTATATTAAACTTTGAATCTTCAGATGTCCTGGTTCAAACTAAAACTAAAGACAAATAATAATCTCCTCACACATTCCCCTGCAAGTATCTCTGTCACTCCTTTAAAATATGCCCCTTCTTTGAACAAGCTCTTAAATATCGCATCTGAATACGTTTCCATCTGATTACACTCCTTGAGGATGTTCATCTATATGTTCAATTAATAAAACAACGAGATTGGGGACATTTCTATTCAACCTGTCAAAGGAATTGGGGAGGTTTAGAAATAGTCAGTGAGGTAAACAAACATAATAGTTGAGTGGCAAATGACAATAGTGCTACTTTCCCAATATTTAGCTGAAGGAAATAATGGGTTATCGGGGCTGTATGTTGTGACAGACAGCCTGGCACCTTGCATGTCATTTTATTATTACACTTATCCCATCCCCCTGGATAAATAAATTAAGGTTTTGTCAACTATTTACCAATCAGGCTAATTACAAATCAATAACATTAGCCAACTCCGAAACATGAAGCGCTGAGCATTGGGATCCAGACATCACGGACAACTGGCCTCAGTTCCCCGCTCACATCTAGCTGTGTTCTCCGTCTGAACCAGGGGCCGCGGAGCGTTTTTGAAAGTGGGGAGGCTGAGCGATCACTGATCATTGGCCTTGGGGGTACCCGGTGGGGGAGTGGAGCAACCGAGTGGGAAGAGGGTGTGGAAGGGGGGTGTCCCCCCCTCCTAGAGTAGGGACTTTTTGAAATTTGATGTATTAAAATTATATTTTAGTGCATTGTAGAAGTATGATTTCAATGTTTTTTGTATGAAGTATTTTTAAGAAGTAACTTTTTAAGGGGTAACCTTTTCCACACAAAGGGTGGTGGGTGTATGGAACAAGTTGCCAGAGAAGGTAGTTGAGGCAGGGACCATCCCAACATTTAAGAAACAATTCGACTGATACATGGATAGGACAGGTTTGGAGGTATGGACCAAAAGCAGGTAGCGTAGCTGGGACATGTTGGCAGGTATGGGTAAGTTGCGCCGAAGGGCCTGTTTTCACACTGTATCACTCTATGACTACATTATACCTCCACCATGCATGAATGCTTCAAAATCAAATGATCGAGTTTTATTGCCATATACTCAAGCTTAGAAACATAGAAAATATGTGCAGGAATAGGCCATTCGGCCCTTCGAGCCAGCACTGCCATTCAATATGATCATGGCTGTTCATGTCTCAAGAACTAAATGTAACTCTCTTGAAAACATCCAGTGAATTGGCCTTTTGTGGCAGAGAATTCCAGATTCACAACTCTCTACGTGAAGAAAGTTTGTCCTCATCTCAGTCCTAACTGGCCAACCCTTTATTCTTAAACTGTGACCCCTGTTTCTGAACTCCTCCAACATCGGGAACATTTTTCCTGCAGTTACAGTAAGTGAAAATCTAGCAGGCAAGCAGGATGCTTTCTCCAACCACTCCCATTTGAAGTCCACTATCTTCCACCATTTCTACCCAGTGCTTGTTACTTGCTTCCAGCAGCCACTGGTTGTCCTCCAGGATGCACCGAGCCGCAGCCTGATCCATGCTGATCACCTGGGAGAATTTGGCACAGAGACTCTCACGGCAGCGGCGCAACGCTTCCGACGCCTCCGACGGCCCGGGACTCTTGCACTGAGGCTGCTCCATGGCCGGAGTTGCAGTGAGCGACTCGCCAGCCCTGCAAACACTCGCCAGCCCCACTCACCGTCTGCATCTGTCCACGCCGCTGCTTCTGCTTCTAACAACCGTGGCCCATTTTGAAATTTTTGTTGATCACAGAATTTCTCACGACAGACTGTGAGAAATTTGTGATCAGCGTGAGAATTTGGCGAAATGCGAGATTCTCACACTCAATGCATGAAAGTTTGCAACCCTGCCTCTCTCTCCCCCTCTCCCTTTCTCTCTCTCCCTCCCACCTCACTCTCCTCTCTCTCTCTCTCTCTCTCTCTCTCACCACCCCCCTCTCTTCTGCCCTCTCTCCTCTCACCCCCCCTCTCTCTCCCCCTCTGTCCCTGTCTCTCCCTCTCTCCTCTCTCCTCACCCCTCTCCCTTCTCTCTCCCCCTCTCTCCCCCCTCTCTCCCTCTCCCTCCCACCTCACCCCCCCTCTCTTTCCCCTAACTCTCTCTCCTCCCTCTCTTTCTCTCTCCCCCCTCTCCCCCTCCCTCCCCTCCCTCCCTCTCTATCCCCCCTCTCTCTCACTCCCCTCTATCTCACTCCCCTCTCTCTCCCTCCCACATCACTCTCCCCCTTGCTCTCTCTACCCTCTCTCTTTCCTCTGTCTGTCTCCTTTCTCTTTGCCCCCCCTCTCTCTCTTCCCCCCTCTCCCTCTTCCCCATCTCTCTTTTACCACCCCTCTCTCTTCCTCCTCTCTCTTCTCCCTCTCCACCTCTCTCTTCCCTCTCTCCCCCCCTTCACTCTCCTCTCCCTCCCCCTCCCTCTTTCCCCTCTCGCCCACCTCACTCTCCCACCTCACTCTTCTCCTCTTCCCTCCCTACGTCTCTCTCCCCCCTCTCCCCTCTCTGTCTCTCCCCCTCTCTGTCCTCTCTCTCTTCCCCCCTCTCTCCCTCTTCCCCCTCTCTCTTTTACCACCCCTCTCTCTTCCCCCTCTCCCCCCTCCCTCTCCCCTTCTCTCCTCTCACCCCATCTCCGTCTCCTTCCCCTCTCTCTCTCTCTCCCTCTGAGAGTCTCTGACCCTTAGGCAGACTCTCACGGCAGCGGCGCAACGCTTCCGACGCCTCCGAAGGCCGGGGTCTTGCACTGAGGCTGCTCCATGGCCGGAGCTGCAGCAGGCGACTCGCAGCCCCGCAAACACTCGCCAGCCCACAAACACTAGCCATCCCGCAAACACTCGCCAGCCCCGGCTCCCCGCATCTGTCCCCGCCGCTGGTTCTGCTTCCATCCCTCCCTCAGTCCCGGCTCTCCAACACCCGCGGCCCATGCAGTTTATATGAGTTTTTAAATTTTCGTTGATCACAGAATTTCTCACGACAGAGCGTGAGAAATTTGTGATCAGCGTGAGAATTTGTCGAAATGCGTGATTCTCACCCTCAAAGCATGAGAGTTGGCAGCCCTGCTTTCCTTTAAAAATGGTACGCTGGCTGCTAATTCATATCCTACAGAAACCAGGCTCTACTAAACACTTGATTTTCAGAAAGCCTTTGATAAGGTGCCGCATGTGAGGCTGCTAAACAAGATGAGAGCCCATGATATCAGAGGGAAGATAATAGCATGGATAGCAGGTTGGCTGGATGGCAGAAGACAAGGAGTGGCAGTAAAGGGGGCTTTTTCTAGTTGGCTGCCAGTGACTAGTGGAGTTCTACAGGGGTTGGAGCTGGGGCATATTAATGATTTGGATAAGGGGATTGAAGGCTTTCTGGCCAAGTTTGCAGATGATATGAAGATAGGTGGAGGGGTAATCAGTGTAGAGAAAAACAGGGACTCTGCAGAAGATCAGTCTGAAGAAGGGTCTCGACCCAAAACCTCAGCATTTTGTGTCTACCTTAGATTTAAACCAGCATCTGCAGTTGTTACACATTCTGCAGAAGGACTGGGACAGGGTTGGCGAATGGGCCGAGAAGTGGCAGAAGGAATGCAGTGTATCAAAGTGTGGAGTCATGCATTCGGGTATTAGGAATAAAGGCATAGACTATTTTCTAAATGGGGAGAAAATTCAGAAATTGGAGGAGCAATCTGCGGTGAATCTGAGGAATGCATTGCCACAGAAGGCTGTGGAGGCCAAGTCAATGTCTATTTCTAAGGCAGAGATAGATATATTCTTGTGTAGTATGGGTAACAGGGGTTATGGGGAGAATGCAGGAGGGAAAGATAGATCAGCCATGATTGAATGGCAGAGTAGACTTGGTGTTCCGAATGGCTTAATTCTGCTCCTATCACATATGATCCTCCGAGTGCAAGCAGATGACTGAACAAAAGCCCTGCTACCGATTATGGTGGATGTAAAGAATCCAAAGGCACTATTTTGAAGAAGTCGAAGAGTTTTTTTCAATGCCAATATTTATCCATCATTCAACACTATTGATAATTAATTGGTCATTATCACATTGCTATTCTTTTCTTGTGGCTGTTAGTCATGTGAAAATTTGCTGGAAGATTTCCGACAATATAATAGTCACAAAACAAGCATCAGTGGAGTAAGCGTAAAGGAGTTTAGAGCAACAACTGTACAGACCATTTTTTAGAGCATTACCCTATACAGATGAGTCTTTCTTTCCTAATTGGAGGTGAAAAAACAACAATGAAAGGGGAACAAAGTTATACACCATCCACAAATATCTGCAAATCCTACATTATGAAGATGTCAGGGGACTAAGCTTTAATAAAATATTTAATTATGGTGCAATCAGTTTTATCAGATTAAGCCATTTTCATAAGTTGTTTTTATTGGTTACTAGACTAAGCGGGAACCGTTGGGTCCCATGTTCACACGGGAGGGCTGGTCCCCCAACGCAATATTCCACCTATTCACCAATTCCAATACTCGTAGCCAGTGGGGAAAGTGGCGCTTTCTGGAGCGCTAGTATGGGTGTTGTGGGCTGAAGGGATTGGTTTCCAGAGGGCTAGTATGGACATTGATGGCCAAATGGATTCTTGGGCTGGCAGCTCAGTCACTCAAGCCTGGTGTGCTGGCAGCTCACTCACTCACAGCTGGTGGGCTTGCAGTTGACTCACGGCTATTCCTTGAAATTCCATTTCAAGCAGAGTGCAGGCCACCAAATTCCAATGAAGTTTCCTACCATTTCAAGCAGGATGCAAGCCACCAAATTTAAATTCAGTTTCCTACCATTTCAAGCAGGGTGCAAGGCAACCAAATTCAAAAGCAGTTTCCTACCATTTCAAGCAGGGTGCAAGGCCACCAAGGTAACCTCTCCCACCACCATCTTGTAGAGACTGAGCCACGCCCACACTTCTGGGTTTTATAGTCCCTCCCCCTCCCACCGGAAGGGGCGTGGCCTTCATGGCGGTGATTGACAGGAGAGAGAATCGCGACATTTTTGAAACACTAATAACTCTTTTATTTTTCATCGATGGTAAAAATCCTCTTGTCCTGCACAGCGGAGGGGGACTGAGTAAGATGGCCAAAAATCACAGGCATAAGTGGTAGCGTTTTTTCTAAAATCAATATGCAGTGCAAACAGGAAGTGGTTAAGATGAGACTTTTAATTATATAGATAAAATTCCTCCACGCATTGTTATTTGATCTCTCCCATTCACTTAAAACCTCTGACAGACACAGCCAATAGACAAGTAGGTTATCCATCCTCCATCCTAGTTCTCCGATCAGTCTGACTGTCCTGATTAAATTTTACATTGTATTCCTCATAGTTACCTTCCCCGAGCTAACAATGATCTATATTTCCCTTGATCATCGCTCGTTTTCACACCTTACCTTATGTGTAGGAAAGAACTGCAGATGCTGGTTTAAAACGAAGGTAGACACAAAAAGCTGGAGTAACTCAGCGGGACAGGCAGCATCTCTGGAGAGAAGAAATGGGTGACGTTTCGGGTCGAGCCCTTCTGCAGACTGGTGTTTGTGTTATATTATTTTGTATTATATCAGACATATAAAGCCCGCTTGATCCAGTCACCTCCATGTAAACCATGATTGAGTTAAACATGACATTGAACTTATTATACAAGAATAATCACTGCTCACTTAAGTCAAATTGAATTACCTTTCGGGAAGGCTGTGCTGGTTCTGTGAAAATAGCCTTGCAATAGGTCCACACAAACAGCACAAAAAATAAATGAAATATCACAAGATATGCAGCTGAAATACAACAAAAAACTGATCAGATAAAGTTAAGGGTCACATTTTTTTTAAACAGGTAAATAATATTTTCATTTTGAAAAACAAGTGCAGTTAATTTTACATGGAAATATGTTTGTATTTGTAAGGTCTAGACATGCAGCTTCTTCTTTCAATCAGACAACATGCAATAGTAATGCTGATGGCAATCTTGTAAATGAGTGGACAACCGCTCGATGGTAAAAGCATAGATCAGTGGCTGAAAACATGGATCAATGGAAAATGATGTGGAGGACTTGAGGATGACACAGTGGCACTGCCTGATATGCCAGATCTCGGATGCTCTCTCTGTGGAGTTCGCAGATTCTCCTTGGTAGGTTTGTAGGTTAATTGGCCACTGTAAAATGCCCTGTGTAGAGAGTGGATATGATTGTGGGATAACATAGAACTAGTGTGAGCGGGTGATTGATGGTTGGTGTGGACTCAGCAGTCTGGAGGGCCTGTTTCCATGCTGTACCTCTGTACTAAACTGAACTAAGTGTGTGGTTCGTGGTTGGCATGACCTCGATGGGCCAAAGGACCTGTTTCTGTGCTGTACGTCTCTATGACTCCATAACATTTAATAGTTTGAATCAAAACACTTTCCAAACGGAATATGTTTTTCTCTTCAAGGATTAATTATATGAAATCTCAGCAGGGAGTGGCTACGCCTTCAATTAGGAAAGTCATTTTTGTTCCTGTTTTTGTCTTAGCAATACTTAACTATATAATTTCTGCCCATCATGTCCTCTATTTCAAGCAATGAGTGATGTGATGATGGCCGGAGGTGAATGCTAAGTAAAGAACAGAAGCTGTGTGACTAAAGCCCGTCGCAACTAGGATGGCTTTGAAAGATGAACCTTTATTGCTGTAGCAAAATGCTCTTTGGATGTGCCCTAACGACAGCCAGCCTTCATTCCAAACCAGCTCCCAGGCAGCTACGTTAATTCCTTATTAAAATTGTTAAATTCTCACTAATTTGCACTGGCGACACAATTTTGTGGCAAAACTATTATTAATTATGATTGTAAAATCCTAACAGCAAATAGTTGAAACTTTTGGGGAGCAGCAGTGTTGCACTGCTCAAGCAAGTTTCAAATAAAAGAATTGCTAAATATGGATTATTCCATTAAATAATCCTTAACAGAAATTATTATTGAATGCCGAATAAATCAATTAGTAACATGGTTTCTGCTTTTTAAAAGATAAACATGATCAACCTTGCAAAATTCACAAATTCAGATTGAAGGTCCTATTTAGGATTTTTGGCTTCAAACTAAACAAAAACATTTATATTGTTTTATTATTTTATTAGAATGCTCTAAAGCAATTAAGATAAAAGGAATTATTTTGAAGCATACCGATGCAGACTTTTTTAAAGATCACGCCTAGAACACCCAGGCTTCCTGACAATCTTTTGCCAGAGATTTTTACAGGTGTTGAAACAACACATCGCCATGACAGATTGTTTCCCCACATAGATCACTATTCCAGGATTATTGCAAATGGAACCTTTCATTTATGCTGCAATAAGGAATGTTATAAAACAAAATAACAGGAAAATATCATGCAATATTAGTACAGAGGCAACAAAATGCTCCTTCTTTTAAATAGTCTAATGCCAATCAGCTTTAAGGAATTTGAATTATATTTGGAATGGAAATAAAACATTAATGGTTACCTTGCTGAAAAATTTGGGACAGGACAAAATAAATCTCTATTGCAACGTAGTTAAGCTGCCAGAATTTGGGCCGGATTAGTACACTCCCATCCACTCACAATAATGTTCCACTTGGCAGACCACAAGGGGATTAGGGGCAGAACACCTAATGCAAGATGTTGAAAATATACATATTTCAGATGACTTTTTAATTACCACAACTGTGTAGAGAATGGATGCGAAAGTGGGATAACATAGAACTAATATGAGTGGGTGATTGCAGGTTTTTGTTTAAGATTAAATACTTTGTAACATAGTCAGCGCCCTTGATGTGGCGACTCTTTGCATACCTTGGGTATGCAAAACAAAGAATCTCACTGTGACCTGCCATATGCGATAATAAAGTATCATTCATTCATTATTAATTTCTCAATGCAATCCATGCAGAATAACTCAAGTGTAATTCGCAAAATGGGACTTGAGGGTTTGTTTTAGAAGACTTTAAACTAGAACGGTTGGGGGAGGGACTCAAATAGAGAAAGCTAGTACAGTGTGTGAGGCAGGAGGCAGAGAAGGGAAGCACTCAGACCCAACAGGTAGGGGAGAAAGAAGAAAAATATAATAAACAGAGAATAAGAGGTGGTGGGTTTCTTAAATGTGTGAGCAGAGAGACAGAGGGGTGTAAAATGAGGGTAGAAGCAATAGGTAGCAAGGTGAAAATAAAAGTGGCAGGAAGACAAATCCAGGGCAAAAATAAAAAAGGGCCACTTTTCAACATAATTGTATAAGGGGTAAGAGTGTTGTAAAAAGAAGCCTGAAGGCTTTATGTCTCAATGCAAGGAGCATTCATAATAAGGTGGATGAGTTGAATGTGCAGATAGTTATTAATGAATATGATATAGTTGGGATCACGGAGACATGGCTCCAGGGTGACCAAGGCTGGGAGCTGAACATCCAGGGATATTCAATATTCAGGAGGGATAGACAGAAAGGAAAAGGAGGTGGTGTAGCGTTGCTGGTTAGAGAGGAGATTAACGCAATAGAAAGGAAGGACATTAGCTTGGAGGAATCGATATGGGTAGAGCTGCGAAACACTAAGGGGCAGAAAACGCTAGTGGGAGTTGTGTACAGGCCACCTAACAGTAGTAGTGGAGTTGGGGATTGCATTAAACAGGAAATTAATAATGCGTGCAACAAAGGTAAAACAGTTATAATGGGTGACTTCAATCTACATATAGATTGGGTGAATCAAATTGGTAGGGGTGCTGAGGAAGAGGATTTCTTGGAATGTATGCAGGATAGTTTTCTAAACCAACATGTAGAGGAACCAACGAGAGAGCAGGCTATTCTAGACTGGGTATTGAGTAATGAGGAAGGGTTAGTTAGCAGTCTTGTTGTGCGTGGCCCCTTGGGCAAGAGTGACCATAATATGGTTGAGTTCTTCATTAGGATGGAGAGTGACATAATTAATTCAGAAACAAGGGTTCTGAACTTCAATAAAGGTAACTTTGAGGGTATGAGACGTGAATTGGCCAAGATAGACTGGCAATTGATTCTTAAAGGGTTGACGGTGGATAGGCAATGGAAGGCATTTAAAGACTGCATGGATGAACTACAAAAATTGTTCATCCCAGTTTGGCAAAAGAATAAATCAGGGAAGGTAGTGCATCCGTGGATAACAAGGGAAATCAGGGATACTATCAAAACAAAAGATGAAGCATACACATTAGCCAGAAAAAGCAGCCTACCAGAGGACTGGGAGAAATTCAGAGTCCAGCAGAGGAGGACAAAGGGATTAATTAGGAAAGGGAAAATAGATTATGAAAGAAAACTGGCAGGGAACATAAAAACTGACTGCAAAAGTTTTTATAGATATGTGAAGAGAAAAAGATTAGTTAAAACAAATGTAGGTCCCTTGCAGTCAGAAACAGGTGAATTGATCATGGGGAACAAGGACATGGCAGACCAATTGAATAACTACTTTGGTTCTGTCTTCACTAAGGAAGACATAAATAATCTGCCGGAAATAGCAGGGGACCGGGGGTCAAATGAGATGGAACTGAGTGAAATCCAGGTTAGCCGGGAAGTGGTGTTAGGTAAATTGAATGGATTAAAGGCCGATAAATCCCCAGGGCCAGATAGGCTGCATCCCAGAGTACTTAAGGAAGTAGCCCCAGAAATAGTGGATGCAATAGTGATAATTTTCCAAAACTCTTTAGATTCTGGAGTAGTTCCTGAGGATTGGAGGGTAGCTAATATAACCCCACTTTTTAAAAAGGGAGGGAGAGAGAAAACAGGGAATTACAGACCAGTTAGTCTAACATCGGTAGTGGGGAAACGGCTAGTCAGTTATTAAAGATGGAATAACAGCACATTTGGAAAGTGGTGAAATCATTGGACAAAGTCAGCATCGATTTATGAAAGGTAAATCATGTCTGACGAATATTATAGAATTTTTTGAGGATGTAACTAGTAGAGTGGATAAGGGAGAACCAGTGGATGTGTTATATCTGGACTTTCAGAAGGCTTTCGACAAGGTCCCACATAAGAGATTAGTATGCAAATACGGTATTGGGGGTACAGTATTGATGTGGATAGAGAACTGGCTGGCAGACAGGAAGCAAAGAGTAGGAGTAAACGGGTCCTTTTCAGAATGGCAGGCAGTGACTAGTGGGGTACCGCAAGGCTCGGTGCTGGGACCCCAGCTATTTACAATATATATTAATGATTTGGACGAGGGAATTGAATGCAACATCTCCAAGTTTGCGGATGACACAAAGCTGGGGGGCAGTGTTAGCTGTGAGGAGGATGCTATGAGGCTGCAAGGTGACTTGGATAGGTTGGGTGAGTGGGCAAATGCATGGAAGATGCAGTATAATGTGGATACATGTGAGGTTATCCACTTTGGTGGCAAAAACAGGAAAGTAGACTATTATCTGAATGGTGGCCGATTAGGAAAAGGGGAGATGCAACGAGACCTGGGTGTCATGGTACACCAGTCATTGAAAGTAGGCATGCAGGTGTAGTAGGCAGTGAAGAAAGCGAATGGTATGTTTGCATTCATAGCAAAAGGATTTGAGTATAGGAGCAGGGAGGTTCTACTGCAGTTGTACAGGGTCTTGGTGAGACCACACCTGGAGTATTGAGCAATGTTTTGGTCACCTAATCTGAGGAAAGACATTCTTGCCATAGAGGGAGTACAGAGAAGGTTCACCAGACTGATTCCTGGGATGTCAGGACTTTCATATGAAGAAAGACTGGATAGACTCGGCTTGTACTCGCTAGAATTTAGAAGATTGAGGGGGGATCTTATAGAAACGTACAAAATTCTTAAGGCGTTGGACAGGCTAGATTCAGGAAGATTGTTCCCGATGTTGGGGAAGTCCAGAACAAGGGGTCACAGTTTAAGGATAAAGGGGTAGTCTTTTAGGACCGAGATGAGAAAAACATTTTTCACACAGTGGTGAATCTCTGGAATTCTCTGCCACAGAAGGTAGTTGAGGCCAGTTCATTGGCTATATTTAAGAGGGAGTTAGATGTGGCCCTTGTGGCTAAGGGGATCAGGGTGTATGGATAGAAAGCAGGTACGGGATACTGAGTTGGATGATCAGCCATGATCATATTGAATGGCAGTGCAGGGTCGAAGGGCCGAATGGCCTACTCCTGCACCTATTTTCTATGTTTTTATACCTCTATGATTCATGTTGAAATGCTTCCCAAATGAAAGGGAAGAAGTTCTCTGTTCTCTGTCATCTATCAAGTTTTAAATAGAGGAACAAGAACGTTAGAGATGTATTGCAGAGGGTCTATAAGGCGCTGGTCAGGCTGGAGAGGGTCCAGAGGAGGTTTACAAGAATAATTCCAGGTATTAGTGGGTTAGCATATGATGAGCATTTGACAGCACTGGGCCTCTACTCACTGGAGTTTACATTGGCGGGGAGTTTACAAGAAGGTGAGGAGGAACTTCTTTATTCAGAGGGCAGTTTCGTTTGAACTTCATTTGAGGTTCAAATGACAATTTGAACCTCAGCTTCTTCCCGCAGGTTATAAGACTGATAAACGGACTTTGTCCCCTGCCAAAGTATCGTGCACCAACCACCAACCTGGACACACTGCAGCAGAGCCACTGTCGTGCCGCTGCCGATCGGAACGCCTGTTGATGTTTAGTAGAGTAGAGTGTTAATTTGTTCATGATATATGTATTTTTACTTCTATTTATTTTTTACTGCACACACTGAAATGGACACTGGTTGAGGAACGTTTTTTTGTTTCCTCTGGGTATGCGAATACTCAGGAAATGACAATAAAGATATACAATACAATAAATTGTATTGTATTGTATTGTAGTTAATCTGTGGAACTCATTGCCACAGAGGGCTGTGGAGGCCAGGTCTGAGGATATTTTTAAGGCAGAGATAGACAGATTCTCGATTAGAATGCTTGTCAAGGGTTATGGGGAGAAGGCAGAAAAAATGGGATTAGGAGGCAGAGACCAGCCATGATTGAATGGCGGAGTAGGCAGCTGGGCTGAATGGCCTAATTCTACTCCTATAACTTGTGAACTTGTGAACGTTCTATAATCACTGCACGTAGGCCATTTGGAAGCTGAGTGCATTTTTGGAGAAGAAATTTCCTCTGCGGTTGGCTATAATATTCTGACTGTGTTTAACGTAGGCACTTGAGGCTTATATTGGAGGATGTGTTGCATCCCATCGCTCAAAGAACAGGAAAATAATCCCTGAGGGACTGTAAAAAATAATATTAACTTCTAGAAGATCATCCTCAGCAGGAATTATGCCGACTAGATAAAAGGGATTTCATAAGAGGCATAATATGTGATTAATAGAGGTTAGGTAAAATGTTAATTGTAAAGTAGGGCATAGAAAGTGGCAACGTCAGAGGATGGGGAAGTTTACAGGACCGAACAATGAAAGATTAAAATATTATAAGAGTGGAGAAAATTGATATTGAGATAAATTTTTGTGTGTAAAATGGAAACAAATAGTCAAGAAAAATGTCTGTAGATACATAAATAGGAAGACAGTGACGTAAGGTAAGTGTGGGATTTGCAGAGAATGAAGCTGATGATTAATTACAGTGAATAAAGAAATGTCAGATATGTTAAATCAATTTTTTGGAACATGGACATTGCAAATATCCCCAAGGTAACTATAATTTCAAATCTCATAGATTAAGTTATAAAATTCCTATTACAAAGGATAAAATAATAAGGAAATCATGTGTCTGTAGGCAGACAAATCACTGGGACCCAGTAGCCTGCAGTCAAGGGTTTGGAAGTAAGTGGTTGCAGAAGTAGTGGGTGAAAATTGGGTGAAAATTTTCAAACTCGCTAAACTCACTAAAAGAGGGTATCAGATTGGAAAACTGCCAAGAAGACAGGTATGTGGATAAGAAAGGTTTAGAGGGTTATGGGCCTAATGCAAACAGGTGGGACAAGTGTGGATGGGGCATCTTGGTCGGCATGGGCAAGTTGGGCCGCAGGGCCTGTTTCCGTGCTGTATGACCCGCTTATTTAACAGAAGAGGAATACAGAATGCAGGGTGTTGTTGCTAGTTAGTAACATTTATTGTCGGCAAGATGCTAGAGTCAATAATGAAAGAGGAAATAATTAATCATTTAGGAAAGATGAATATAATCAAACCTAGTTAACATGGTGTCATGAAAGGCAAATCATGGTTGACAAATGTACTTAAAGTCTATGAGGATGCAATAGGAGCAAATGATGGAGGAATCTGTAGATGTAGTGTGTTTAGATTTCCAAAAGGCATTTGACAAAGTGCTGCAAAAAAAGACAAATGTATAATTTAGGAGACCAAAGTAGGGGAGGGTAGGTTGAAAATTAGTCATCACACAGAAGACAAAAAATTGAAATCAACAAGTGCTTTTTGGATTGGACAGATGTAATTAGTGTGGTACCTAAGGCATTGGTTCTTGGCTCTGAAATGTTTACCAATTTACATTGATGACCTAGAGGAGGGAATGAAATGTACATTTCCCAAGTTTGCCCATGATGGAAGGGTACGATGTGATTAAGACATTTTGATTTTGCAAGGGAAATTGAGGGATTGAGTGAATGGACAAAGACGGCAAATAAAGTTTAAAGTGGGAAAGTGTAAAGCCATGCATTTGATAAGAGAAATCAAAAGATGGACTATTGTCAAAATGGAAATGGACTGTGAATTGGTGAAATTCAGAGGGATCCAGATGATCCAGTGCATGAATCATAGAAACATAGAAAATAGGTGCAGGAAGAGGCCATTCGGCTCTTCGAGCCAGCACCGCCATTCATTGTGATCACGGCTGATCGTCCCCTATCAATAACCCGTGCCTGCCTTCTCCCCATATCCCTTGACTCCACTAGCCCTTAGAGCTCTATCTAACTCTCTCCTAAATCCATCCAGTGACTTGGCCTCCACTGCCCTCTGTGGCAGGGAATTCCATAAATTCACAACTCTCTGGGTGAAAAAGTTTTTTCTCACCTCAGTCTTAAATGACCTCCCCTTTATTCTAAGACTGTGGCCCCTGGTTCTGGACTCGCCCAACATTCGGAACATTTTTCCCGCATCTAGCTTGTCCAGTCCTTTTATAATTTTATATGTTTCTATAAGATCCCCCCTCATCCTTCTAAACTCCTGTGAATACAAGCCTAGTCTTTTCAATCTTTCCTCATATGACAGTCCCGCGAGTTCAGAAGAGTTTGCCCTTGACTCATACTTGCAGCATGGTTGACACGAGGTCCTAGGAGATCTTTGTAACTCTCCATCATGCTCGAGAGTAGTCCCCGCGTACTCGAGGCCTCAGGTAGGTCGCGGTGTATTTTTTAACATGCTGAAAAATGCCCGTGAATAAAAAAAGGTCGCCATGGAAAGAAATCGCTATTTCTTTTACTCATGGGTTTAGTCGAAGTAGGTCATAGTAGGTTGGCATGTTATTCGTAGGTAATCAAGGGTAGTCAAGGGTAGTCGAAGGGAATCGAAGGTAGTCAAAGGTAGTCAAAGGTAGTCGTAGATAGCGTTCAACATTGTCAAAGGGAGGTCGAAGGAGGTCGTCTTCACTCTCCACTATTCGGTGTCCAATTTTCCCGAAGCTAGTCGAAGCTAGTCTTCAACATAGTCGAAGGAGGTCTTCTACATAGTCGAAGGAGGTCTTCAACATGACAGTTTTTCAAACTCTCCTAAACTCTTCTAAACTCGCCAATTAGGTCGCCGCAGTGGGACAGCCCCTTAAGTCTTTCCAACAGATTTTGCATTTATTTCTGACCTGCCATTTGGAATATTTTATTGATTTTCAAGTTCCAGCATTAAGGTTTTGAGAAAGTATGTTGGACGTTTGACTCTTGATATAAAATATTAATATATTTTCCAATATTATGAACGTTTGCCAGACTGATTCCTGGAATGGTGGGTTTGTTATGTAATGAGAGGTTAAGCAGAAGAAAGAGATATGATCTTATAAAAAGTTACAAAATTATTCTTGGGCTTGACAAGGTGGATACAGTGATGTGGTCTCCAGAACCTGGGCTGTCCAAAACCAGAGATCCCACTCTTAAAATAAGGGTTGGCCATACAGCACAGAGATGAGAAGACATTTATTTAGAAAGGGTAGTGTAATTCTCTACCCAAGGGAATATGGAGGGACGGTCACTGAGTATATTTAAGAATATATTTGATAGAATTTTAGATATTTAATGTAAATATTAGATATTTAGACACCAGAGACCAGAGATACTGGAATGCAGGAAAAGTAAACAAACTGTTAATAGGAACTCAGTGGGTCGTGCAGTAATTGGGGTGTGGTGGGGTTGTTTGGATCCCCTGCACCCATATTATGCGGCTAATGCAGTAAAGTGAAGCCTGAGGTATAAGATCAGCGCTGAACTTACTGAATATCAGAGCAAGCACGAGGGGCAGAATGTCTTCTATTTCTTATGGAGAAAAGATATATATCAACAAGAATCTTTTTATGTTCTCTGCACAAGTGCAATTTGTCAGATAAGCCAGCAGCATTCAAGGTTAACAATATAAATATATTACATTTTTCCATAAAATAATCAAGTTGTACAGATATCTTTTTAATGTTCTGAAATATCGTTCATTGTATATGCCTTTCCTTTTACTGTGAGGATTGTCACAGATATCCTGGTACTCATTTTTATTAAATGTTTAATTGTCATGTAGTAATTATTACTGAGAATGGAGATCAAGCAATTCTGTTGCCTGAATTATTTACTAGGGTGGAAAAAAGAGGTGGAAGCAAGATTAAGGATCACGGGTTTCAAGGAAAATTGTAAGAGATCGGAGAAAGTAAATTGCACCACACATCAGATTTCACTGCATTACAACTGCTATTGGATTACTTGCTCTATATGTATCCAGTAACCTTGCTGAAATCAGATTGGGAAAATTGCCAAGCTAACCCACTGAATATTAACAGTAACAATGATTTTATGAAGTCAAGTCCGTATCGTATCTCCGTCTGCACTGCGGCTTAACATCGTGGAGCTGGTGGTCCCTTTGTTAGGGATTGACTTCGGGAGCTCCAACCGCAGGAGCTTCAATCGCCCCGATGCGGGGGCTTTGATCGCCGACTGCAGGAGCTTTGATCGCCCCGACTGCGGATGGTTCGATCTCCCCGACCGTGGGAGAAAAGGAGGAAGAAGGTAAAGGTTATTTGCCTTCCATCAGAGTGGGGAATGTGAGGTCGCCGATAAACAAGATGGACGTGCTGCCTGCGCTGGTGGGGACTTGGAGGAAGTGCCGTGAGTGCAGTGATCTCGGTGTTTGCGAGGACATCGCGCCATTGGAACATCCTGGAGTCTAGTGCGTGTGTGGACGGCTTTCTGACTGTTCGGGTAGACAGGGTCTGCAGAGAGAGGTCATAGCACAGTGAAGAGTGTGTGTGTGGCTGCGGGTCTCCGCTTTTGGTGTGTGACCGAGGGATTCTCACACGCCGTTGTGGTGGCTATTTATGTTTAATCTTTATGTAGTTTTGTATCTTGTTGCTTTTTTGGTATGACTGTATGGTAAATCAAATTTTGCTGGACCTCGCTACACGTGACAATAAAGGACCATTAAAGCATTGAACCATTGAAATATATAATAAATTCAGTGTTTGGGATGAAAACATTTCTGGCTATTTTTCCAATTAAATGACTCATTCGTTATTGTAAAATTATACATAGTGAGCTTCCACCCACAAAAGGTGGCAGACACACATTGATCTTCAGCAAAGTTCATCTGCTAGGAAGAAAAAGGACACATTTTTTAGTGCACAGCCCCAGCTGCTGGGCAGTGTTTTCAGTGAAAATCCAAGGCCTTATATACTGTAGCATTGTTTCATTCTTTATTTAATATTTGTGGATTTTGTTCCATCATAGTTGACTGTGACCATCCCATTTTCCTTACCCTTAGTATCCCAGTCAGAACCACAATAGTCTTCACATTCCTCAGCAGAGACCTTTCATTTATACCCCTACACCCAACTCAATGAGTTCCAAGTCCGATATGATGTTGAGCTCTTCTTCCATCTTCCTGTCCCTCCCCCCCCCCCCCCCCTCCTTGAACCTGTTTCCTTGGCATGGGGACCTCGTCAAGGGGTTGGACAGGCTAGATGCAGGAAGATTGTTCCTGATGTTGGGGGAGTCCAGAACAAGGGGTCACAGTTTAAGGTTAAAGGGGAAATCTTTTAGGACTGAGATGAGAAAAACATTTTTCACACAGAGAGTGGTGAATCTCTGGAATTCTCTGCCACAGAAGGTAGTTGAGGCCAGTTCATTGGCTATATTTAAGAGGGAGTTAGATGTGGCCCTTGTGGCTAAAGGGATCAGTGGGTATGGAGAGAAAGCAGGTACGGGATACTGAGTTGGATGATCAGCCATGATCATATTGAATGGCCTACTCCTGCACCTATTTTCTATGTTTCTATGTCTCCCAGTGACGGCCCTTTTTCACCATCTCCACCACTGCTCTTCCTCATGGACTCTCCCTGCTGGTCTTCCACCCTCTTTGGACCTTTTAATTTCCAAATTCTGCCACAACATCAACAATCTTGACTTCTCCACTCAAGTGACGCACTTCAATCCCACCCCCTTTGAATGCACAGCCTTCTGCTTACTCAGTAACAAACCAAATATTGTTATTAAACCTGCCGACAAGGGAGGTGTCATTGTAGTCTGGCAGGCTGACCTCTACCGAGTTGAGGCCAGGCACCAGCTCTAGGACACCTCATTATACCTACTCCTTGACCATGACCCCACAGACGAACCTTAGGCCACCATTTTCCAGACCGTTACTAATCTCACCTATGGCGATCTCCCCTTCACAGCCTCCAACCTTATAGGTAATCAGCCCCATTCCACCTGCTTCTATCTCCTTCCCAAAATCTGCAAAGAGGGCAGACCCATTATTTCTGCCTGGTCCTGCCCCATGGAACTCATCTCCAGATAACTGGAATCCATCTTATTTTCTTACTTCCCCGCACTTGTCCAGCCCGTTCCGACCTACATCCAAGAATCTCACATGCCCTTTAACTTCAATAACTTTCAATTCTTAGGCTCCCATTGCTTCATCTTTACCACAGATGCCAGGTCTCTTTACGCCTTCAATCCCCACCAGGAAGGTCTCAAGGCCATTGTTTTTTTCAGTGAACACAGACTCACTCAGTTCCCCTCGACTAACAATCTCCTCTGCCTGGCGGAACGTCCTCACCCTCAGTAACTTTTCATTTAACTTCTCTCACTTTCTTCAAGTTCAAGGTGCAGCCTTGCACACTCACATAGGCCCCCAGCTATTCCTGCCTTTTTGTTGGTTACATTGAAGTCCTTGTTCCAACCATACACTGGCACCATCCCCAAACTCTTTCTCTGCAACATCGACGATTGCATCTACACCTCATGCTGCCTCAGGAAAACAATCAACATCTTTTCCCACCCCAGTTATTACTTCTCCCCCTCCCCCCCCCCCCCCCCGCGCATTGGGCAGAAAATACAGAAGCTTGTAACACCAGATTCAGGAATCGCAGAGTGTAGGGAACTTAACAATGCCGAACTACAAAGACAATATTATACTAGGGAGGTCGAAACTGGGCGCCCAGTATGGAAAATGATCAACTCTACTGAAATAACATTCCACCTCTGAGCTTGTGTCAAGAAATAATTAGTTCGTTAAAGGAGAAATGATTTGGTCTGGATGTTTCTAACCTGCAACTTTTATTTTTGGTAGACAAAAATGCTGGAGAAACTCAGCGGGTGCGGCAGCATCTATGGAGCGAAGGAAATAGGCAACGATTCGGGCCGAAACCCTTCTTCAGACTGATTTCGGCCCGAAACGTTGCCTATTTCCTTCGCTCCATAGATGCTGCTGCACCCGCTGAGTTTCTCCAGCATTTTTGTCTACCTTCGATTTTCCAGCATCTGCAGTTCCTTCTTGAACACTTTTATTTTTGGAGCATACTTAAAATTTATTTGCATATCACAAATGCAGGTGAAATCTCCCTAGTTGTTCAAAAAGGGAGCAGCACAAAAAGATTACTTTAAAATGTAATATATTGAAATCTTTTGAACCATTGAGCCATTTTAAAGTTTTCAAGTAAAGGGGATCAAGTGGAATAACTGGGGAAACATGCTGTAAACCTATGTTGGGTGGGTAATGATGTTTTCAAGTCCAATAGGAATATATTTTGATGAATCAATCATATTGATAAAATAAATAAAATATCCCATTTTATTTAACAGGCTCCAATATCAAATATTCCTGTACTGAAAGGAAGTCCTGGGTGAATATTTGAAATGTAATGTATATAAATATACAACTTATTTATTTATTAAAATCCGAGTATTTATGTAAACTTTTCCGCAAGGGAAATTAAGTAAGGAGAGCAAATTGAGAAAGTTTATTTTACAAACAATGGAAGAGTGGGCACAGCAGAAACAGTCACAGTCTCTTTCTGCAGTTTGTTTTTCTACAACTTTAGTGCAGTAAGTGTGAATAATCAGATGTAAAGCAATTGCCCTGCATCTTTGGAAAGGAGATCTCGGGTAGTTTGGGAAGGGGAAGGAATGATGGTGGGGAGGAGAGAATGAATTAATAAATAAAAAGCAAAGCCAACTCATCTAATAGATGGAGTGTTGCATCTCTAATATGATTTTCAATGCAAAGAAACAAGTTTTCACTCATGATTTACAAATTCCTCAAATAGATATTATACTTCTGTGCTTTAATGAAAAATACTGAATTTACATTAACTATTGCAGGGAAAGGGGGGGAGGGGGGGGGGGGTACATGTTTCAACTTTACAACCTGACGACTCGTTAATTTATAGAAAAATCAAAGAAAGCGGGCTGAGTTGTATTAACAATGTTTTGAGGTTTTGCTTCTTTGCTTCTTGAACATAACCACATTGTATACACCTACATAAAAAGTAGAAACATACCAGCTGTTCACTGGAGAAGCAAGTTCCTTAAAAGATGATACAAAACAAAGTCTTACCTTTTTCTAAACCATTTTGAATAGTAACTGTAAAGGAAGAAAAATCAATATGTTTTTAAACAAGGAAACACTCACATCAAGCATAATAAAGTCATTATCTTTCATTCACAGTACAAAAAACATTATAACTGGTTTGTAAGCTCGAGACATTCATATGACTCTTATTGGAATTGAAATCTATAAAATGACAATAACTGTGGCAGCACAAGCTACTACCTCTTTACTATTACTCCCCTGTCCCTTAAAACAGTTCCTCAATTGCTTATAAACATGTTGTGCTTAACTCAGCTTCAGGAGTTCTTTGTGGTAATATATTTCACATCCTAATGGGCCTGTCCCACTTAGGCTATTTTTAGGCGACTGTCATGGTCGTAGCATGTCGCAGAAAAACCAACACCTGGACCCCTCTTCGACATAAAATTTGAAATTGAATCATTACTTTAACAACAACAAAAAACGAAGTCAGCACCGGCAACAACCTATGTCACCTGGCGACGACCTACGTTAACATGGCGACAACTACGACAGCACCTACGTCAGGAGAAGACAAGCTACGCTCATTGGCGTCACACCCACTGTCGCCGACTGTCTCCGAAAATGTTTCAACATGTTGAAAATCCAGCGGCGACCAGAAAGACGCTATGACTCTTTGGGCGACTGAGGAGACTACTCACGACCATACATGCGACACCCGGTGACCATGTGGTGACAGCCTAGTTGCCTGTAGTCATTTAAAAATAGCCTAAGTGGGACAGGCCCATAATACATTTTCCAAAAAAGAAAAAGCAAAGATACAACTTTAAGTAGCAGTAAAATGAACCATTTGTAGAAGATGCAGGAATGTGTGGAATTTATTTTCGGACATAACTTTATGGCAAATTGGATGGCTGATTTATGAACTGACTCCAGGGTATTTGATCTCTAATAGAATTCCAAGCAGATCATGCCACTTCAGTCAGCCCCGATTAGCAGCATGCGTTCTTTTGGTCTAATGATTGACAAAAATTGACAGAAAATATCAAATGCAAATTTGCCATTGTTAAATTCTCTGAAGAGAAGAGATTTATTTTGAAGATAGCAATCTTACTGGAAATGATTGCTTGTGGCCTTTGCTGTTGCATGCATGAGAAGTTGCTGGTTAAAGGGCCTGTCCCACTTACGCCACATTTGAACGGGGGGACAGACACACACACACACACACACACACACACGGAGAAGGGGGGGAGAGGGGGGGTGAGAAGAAGGGGGGGAGGGGTAGAAGGGAGAAGGAGTGGAGGCACTTTTAAGAAGCCAGACAACTTTTAATAAGCCAGAGAAACACAGCTGTGAAGTTTAGCGGGCATTTAACATTACCGGTCGGTTTTCCTTGGTTCTGAAAACTCGTGCTTACGTTTTTTCCCCCCCAATGAGCCAATTAAAATGCCCAGTCAACAAAGGAGATTACCTATGGCTACCTCGACTACCTACAACAACATGGCGACCCCACTACCGCTGCACTACGAGGTCAAAAGTATCGATTTTCTCCATGACGACCAATTTTTGCTTGCAGAAAATATTTCAGCTTGTTGAACATTTTTCCTCGACCAAACTGATGCCACGAGTAGTAACCACTATGCGGGAACTACTCTCGACCATGAAGGGGACTTACCAGTGACCATCTACGACCATGTGTCGACCATGCTGCGAACTTGTGGCGAACGCAGACTCTCCTAAACTCGCAAATAAGGTCGCCATAGTGGGACAGGCCCTTAACTTCACTCAGTACAAAGAAACAATTACCACAAATATGAATATTTACATCATAGGTTTTTTTAATTGATTTCTAAGTCTGGGGTGTAACATTTGTAGTTTGTGCACCTGGAAGTTATTTTTAACTTCTAGCTGCAAAAACACTAACTATAAATATTGCAATGGTAACTTTTCATTTCCTCTTTGAAATATATTATTGGCATAACAATTTGTTGAACATTGAATGACAACTTACATTTAGACAGCAACTCTACTAATAAAGATCTCAAGGACTTTTGCTGTGCCCATGTCAAAATACATATGTTAAATTAAAGGAAGAGATATCGGAAAAAGTGATCAAAATCATCCTCAAGGGGGTTAATTTTAAGAACAAATTGAGGGAGGAATTGAGATTGGGACAGATTGAGAACCAGTCTGAGGAAGGGTCCTGACCCAAAATGTCACCTATCCATTTTGTCCAGTGATCTTGCCTGACTCGCTGAGTTACTCCAGCATTTTGTGTCTGTCTTTGAGAGAAGGAGATGTTGAAATAGGGATCTCTGCAGCAAGGTGCTGGAAGCAGAAATAGTTTCAGAAGTGGAAACAGTTTTTGACATTTAGCTAATTTGGATTTGGTTGCTTGGTCCAGAATTGAAGATGCAAACAACTGGGGAGGAGAAAGAATTCAACAAAAGGCTAAGTTGAAAGAGAATGCTTTTACTCCTTCCAACATTTACTTGGAGTAAATTCTACCCCATTCAATTATGAACGTCTGACAACATAGCAGTGGTGGGGTCAAGAGAGATGATGGAGTGATAGATTCACGTTTTAAGAGCATTCCGTGTTTCAGGAGCATATTTTCAAAGTCACTTTTAGAGGTGTTGTTCCAGGACAGATCCGTGGCAACTTTGAAAGAATTGCGCGAAGGAAGGAAATGACACCACTGTTAAAATTTTCCAAGGTACAAATATACAAATAAACAGCTAATCTTGAAACTAAGGAAAAACAAACTATATATTTTCTCTAAGAAGCAGATTCCAATTGTGGGATTCGGGTAGGAGGGTAGGAACAGGGAGATAGGGGATCTGAATGTGTGGCTGAGGAGTTAGACATTAGACAATAGACAATAGGTGCAGGAGTAGGCCATTCGGCCAGCACCGCCATTCAACGTGGCTGATCATCCATAATCAGTACCCCGTTCCTGCCTTCTCCCCATATCCCCTGACTCCGCTATCTTTAAGAGCCCTATCTAGCTCTCTCTTGAAAGTATCCAGAGAACCGGCCTCCACTGAGGCAGAGAATTCCACAGACTCACAACTCTCTGCGTGAAAAAGTGTTTCCTCATCTCGGTTCTAAATGGCTTACCCCTTATTCGTAATCTGTGGCCCCTGGTTCTGGATTCCCCCAACATCGGGAACATGTTTCCTGCCTCAAGCATGTCCAAACCCTTAATAATCTTATATGTTTCAATAAGATCCCCTCTCATCCTTCTAAATTCCAGAATCTGTAGAATTCTCTGCCACAGAAGGCAGTGGAGGCCAATTCACTGGATGATTTCAAGAGAAAGTTAGATTGAGCTCTTAGGGCTAAAGGAATCAAGGGATATGGGGGGGAAAAGTCAGAAGGGGGTACTGTTTTTGTATGATCAGCCATGATCATATTGAATGGCGGTGCTGGCTCGAATGGCCAAATGACCTACTCCTGCACCTATTTTCTACGTTTCTATTATGGATAGTTCGTCTAGTGAGGCTCTATCAGTGGAACTGTGGAAGAAGAAAGGGATGATCACCTTGTTGTGAGTGTACTACAGGCCCCCAAATCGTCAACAGGAATTAGAGGAGCAAATATGCCAGGAGACTGCAGGCAGCTGCAAGTCTAATACGGTTGTCGTAGTAGGGTATTTTAACTTTCTCAATGTTGACTGGGAATGTCATAGTGCGAAAGGTTTGGACGGGGTGCGATTTGTCAAATGTGTTCAGGAGAGTTTCCTCCGGCAATAAGTAGAGGGTCCCACATGGGAGAGGGCAATGCTTGATCGAATCTTGGAAAATTGGGAGGGACAGGTGGATGAAGTATTCGTGGATGAGCCTTTTGGGAAAAGCGACCACTGTTCAATTAGGTTTAAGATAGTTATGGATAGAGACAGAGCAGGCCCTGGAATTAAAATTCTAAATGGCCAACTTTGAAGGTATGAGACAGGAATTTGTTAAAGTTGACTGGAGTAGGTAGTTTGAAGGAAAAGGAACATAGGGAAAATGGGATGTTTTTTAAAGTGTGCTGAAAAGAGTTCAGAAACATCGTTCCTGTTAGGGTGAAGGGCAAGGCAGGAAGCGTAAGGAAGCTTGGGTGACGAGGGAAATAGAGATTCTGGTCAAGACTAAGAAGGAGGCATGGGGCAGGTATAAACAGCTGGGATCAAGTGTATCCCTGGAGGAATTCCAGGAATTATGGAGCAAACTAAAAAAAGAAATACAGGATGGCAAAAAGTGGACAGGAGATAACTGGCAGATAGCAATATTAGTGTAGTCTATTGTCTCATGACTGAGGTACAGCTTTTTGTTGGGTGCTAATCAGTCAGCAGAAAAACAATACAGGATTACAATCAATCCATTTACAGTGTATATGATAAAGGGAATAACATTTAGATAAGGGAATAACATTTATCTTAGGGAATAACATTTAAATAAGCGAATAACATTTAGATAAGGGAATAACGTTGGGATTATGTATAATCCCAAGAGATTTTATAAGTACATAAAGAGAAAAAGGATAACCAGAGAGAGAGTGGGACCCCTCAGGAATCAAAGTGGTCAACTATGCGTGGAGCCACAGGAGATGGGCAAGGTCCCAAAAGAGTACTTCTCTGTTTTTACAGTGGAGAAAGACATGACGGCTGGGGAACTTGGGGCAGTTAATAGAAGTGTTTTGACAGCAGACAGTATTACGGTCAAAAAGGTCCCGACGTGTATGAAGGAAGACAAATCCCCAGGGTTTGATCAGATATATCTGAGGATACTGTGAGAAGCTAGAGAGAAAATTGCAGGTCCCTGGCTGAGATTTACGAGTCGTCATTAAGTACAGGAGAGGTGCCGGAAAACTGGAGGGTGACAAATGTTGCGCCTCTATTCAAGAGGGGCTGCAGGGAAAAGGCTGGGAATTACAGGCCAGTGAGCTTAACATCTGTGGTCAGAAAGTTACGAAAGAGTTTTCTGAGGGATAAGATATACATGCATTTAGCTGGACAAGGGCTGATTAGGGATAGTCAGCATGGTTTTGTACATGGGAGGTCGTGTCTCACAAATCTGATTGAGTTTTTTTGATGATGTGACGAAAAAGGATAATGGGAGCAGAGGTGTAGACAATGTATGTATGGATTTCAGCAAAACATTCAATAAGGTTCCGCATGGTAGGCTGCTCTAGAAGGTTAGAGTGCATGGCATCCAAGGGTAGCTGATTAGATAGAAAATTGGCTTCATGAAAGGAAGCAGAGGGTGATAGTGGAAGGTTGATTCTCAAACTGGAGACCAGTGACTCGTGGTGTGTGGCTCAGGATTTGGTGCTGAGCTCATTGCTATTTTTCACCTATATCAATGATTTGGGTGAGAACGTACATAGCATGATTAGCAAGTTTGCAGATGACACAAACGTAGGTAGTATTGTTGATAGTGAATATGGTTGTCAAAAATTGAAGCAGGATCTTGATCAGTTGGGCAGGTAGGCTGAGGAATGGTTGATGGAATTTAATACAGAGAAATATGAGGTGTTGCATTTTGGGAAGTCCAACATGGGCAGGACCTACACAGTGAATGGTCGGGCTCTGGGGAGTGTTGTAGAGCAGAGGGGTCTCGGAGTGCTGGTACACAGTCCTTGAAAGTGACATCGCAGGTAGATCGGATGATTAAAAAGGCTTTCGGCATTTTGGCCTTCATCAGTGGGAGTATTGAGTATAGAAGTTGGGGGAAGGGGGGTCATGTTGCAGTTAAATAAGATGAATAAATAAATAAATGTCAGGCCACATTTTTGGGCACCATATTATAGGAAAGATGTTGTCAAGCTGGAAATGGTGCTGAGATTCATGAGAATGTCGCCAGGACTCAAGGGCCTGAGCTATAGGAAGCCGTTGAGCAGCCTTGGACTCTGTTCCTTGGAGCACAGGTGGATGAGGGGTGATCTTATCGAAGTGTACAAAATCATGAGAGGAATAGATCAGGTAAACGCACAGTCTCTTGCCCAGAGTAGGGGAAATTGATAACCAGAGGATATAGGTTGAAGATGAGGGAAGAAGGATTTAATAGGAACCTGAGGGGTAACTTTTCTTACACAAAGTATGACGGTTATATGGAACGAGCTGCCGGAGGAGGCTGTTGAGGCAGGTACTATGATAATTTTAAAGAAACATCTAGACAGGTACATGAATAGGATAGATTTAGAGGGATATGACCCAAACGCAGGAAGGTGGAACTAATGTAGATGGGACATATTGGTTGGTGTGGGCAAGTTGGGCCGGTGTGCCTGTTTCCACACTGTTTGACTCTACGACATTAGTGAAAAGAAAGAAAGCACAAACAGATTGCAGGAAACCTGTGAAAGCAGGTTTCCATCTATCAGTTGGGTCAATGCCTAGATCTGGTTTGCATTCTCCATTCTTCAATGGACTGCAATAGTTTAAGATAGAGGCTTATCATGATTTGGTTTATGAAAGTAAAGTAAAAATAAATGAATTTTGAATTCAAGATAGAAGAGTTCTGGATTAGATTAAGGGAGAAGTAATCAGCTTTTATATCATCAACTGCTCGACTTTTCCAAAAAAAATGCTATACATCTTGTTACTGGATGCTGAGATTTAGATGCAATGTGCTGTCATTAAATTCAAATGGTTTGGACTCCTAGAGATTATTGGCATATTTTGGGTTGAATTACAGCAAGGTTATGTAATGGCTCTTTAGAGTCCCTATGGAATTAAACTGGAACACATCCGGTAAGCGGATCGAACTCCATACGAAGCACAAGCAGTTACACTATAATTTCCCCCATCCTCCTCGAGGGAACAGTCAACACATCAATTCCTTTTAATGATACAAATTTGTGCCAAATTTATAATACTTCATTTAGGTAACACTGAACGTCTGATAATGTCTGCCATTGCTGCTTGCAATTAAAAACAAAATTTTGTTGGGCATCATTTTTTCTCTTATGATTCAGTTACTTCAAAAGTAAAGCAACTACCCTGCTGGATTCTGTTTGATATGGAGTCTATTAGGGCCCCGCACTGATCATATCACGTCCATAATGATATAGGAGAATATTATGAAGCTCAAGACCGAGTAAACCAAAGCTGCAGCCATTAAAATTGCATGATCAAGAGACCAGAAATGTCAGAATCCATAGATTTAACAGAAAGTATGAGGATGGTGATAAATTTAGAAAATGATAAAGCAATAATTTGAAAATAAACGAGAAGTACAGTACTGAAGCATTGCTGGAAAAGGAGCTGGTGCAGGTCAGTAAGTTTAGGGCTGCTGAGCAAGTGGGACAGTGCAATTTAGAATATGAGCCACCGAATTTTGGATGAATTAGTTTGCATAAAGTGGAAGATAGAAAGACAACCAGGACATCATAGGACCAGTCACATACAGGTAATAAAGCCAAATCTGAGAATTTTAGCAGCAGAAACCTGGGGGGCTTGGGTACAGTAAAAGGTAAAAATTGATCAAAGAAAAGATATCATTAGAAACTCAAGGCTGATGACAGCAAATTCCATATAGATCCATTGAGCCTCAGACAAAAGTCAAGGAAAGAAGAAAAGTTGATGACTAAAAAGGAACATAGTTTGTCAAGATTTAGATACAGGTGATTTCTGCTTATTCCATCCAAGCCAAGCAGTGTGATAAATCAGATACAGTGGCAGGGTGAAAAGTGATAGAAATGAGGTAGAGCGGGCTGATGCCAGCATATAAATAGAGTCTGACATGTTTTAGGATGATGTCAATTAAAAATGGGAAGAATCAAGTATATAGACCCCTGGGGAAATACCAGAGGTAACAGCACAGCAGTGGGAAGAAAAATCATTGCAGTTAAGTCTCTGGCTACATATGGACAGCCAAGATTGGAAACAAAGGAAGTGGAAGACTCCAACCAGGCAATGAGAGATATTACAACACTGATGGCATGGTAGATTATGTCTAAGGCTACAAGCGGGTCAGTAAGAATGAGGCAGGATAGTTTACCACATTTCCTTAGGATGCCATGTAATTTTGATCAATACAAGATAATAAATTGTACGGAAAATGTGCAACATATTTGTCAAATGGTGCCAAGGCTGTGGATGGGTGTACGAAATCTTGAAGGTTTAGCATGTGCAATCTATAAAGCATAATTCTAACTGTGGCTTATTTAGTGTAATATATAGTTCTAGTATAACCTTCCTGTTCTTGTATTCTGTGCCTTGACATAAAGGAAAGGTGCATTTTTATGCTTTTTGCCAGAGATGCTGCCTGACCCACTGAGTTAATCCAGCATTTTGTGTTTATGTTTTTTTTTAAACAACCTTATTTATCTCTCCTACTAATTTTAAGTATCTGTGGACAAAGGTCCCTGTATTCCTCTCCACGTCCTTCCATGGTCAATTGCTTTGTAGCCCTTGCCCGAATAGATTACCTCGCTGCAAAATTAACCAGCCCATCAATATCCTCCTGTGACATAATGCTTTCTACTTCACTATTAAATCACATTGTTATTTAGTATATCAACTGCAAACTTCTTTATGTGTAGGAAAGAACTGCAGATGCTGGTTTAAATCAAAGGTAGACACAAAATGTTGGAGTAGCTCAGTGGGACAGGCAGCATCTCTGGAGAGAAGGAATAGGTGACGTTTCGGGCCGAGACCCTTCTTCAGACTGGTGTCAGGGGAGTGGGCGGGACAGACATAGAATGTAGTTGGAGACAGAAAGACTGGTGGGAGAACTGGGAGGGGGGAGGGGGTGGAGTGAGAGGGAAGCACGGGCTGTAGAGAAGTCAATGTTCATACCGCTGGGGTGTAAACTACCCAAGTGAAAAATGAGGTGCTGTTCCTCCAATTTGCGCTGGACCTCGTTCTGACAATGGAGGAGGCCCAGGACAGAAAGGTCAGATTGGGAATGGGAGGTGGAGTTAAAGTGCTGAACAACCGGGAGATCAGGTAGGTTAAGGTGGACTGAGCGGAGGTGTTCAGCGAAACGATCGCCGAGCCTGCGCTTGGTCTCGCCGATGTACAGAAGTTGACACCTGGAACAGCGGATACAGTAGATGAGGTTGGAAGAGGTGCAAGTGAACCTCTGCCTCACCTGAAAAGACTGTTGGGGTCCTTGAATGGAGTCGAGGGGGAGGTAAAGGGACAGGTGTTGCATCTCCTGCAGTTGCAGGGGAAAGTACCTGGGGAAGGGGTGGTTTGGGTGGGAAGGGACAAGTTGACCACGGAGTTGCGGAGAGAAAGGTCTCTGCGGAAAGCAGAAAGGGGTGGAGATGGGAAGATGTGGCCAGTAGTGGGATCCCGTTGGAGATGGTGAAAGTTTTGGAGGATTATGTGCTGTATAATTCTTCATGCACATTTTCTATGCAAACTTCTTTATCTGGGCCCTTTATCAGGGCAATGGAGGCCAAATCACTGGATGGATTTAAGAGAGAGGTAGATAGAGCTCTAGGGGCTGGTGAATCAAGGGGTTATGGGGAGAAGGCAGGCACGGGCTATTGATTGGGGACGATCAGCCATGATCACAATGAATGGCGGTGCTGGCTCGAAGGGCCGAATGGCCTCCTCCTGCACCTATTTTCTATGTTTCTATGTCCCCTTACATTTCATTAGAGTATATTAGAGTATATTCCAAACAGCACTAAATCGTGTGGATCACCATCTCATTGCAAATAAAGAACACGTCAGCAATTAACCTTTACTTTTTGCTTCTGAGCAGTTTTGAAACCAATTTCCCCTCTCCTTTGGATCTCATGAGCATTTACTTTTTTGATGAACCTGCCACATGAAACTTGCTGAAAATTGGGTCCCTCATCAACCTTTCTTTTCACCTTCTTAAAAAATTCAAAGTAGACAGATATGACCTTCCCTTAACAAATCCATGCTGACTGTTCCTGATTAATCTGTTTTTTTTTTTTGTGTTTAGTTTATTGTCACGTGTACCGAGGTACAGTGAAAAGCTTTTGTTTTTTGCAACCCAGTCAGCGGAAAGACAATACATGATTATAATCGATCCATTTACAGATACATGATAAGGGAATACTGTTTAGCGCAAGGTAAAGCCAGCAAAATCGGAACAAGGATAGTCTGAGGGTCAGCAATGAAGTAGATAGTAGTTCAGCACTGCTCTCTGATGTGGTAGGATGATTCAGTTGCCTGTTAACAGCTGGGAAGAAACTGTCTTTGCATCTGGAGTTGTACGTTTTCACCTGATTATCTGAGGGGAGAGGGGAGAAGAGGGAGTGGCCAGGGTGCGACTCATCCTTGATTATGCTGCTGGGCTTGCCGAGGCAGCATTAAGTATAAATGGAATTAATGGTTTGTGTGATGGTCGGGGTGCGCATGTTATTCCCCTTCAGATTTGATCCCAATAATTTATACATTCCCCTAAATCAACCCAAATACACAATGTAATTACTTGGTAACATTCCCTGGGCAATAACTACTGTTGCCGTCAACATCTTTCAATGCAAGCATATAAATTTGGTGTAGGAAAGAACTGCAGATGCTGGTTTAAATCAAAGGTAGATACAAAGTGCTGGAGTAACTCAGCAGGTCAGGCAGCACCTCGTGAGAGAAGGAATGGATGACGTTTCGGGTCGAGACCCTTCTTCAGACTGAAGGGTCTCGACCCAAAATGTCTGAGTTACTCCAGCATTTTGTGTCTACCTTCAATATAAATCTGAAAGCAGTCTCAACATTACAGGTTTGGTAGGAACAAGATTTAATTGGCATATTTCAATGGGAAATTCAGAAATGAAGGTGACACAGCGTCCAGAACTGTCATCAACATAGTTCTATCAAAGGAAGAGACTACCAAGCGAATACAGGAAGAGACCTAAATACATTTATATAGCCTCCTTCACCATACTTGTCCATATGACAATTAACTCGACTTCACTTGAATGAAAATACAATACTTCCAATGACTCCTGGCCTATGATGTTAACATTCAGGATGGCACCGAGAACCTTGTCCATGCATCCAGGGCAAAGTGAAGCCTTGTGAAATCCATCTGCCTGTCCCTTCAGAAACTCCTGCCCCATCTGTGGAGGAGACTGCACTTCCCGCATTGGCCTCATCGGTCACCCCAGAGCCTACACATCAGGAGTGGATGCAAATCTTCGTCCATCCCAAGGGATTGCCCAAATCAGAAGGACCTGTACATGTATTTATCCAGATACAGCTGTGTGCTGTATATTTCAAGTCGAGCACCAGGAAAATTCCCCAGTTCGTGTACTCCTGTCCTGACAGCTGGTTGAGGGGCCAAGTTTGGTCGGAGCTATGATGTGAACAGACCCTTTGACTGTTGCCGGCCAGTGGATACAGCTCCTTTTTCCTGTCAGCACCAATTTCAAAATAAAGAGCCACTTACAGACACACAGCTCGACCACATAGGCGTAGTAAGACCAAAGCACAACCAGGGTGATGATGAGCACCGGTATCCAAGCCAACACCCGCTGGCAGCACAAGAGTCCTCGCGATATCGCCATTTTCCCAGCCGGCCGATCGGCCGGTGCCGACAACACTGCCTCACCGACCCAGCCGGACGCCGCGGCCCGCCTCGGCTCCCTCCGTCACAGCGCCGGCCCACTCGGCTCCCTCCGTCACAGCGCCGGCCCACTCGGCTCCCTCCGTCACAGCGCCGGCCCACTCGGCTCCCTCCGTCACAGCGCCGGCCCACTCGGCTCCCTCCGTCACAGCGCCGGCCCACTCGGCTCCCTCCGTCACAGCGCCGGCCCACTCGGCTCCCTCCGCCACAGCGCTGGCCCACTCGGCTCCCTCCGTCACAGCGCCGGCCCACTCGGCTCCCTCCGTCACAGCGCCGGCCCACTCGGCTCCCTCCGTCACAGCGCCGGCCCACTCGGCTCCCTCCGTCACAGCGCCGGCCCACTCGGCTCCCTCCGTCACAGCGCCGGCCCGCTCGGCTCCCTCCGTCACAGCGCCGGCCCACTAGGCTCCAGCGCCGGCCCACTCGGCTCTTTCCGAAAGCTGCGGCCTGCTTCGGTTGTTCAGCAACAGCCGCCTCTACCGCTATTTCCACATTCGAGTCGGTTCCCCCTCATTTCGGAATATTTCGTTCCAGCTTCGTCTATTTACGGTTCGTCAATAGCCACTGGTATTGGAAAACAAATAATATCTTAGATGCTGGAACCTGAAACAAAAACAGAACATTTTATTTTTGTTTAGAGATGCTGGAAGATTCTCAGTCAGAGGAACCCATTCCTTCTCTCCAGAGATACTACCTGTCCCGCTGAGTTACTCCAGCATTTTGTGCCTATCTTCAACCCGAAACGTTGACGGCTCTCTCCTTCCACAGATGCTGCTTTCAATTGCCGCGTTCTTCCCACATTTCTGTTCCTGATATTCCACTCTTCCAGGAAATTTCGACGGCAGAGAATATGTTGGTAAATTTCCGAATGGCACAATGCAAGGACATCAAGGTATAGCGACGACGAGGAGTCTAAATTATAAATAGTGTTACTCACTAGCTCTGAAGATTAATATATCGAGTTACTTTGGAACATATGGTCACAATTGAATTAATGAAATACATAATGAATAATCCTGCAACTACAAGACATGCTATATTAAATGAAAAATAGCTGCCATTGTTGACTTAGAGATTGTATTAACAAGATCGAAGTTCTTTTATGCCTTCTATTTAGGGGACCTCTGCTTTGGAATAATGATTTATTCTATCTATGGCCCTCATAATTTTGTGCAACTCTTATCAGGTCACCCCTCAGTCTCATCCACTCCACCAAAAACAAACCCCAGTTACAACAAGTGATCCTCCGTCAGTTCCGCCACCTCCAACGTGACCCCACCACTCGCCACATCTTCCCATCTCCCCCTATGTCTGCCTTCCGCAAAGACCGCTCCCTCCGTAACTCCCTTGTCAATTCTTCCCTTCCCTCCCATACCACCCCCTCCCCTGGTACTTTCCCTTGCAACCGCAAGAGATGCAACACTTGTCCCTTCACTTCCCCCCTCCACTCCATTCCAGGACCCAAGCAGTCGTTCCAGGTGCGACAGAGGTTCACCTGCATCTCCTCCAACCTCATCTATTGCATTCGCTGCTCTAGATGCCAGCTGATCTACATCGGTGAGACCAAGCGGAGGCTTGGCGATCGTTTCGCCGAACACCTCCGGTCGGTCCGCAATAACCAACCTGAACTCCCGGTGGCTCAGCACTTCAACTCCCCCTCCCATTCCGTATCTGACCTCTCTGTCCTGGGTCTCCTCCATGGCCACAGCGAGCAACACCGTAAATTGGAGGAAATGCACCTCATATTCCGCTTGGGCAGTCTACATCCTGGTGGCCTGAACGTTGAATTCTCCCAATTCTGCTAGCCCTGGCTGTCCCCTCCCCTTCATCAGCCATCTGGTTGTCTCCGCCCCTCCCCCAGCCCTCGGGCTCCTCCTCCTCCTTTTCCTTTTTTCCTTTCTTCTCCCCACCCCCTATCAGTCTGAAGAAGGGTTTCGGCCCGAAACGTTACCTATTTCCTTCGCTCCATAGATGCTGCTGCACCCGCTGAGTTTCTCCAGCATTTTTGTGTACCTCCCAGTTTCATCATAACTGAAATTGTTCATTCCAGTGCAATTGACCTTCCTACAGTCAGGTGGCTAGAATGGCACACAATATTCTAGCTCTGACCTAACCAATGTTTCATAAAGTTGTCTCTTATGTTCAAAACCCTGGCTAATTAAGGCAAGTATATATTCTTGTAGAAACAGGGGGCCTCCGACCTGAAATGTCACCATTCAGTCTGAAGAAAGGTCTCAGCCCAGTACGTTACCTACCCATGTTTGCCAGAGGTGCTGCCAGACTCACTGAGTTGCTCCAGCAATCTGACATTCTTTCTTCATCACTTGTGCTGCCACCTTCAGGAATCCTGAAACTTCTACATCAAGGTCACTTGTTTTTTTTGCATAATTTTTGCACTGTAGTTGGTAACATCGGTCTGCCTGTGTCACCAGACCGGAGATTTCTTCGGAGACCCAAGGAACTGCAGATGCTGGTTTATAAAAAAAAGACACAAGGTGCTGGAATAATCTAACAGATCAGGCACACCTCTAGAGAATGTGAAGGTAGACAAAAATGCTGGAGAAACTCAGCGGGTAAGGCAGCATCTATGGAGCGAAGGAAGAGGCGATGTTTCGGCTCGAGACCCTTCTTCAGACTGATATCGGGGGGGGGGGGTGGCTGGAAAAAGAAAGGCAGAGGCAGAGACAGTAGGCTGTGGGAGAGCTGGGAAGGGGAGGGGAAGGAGGGAGAAAGCAAGGACTACCTGAAATTGGAGAAGTCAGTGCTCATACCGCTGGGGTTTAAACTACCCAAGCAAAATATGAGGTGCTGCTCCTCCAATTTGCGGTGGGTCACTGTGGATAGCTGATGTTTTGTGTTGGAATCCTTCGTCAGACTCATTGTAATGGGGAGAGAAAGCTGGAAGAGAGGTGGGTGCAGGACAAATCTGACAAGTGATAGGTGGATAGAGGGGAGGGGGGGTGGGGGAGTTGATTGGCAAATGAGTGGACAAAGGCCCGAGATAGAGAGAAGTCAAAACACTGAGATAAGATGTGTGAAATATGAAGTCAGATAAAGGTTATAGGTGGAAAGGGCAAGGGTTGTTATGGGTTAGTTAACTAAAATTGCAGAATTCAGTATTCTGGGTTGGGCTGTAAGCTACCTGAGCGGAATATGAGGTGATGTTCCTCCAGTTTGCTTGTCTCACTTGGCAGTGGAGGATGCCTGGGTCACAAAGGTTGGTATGGAATAGGAAGGGAAGATGGTTATCAACTGGGAGATCTAGCAGGCCTTGGTGGACTAAGCGCAAGTGTATGGCGTAACAGTTGCCTAGTCTTCGCTTGGTCTTGCCGATGTAAAGGAGGCCACGTCAGGAGCACCGAATGCAGTATATGAGGTTCGCGGAGGTGCGCATGAACCACTGCCTCGCCTGGAAGGACTGGATGGATGTGAGGGATGAGGCTTCTTTGTTCCCTCTCGGCCTACCTGACCATAGATTGGAATGAGTCACTCCGATTGAAGGAATGTGTGTTTGAAAGGGTGATAGCATTGGGCCCTCATAGCATTGAGACCCATGACTATTATAAGCAACTAAGTCCACCTACCGTCACTGGGAATATTACATTTAACCTTCACTATAACTGGAAAGGACTCTCGTGCAATAAGCACCAAACTGTTATGCTCCTTTTCAAGGGAAAATGGCTAAGGTTTTTCGGATACCAGTTTAGACGAATGAGAGTTGGTTTATAGGAAAATATAAGATTCTGAGGTGGAATACCAAGTGTCTATGATGAGAGGATGATTCCTCTGCTGGGGGTATCACATGCTGCATTGGTTTCTTACTAAAGCCATCTGCAGTATCCATGTAACTTGACTGAGAAGAAGAAGACCTCATTACCAAGCCATCTCTGTGGGCTTATTCCCTATTTAGACCAAAATCACACCACAGGCAAAACTGCTTCATTGTTTTTATTCAACATGGTCTCTGGAATATTAGGTGTAACATATCAAATGGTTTTGCACAAATTCTCCAATCAGCAAGTCTGCACACTTAAGCCCCTGTCCCACTTTCCCGAGTTACTCACGAATTCTCTCGAATTTTCCCCTTGATTCAAACTCGGGGAATGTCTGTAGCGAGTCCGTAGGAGTCGTAAGCGAGTCCGTGAATATATTGTAGCGGCTCGTAATGCCAGCCGTAGGTACTAGGAGCATCACGTAAGTTGGGACTTTCAGCATGTTGAAAAATGTCCACAAGTTTAAATAAATAGCCCCGAGTACCTACGGCTGGCTATTCTCCAAGTTTGAATCAAGGGGAAAACTCGGGAGAATTTGTGGTGACTCGGGAAAGTGGGACAGGGGCTTTAGTCTGACAGGATGTCTCAGAGTGCTCACAGCCAGTGAAATACATTTGAAATGTTTCAATGTCGGAATAATTTTTAAATATCTATCCATTTATTGGGCATGACTACAAAACTGAAACACACTTTTAGAATTGACTGAGCTTTGATTTTTACATCCTTTAGTCCTCTGAGGCACTCTTTTGAATTGTTGCCTTGTAATCTTTCCCCTGCATCCACAACACTCTGTATGATGTAAATCAAGGTAATAAAAACTCCTTCAAAGAGATGTAATGCTTGGGAAAAGTATTGTTTTTACTGTAATGTTACACAATTTTATATACCAGGTTGGAACACATTTTTCTGAACAAAATCTATGGTACCCACAACCTGCCATGTCTTTGGTAAAAAATTGATTGGATACAATGGGTGCATTGGAAGCAGGTTAAATTTCCAGGAAGCATTCATTAAGGTGTAACATTAAAGGTAGATCCACAACATAAGAAGGCATAGTATTTGGAGTAATATATTGTATTGGTATATTATTTGCATGTAGGCAAATGGCTAACTAGCAGAACATAGTGAGTTGGGATAAATATATCTCTATTGAAAATAAAGACATAAAGTACTGGAGTAATTCAGTGGGTCAGGCAGCATCCCAGGGAGAACACGGATAGGTGATGTTTCAGGCCAGGACCCTTATGCCTGACCCACTGAGTTACTCCAGCACGTTGTGTCTTTTTTGTTGTTGAAAACCAACATCTACAGTACAGTTGTTTAAGAAAGAACTGCAGAGGCTGGAAAAATCGAAGGTAGACAAAAAATGCTGGAGAAAGTCAGTGGGTGAGGCATCATCTATGGAGAGAAGGAATTGGCGATGTTTTGGGTCGAGACCCTTCTTCAGACTCTGAACATCGCCAATTCCTTCTAAACATCGGCAATTCCTTCTCTCCATAGATGCTGCCTCACCCGCTAAGTTTCTCCAACATTTTTTGTCTACCTACAGTACAGTTTCTTGTTTCTGCATCTCTTTTGAACTACAAATCAATTAGTAGTGAGATGCCATATTGATTTGCATCAACTGTTTGCAATCTATATTAATGACTTGGATGAAGGGGCGAAGTGTACTGTACATTTGCTGATGATATAAAGCCAGGTGAGTTAACAAGTTGTAAAGAACACACTAAGTGCCTGCAAAGTAATCGAGATAGGTGAAATGAGTGGAGAAGAAGTTGGTAGATGGAGTACGTGGGGAAAATATGACATTATCCATTTTGTAAAAAAAATGAAAATGCAATTTATTATTAAAATGAATTTATAGTGTCACTAACTCCTACAGCATGGAAACAGGCCCTTTGGCCCAACTTTCCCCACACCGGCCAATATGTCCCATCTACACTAGTCTCACCTACCAGCATTTGGCCCATATCCCTCTAAACCTGTCCCATCTATGACCCGATCTAAATGTTTCTTAAACATTGCTATAGTCCCTGCCTAAACTACCTCCTCCGTCAGCTCTTTCCATACACCTACCACCCTTTGGGTGAAAAAGCTTCCCCTCAGATTCCTATTAAATCTTTCCCCCCTCACCTATGTTCTCTGGTTCTCGATTCCCCTACTCTGAGCAAGAGATTCTGTGCGTCTACCCGATCTATTCCTCTCATGATTTTGTATCTCTCCTATATTACTAAAACTCTTCTCTTGTTTGTGTGTATGTATATGTGTGTGTGTGTGTGTGTGTGTGATCTGGGCACAATCTGGTTAATTCCTATTTTCTTCCAAACGCTAGGCCACAGCCTTCCCATTTTCACACATTCTATTCACATTTTTCCCGTCGAGGTGATAAACATCTTCCCGTCGCATTCCCACCTGTATTTCCAAACTTTTTAATCGTTTAAAGTTAAAAAAACAGCCCGAAAACTCACCCATTTCGAGAAAAAAACCCGAGTGATGTCACAATGCACTCGCAAGGTAGGACAGAACACTCCGGGAAGGAGGGATACTACAGCGTTCGCGTGGCGGCCGTGGCCAGCGCTGATGCCCGACGCCCGATGGGAGGGTGGTGCTGGAGCTGGAGCGAGGGCCGAGCCTGGGGCTTGGGATGGGGCCGTGACCGGGGCCGAAAAAGAAGCTGCTGCTGGAACCAAGAACGAGCCTGGTCTGGGGTCAGGGACGTGCCTGCACGAAAGCCCAGGCAGCGGCCGAGCTGCCGGCTGGAGTCTACAGCCAGGGCTTGGTCGAGTACGAGAACCAGGCCGAGTTCCAGGCCCTGGCGCTGCTGTACGACCAGGGTAGGTCCTGGGGCAGGGAATGGGATTGAGAGGAGGAGGAGGGAAATGGTGTGGGGAGTGGGGTGGTAGAGGGAGATGGGGGGGGGGGTATGGAGGAGGGAGATGGGGAGGGGTGGAGGAGAGAGATGCCCCCACCCTATCTATCCTCACTCCCACCCTCTCTACTCCCTCCCTCTCTACCCCTCCCTCCCTCCTTCGCCCTCTCCCTCTCTACCCTCCCTCCCCCCACTCTACCCCACCCCCTCTCCCTCTACCCACTCCCTCTCTCTCTCTCTACCCTCCTACCTCTCTGCCCCTCTCTCTCTGTACCCCCTCCCCCTTCATTTCTACCCCCCCTCGCTCTCTACCCCTCCCTCTCTAACCCATCCCCCTCCCTCCTCTCTACCCCCTCCCCCTTCCTTTCTACCCCCTCCCTCTCGCTCTCTACCCCATCCTCCTCCCCCTCCCTCTCCACCCCCCCTCCCTCTCCACCCCCCCTCCCTCTCTACCTCCCTCCCTCTCTACCCCCTCCCTCTCTAGGGATTGAAGAGGGAGGGTGAAGAGGAGGAGGGATGAGGAGAAATGATCTGCGCCTGCACAGTTGGGGGCTATGCGTGAGTGGTGCAATGTTGCGTTGGGGCAATGACTTGCATTGGGGGAACGGGTGAGTGGTGGAATTTTGCGTTGGGGGAGCAGACCCAACTCTACCCCCCTCCCTCTCTCTACCCCCTTCCCTCTCTTCCCATCGCCCTCTACCCTCCCTCTCTACTCCCCTCTCCCCCTCTAACCCCCCTCCCTCTACCCCCTCCCTCTCCCTCTCTACTCCCTCTCTACCCCATCCCCTCCCCTACCTCTCTGCCCCCCTCCCTCTCGACCCTGCCCCCCCTCTCGACCCTGCCCCCCCTCTCGACCCTGCCCCCCTCCCTCTCGACCCTGCCCTCCTCCCTCTCAACCCCCCTCCCTATCTACCCCTCCCTCCCTCTCTACCCCCTCCCTCTCTACCCCCCTCCCTCTCTAAAGATTGAAGAGGGAGGGTGAAGAGGAGGAGGAGGGAGTTCTGGGGGATGAGGAGAAATAAGCCGTGCCTGCGCAGTTTGGGGCTATGCGTGAGTGGTGCAATATTGCATTGGGGGAACGGCTTGCATTGGTGGAATACTGAGAATATTCCCACTTAGGTTACGCCATCACTCATTTCAGTTTTGAACTTCATTCTACTTTCACACCTTCTCTCCCATTACCCATTGTAGTTCAAATATCTGCCAATCTGTACCTTGGGTATATTCAATAACGGTATATTCAATAGGTGAAGAGGATTTTTTCCTCTCAATGTCTTGAACCTTTAGAATGTGGGGTCATAATCAAGAAGGCTTGAATATATCCAAGGCGCAGATTGCAGACATTTGAACAACAAGGGATTCACAAAGTAATGAGAGAAAATATGAAGGTGATATGAAGGCCTAGACTGGATTATCATTGAATGATGAAGCAGGCCTGAGTGGATAATTGATTTACTCCTCGTCTTGTTTCTTACATTCATGTTCTTTGCAATACACATCATTAAACTCCTTAATTTTTAAAAATAGTTCTTGCCATTTCCTTTATTGTACTTTGTTTCTTTGACAGACCTGCACTATGCTATGTATAATGTCATTCTGAGACCCATTCCTGGGAGGAGTGGCCCATCTCTAGAGTTTCCTTTCCTTCTCCAGGAATAGCGTTTGCCCTTCTTGTCATGGGAAATTGTTGGAGCAACCTGTACCTTATTATTTAACTGTGTTTTTATCACAGTGAATTGTACTGAAGGGAGGATTCACCAGTGTTTGAGACAATTATTTGTAGTCAAGTCAAGAGTGTTTTATTGCCATATGTCCCAGATAGAACAATGAAATTCTTACTTGCAGCAGCACAATAGAATATGTAAACATAGTACACTCTAAACAATAAATGAGAAAAACAATTCAGTGTGTGTACACACACACACACACACTCTCGCGCACACACACACAAAACAACAACAACAACAACAATAATAGTGCAATTATAACAATAGTGGTCCATGTAGTTCAGAGCTCAATGGAGGTTGTAGTGTTTAATAGCTGATGGCTGTAGGGATGAAGCCGTTCTTCAACCTGGACGTTACCGTTTTCAGGCCCCTGATCCTTCTTCCCGATTACAGCGGTGAAATTAGAGTGTGGCCAGAGTGGTGTGGGTCTCTGATGCTGGTTGCCATTTTGAGGCAGCGACTCCTGTAAATGTGTGAATGTGCTACCATTCTATGGCAAAGTGAATTAGTGGGCCAATTATTCTATTGTCCCACATAGAGTGAGTTGGCGTAACAATAATTTTTCCTATTGTTTCATGGTGGAATGGATTGGAGTATTTAACATCAGTGCTTGTGTGGTTACTTCGCACATCATTGAATATACTGTCGATCAATGGTGCATTGAATTTGTTGACTCAGCATTCTGCAGTGGATTCCACCGTTGTACCAGAAATTACAATATTCAACTTTCTTTCTCTCATATTCTGTGATTATATCAAAATAACTATCATAAATTCCCAGAAGAAGCGCAGGCATTGGGGTGGCCTGATTTGTTTTTTATCACATGTTTCATGATTAAGTCTCCATTGTTAATCCTAGGTGCATCACAGTATCAATCACAAACTTTAGAAACTCCCAGCTGTTTCATTAAAAATTGCAATATAAACTCCATATGAATAATTAATAACAAAAGCTGCAGTAGAATCTCACTGCAGCACTAAATTCTCGCCATGACACAGTCCAAAACACTTCTTTCCTTTTAAATCAACTGCAGTGAATTAGAATATATGACATTGCAATATTTTTCTTGTCCTTGAAGTGAATCTTAATTTATGGCCTAAAATGTATTTACAGATAATTCTCCAAATAACCTCTTCTATTGTCATTCTTCATACAGTAGATTGATGAGACAGTCTATGTGCAGATCAGCCTGACTCTCAATGGCTTTACCATGAGGCAGATACAGAGTTTACAGACGTTACTAGATTGATAGTAAATGGATCATTTAATATTGCATGTACATGCCACATTTTTAATAACAGTTATTATATTGGTGACTTCATTAGTTTGCAGCCAAGCTGCTTTAGATGCACAGCACAGCTTGGGAATATTGGGATCAAGTTTATCCCTGGAGGAGTTTTGGGAACTGAAGAGCAAGCTTAAAAAGGAAATCAGGAGGGCAAAAAGGAGGGCAGAAGATAGCTCTGGCAGGTAATATTAAGGATAATCCCAAGAGATTTTCAAAGTACATAAAGGGAATAAGGGTAACCAGAGAATGGGAACCCTCAGGAATCAAAGCGGTCATCCCTGTGTGGAGCCACAGGAGATTGGCAAGGTCCTCAATGAGTATTTCTCATCTGTTTTTACTGTGGAAAAAGACAGGACCGAGGAACTTGGGGCAGTCAATAGAAGTGTTTTGAGGGCAGTCAGTATTACGGTCAAGGAGGTGCTGAAGGTCCTGATGTGTATAAAGGTAGACTGATCTCCCAGGCCTGATCAGATATATCCAAGGACACTGTGGGAAGTTAGTGAGAAAATTGCAGGTGCCCTGACTGAAATTAAATACTGGCGAGGTGCCAGAAGACTGGAGGGTGGCAAATGTTGTGCCACTTTTTAAGAAGGGCTGCAGGGAAAAACCTGGGACCTAGAGGCCAGTGAGCTTAACATCTGTAGTCGGAAAGTTACTAGGAAGTATTCTGAGGGATCAGATATACATGCATTTAGGTGGACAAGGGATGATTAGGGATAGTCAGCACGGTTTTGTACATGGGAGATCGTGTCTCACGAATCTGACTTTTTTTTTGAAGACATGCCCAAAAGGTTAACGAGGGCAGAGGTGTAGACATTGTATATATGGATTTCAACAAGGCATTTGACAAGGTTGTGTGTGGTGAGCTGCTTCGGAAGGTTAGATCGCATGGGATAGCTGAATGGATAGAAAATTGGTTTAAGGGAAAGAAGCAGAGGTTGATGGTGGAGGTGTTGCTTTTCGGACTGGAGGGCTGTGACTAGTGGTGTGTCTCAGGGTTCGGTGCTGGGCCCGTTGCTGTTTATCATCTATATCAATGACTTGGATGAAAACGTGCAAGGCACGATTAACAAGTTTGTAGATGACACTACAGTGGATGGTATTGTAGATCGTGAAGATGGTTTGCAAAAATTGATCGGTTGATCATGTGGGCTGAAGAATGGATGATGGAATTTAATGCAGAGAAATGTGAGATGAGATTTTGGGAAGTCCAACATGAGCAGGACCTCCACAGTGAATGGTTGGGCTCTGGGGAGTGTAGGGATCTAGGAATGCAGGTACTTCCTTGAAAGTGGTATCACAAGAAGATAGGGTGGTCAAAAAGGGTTTTGGCATTTTGGCCTTCATCAGTCAGAGTATTGAGTACAGAAGTTAAAGCTGTATACGACATTGATGAGGTTGTAGTAATTCACGTGTTGTGAATAAAACAATCTTTATTGGAAAATACAACTGTTAAAGACACGCGCACTAAGTCAGAGCTCTAGCAAGGTCTCTGATGCTGCTGTCGGACACACCTGTGGACTGATAACGATCCCCCTCGCAAACTCCCGCCAAACTCAGTCACGTGACCGTTCCACCTCTACTGACGAGGGTTCGATCTGTAAGTGGCTCAACCACCAGATGGCGCCACATGACCCCCCCCCCCAGAACCAGAGGAATGAAAATGAGCAGGCAGACGTACGAGGCGATGCTTTTCGCCGGCCGCGGCGTTTCCCGGATGCGTGCAGGGTGGGGTGGCATCGACGGACCTCGGAACCCCAGCGCTGGTGGTAAAAGCACCACGTACCCTTACCGGCGTCACTCGGGACCGGCTTCCTGGCCGGACCCTCGGTGGAGTCGGGAACCGGCTGCTGGGCTCGCCAAGGCGCCGTCGACACCCGATCGATAGAAGCACCACCCTGCTGTTTGGCCTGCCACAGCTCCTCTGCACGTTCAGCCAGCTGCAGGGGGTAAGTGCAATTGTTGTCCGCGAGGAGCAGGTCGATGTCCTCGGGCATCTGTTCCAGGATGACGTGCTTGAAGAGGAAGCATGACCGTCCATTAAGGTGAGCATCTCGCTCATTAGCATGGACGGCTTGCGATTGCCGAGACCACCCATGTGCATGAGTCTCGCGGCGGCTGAGCCCGAAAGTGTGCAAGAGAAGCGCTTTGAGGCCATCGTACTTGCCGTTAGCTGGCGGCTGATGAAGGTAATGGATGTGGTGGCCGGCAGGGTCCTGATCCATGCACCGACCACATAATAATGTTTGGTTTTGTCTGCCGTAATGCGCCGAATGTGGAACTGAGCTTCAGCCTGTTCAAACCACACCTGGGGCTGCGATGTCCTGAAAACAGGCAGCATCATTTAGCAATGTTACAAAATTTTGAGATTTTAAAAATAAAGTCTGCAATTTATCCCATCAGATAAAGCATAAAAAGAAGTTTAAATTGACACTTAATTCACTTTCATATCTTCAGTATTAAAAAAGTTATGGCCATTATCATACTCAGAAATTAGCATCTAGTTCCCTATTGCTTTTCCATTGACTTAACACAAAAGCGGTGATCGAGGACAGTTAAAAGCCCATAACTTTCTTAAAAATTATGGTAACTGAAAGAAATTTTCAGGTATTATAGATTGAAGCATTCTGAAACAAATATGAAACAATCTTACTTCGAAGACATGAAAGTAAAGCATATAATTAGTTAGTTACCTAATTGTAGCTAATTACAAAATTCAATTACTAGATCTAAACATCTATCAATTTCTTAAGAATAGATTAACATTTTTAAATAGCCGAAGTGTCCAAATAACATTCACACAATAATTCACAATATAACATAATTTTTAAATCTAATTTTCATGAATTTACAGGCCAAATGGAAGGAATTGAATGTTTAATACCTGTAAATTAATGGGCATTTAATTCATCTTGCGAGTGAGAATTTCTGGAACGCGATCTTTTGGAACGTTCATTTGCGGTGAATTTAACCCCGTATTGGCATGAAAAATACTGCCGTTAATTCGGGGAATAAAATCACCGTGTCGCATGACAAAATGTGAATTAAAGGCTTCTTAAGAAGCACTTTTATACATTTAAAGAAACCACTTTCGTTTACCTGTTCATTGTGTGAAATCCGTCCCCGTTATTGGCGTTGACGCTTCAGGAGCTGCTTTTAAAATGACTGTAGCGCTGACATTGACGATTTAATTTTTTAAAAAAATTCACAAAACGCCGGTAGGAACGATTTTGTCAGAGTTTGTTTGTACTCCAACAAAATATTTCCAGGACAAGGGAGGAGAAACCGCGTTTTAACCCCGCCCCCCCTTAAAGGTGCCAAAATCGCGCACATGGCCAGTGGCAGAATTACAGCGCGACTGAAGGTAAGTTTTGTAACATACCTACATAATTGAAACTGCATTCTGCTGGGCTGGGGCGGCGGCGGCTGCGTTTTGCCGGGCATGGTCATTGGCGGCTTGCATGTCGAAAATCCAAAAGGAACCGTTTTGGATCGTCGGGGTCCCCACTGTAGCAATTCGCGCGTCATGAATAAAACGCTCTTTATTGATAAATACAACTGTTAAACACACGCGCGCTAAGTCAGAGCTCTAGCAAGGTCTTTGCTGCAGCAATAGGACACACCCGTGGACTGATGACGTTCCTCTTCGCAAACTCCCACCAAACTCAGTCACGTGACCGTTCCACCTCTACTCACGAGCTCAACACACTCCGCCTCTTCAGCTTTTTGTTCTCCTCGCCACGTTATTGACAGCGTGTTCCGGAAGGGGCATTTTTTACAATTTTTAAACCTTCATAACTTTTGTACAATTTCACCAATTGGAATAGAACTTATTTGACTTGCATCAGAGGAGAACGTTGAGTAAGGTGGCAAAAAATCGTAGCGCTATGGGGGATTGTTTTTGCGCAAATTTAAATACAAAAGATAGACAGATAGATAGATAGATGAGTGGGGAGGGGAAGGCCAGACAGGAAGGGGGGAGAGAGAGAGAGAGGAGGGAGTTAGAGATTCTAGCCTCTTAACCCCAAGCACCGTGGTAGATCAATGCTTACAAAAATATCCGCTCGCTCTGATGATCTTTGGCAGTCCAAAAACAGCGAAGGAAAATTAAACCCCCCCCACCCCCACCCTCCCGTCTCCCCAGCCAGTGATGTGATGGACGTGGGGCCTGGACCAATCGCTGACAAGGTCTCGGACAAATCCCGTCCCTGGAGACATCCTATCTGTTATTTGGCTTTTCGGGGTCGCGTATTTGGCTTTTTGGCATTGCGCCTCATCATCTGTCCCATAAAGCAGAGACCAGAACTGCACATCATACTCCAAATGCAGTCTAACAAAAGTCCGATAGAGCTGCATCATTAATTCCTAATACCTATATTCAATGCACCTAGCAATGAAAGGAAGCATACCATACACCTTATTCACCACCCTATCTACTTGTGCTGCCACATTTAGTGAGCTATGAACTTGGACTCCAAGATCCCTTTGCACAATGCTGTTAAGGTCTGTCCATTAACTATATACTCTCTCCTTACATTCAACCTCCCTAAGGGCAACACCTCACCCTTCCTTGGGTTAAACACCATCTGCTATTTCTCTGTCCATTTCTGCAGCTGATCTATATCCCACCGTCTTCAAACTCCTCCAATTTTGGTGTCATCAGCAAACATACGAACCCATCTACATTTATGCCTAGCTGTCATTTATATACAGTACTAGACTAAGTGGGACCCATTGGGTCCATGTTCACACGGGAGGGCTGGTCCCAACGCAATATTCCGCCTCTCCACCAGTGGGTGGGGTGGGGGCTTTCTGGAGCACTAGTATGGGTGTTGTGGGCCAAAGGGACTGGTTTCCAGAGGGCTAATATGGACATTGTGGGCCGAATGGATTGTGGGCCGAGTCACTCAGGCCTGGTGGGCTGGCAGCTCAGTCACTCAGGCCTGGTGGGCTGGCAGCCTCAGTCACTCAGGCCTGGTGGGCTGGCAGCTCAGTCACTCAGGCCTGGTGGGCTGCAGCTCAGTCAGGCCTGGTGGGCTAGCAGCTCAGACACTCAGGGCTGGTGGGCTGGCAGCTCAGTCACTCAGGGCTGGCGGGCTGGCAGCTCAGTCACTCAGGGCTGGCGGGCTGGCAGCTCAGTCTCTCAGGGCTGGTGGGCTGGCAGATCAGTCACTCAGGCTGGTGGGCCTGACAGTTCACTCATGGCTATTCCTTGAAATTCCATTTCACGCAGAGTGCAGGCCACCAAATTCAATTTCATAGCATTTCAAGCAGAGTGCAGGCCAGCAATTCAATTTCATAGCATTTCAAGCAGAGTGCAGGCCACCAAATTCAATTTCATAGCATTTCAAGCAGAGTGCAGGCCAGCAAATTCAATTTCATAGCATTTCAAGCAGAGTGCATGCCGGCAAATTCAATTTCATAGCAATTCAAGCAGAGTGCAGCCACCAAATTCATTTTACTTCAGAGTCACGTGAGTGATTCCGTGAAGAAGTCCTGCCAGTCCGCATGCGCATCATTACGTCGTTCGCATGGCGAAGCACCGGACTGGCAGGCGCGTCGCTCCTGCCAGCGGTAAGTTTAATCCTGCAGGTAAGTTTTGTATTTTTTACCAGGTTTTTCTTGCAGGAATCTTTTTATAAGAGGTTTCCTACTGGATATGTCGGGACGAAGTCCGGACGGGCCGCGGGAAACCGGTTATGGGCCGTGGGGAATTGACAGCACCGCGGAAGCGCGTGTAACCGTTGCCGTCGGGTTCGCTATCGCAGTGACGCTGTGGTTCCCGGGAGGGGTGATCCAGCAGCGGTATCACCACTAGAGTCGCTGACAGTGTGGTCAGCAGCTTCCAGACCGCTGTGGTTCTCGTGGAGGAGATAAATCCAAGAGCAGTGTCGCCACCAGACTCGCTGACAGTGCGGTCAGCGGGTCCCAGACCGATTGGTGTGCCATGAAAGAAGTAAATCCAATAAAAAGTCGGTCAGGCCTATGGACTCGGGAGTCAGGCCAGGAGGGATCCCCTCCTTCAATGGGTAGCGTCTTCGGACGTTTGGCCCACATGGAGCACCTGATAGAGAGGTTGCTCCACAATGATACGCTCCAAAGGAGGGAGCTATCAGCCCGGGTCTCCTCGGGGGCCTGTGGCAGCAGCACCTGTTTCAGGGCTGCTGATGTCTCCCTCTCAGAGGAGAGGAGCATGAGGGGTCAGTTTCTGACTCATGAGGAATGTATAGCCAGAGAGCATTCCACGAGGCAGGGGCCTGCGGCAGCACCTGTTCAGGGCTGTCTACGAATCTCCTCTCTGTGGAGGGGGTGCGAGTGGTCAGTGGGTAACTGACTTCAAATTCTAAAGTATGTCTGTGGAAACGTACTGGAGCACATGCATATGGATTCAGAGAGTCTCGCAAACGAAGGTGGCAGGATACCCGAAAGAGGCCAGAATTCCCCTCATGCTCCAAGTGCCGGAATGAACAGCGCTATCAGGGGTGACATTAAAGACCAGCCGCCGAATCTTCTCTTCAGGTAAGACCTATTCAACAGGTAAAACCTGGATGAGGAAGCAAAAGCTGGCAGACCAATCGAGGTAACAACGACGAGCAAAGCTTCATCGTTGCGGCGACAACACACCCAACGCCTCGGTGGCAGCATGAAAGCTGGGCAGAGGTCTTCAAGCTGAGGCCCAAGTCGGCCTCAGTAAAAATATGGACCATCTACAAGTTGGTAATATTTACACTTGTTTTTTTGTACAAATGATAATGATAACATGTGTTTAGTTTATGTGTTGTATGAAAGTCGAATTCCTTTGATAAGGATGAAAGGGGCCTAGTGGTCTTACAACATACAAATGGTTATGGCATCTAACCATGTAAAACTGCACAATACTAGGGTTCCAAGCACGGAATTGGGGCCAGAATTCTCTTTCGAGGCAGGCTCAGAGTTATGGCCAGAGTTGTCTTTCGAGGCAGGCTCAGTTTTATGGCCAGGATTGGTTTTCAAGACAGGCTCGGAAATCGGGCCAGAGTTGTTGCTAGGAGCAGGTACGGATTTAGCCGTGGCCTGTTCATTTTGAAAGATGCAGAATGTCGTTTAACTCGCATGTGCCACTATAAATTTTCCGATAGGAAACTCCGCATCTGATTTCCATAGGATGTTCCCATTTACAGGGATCACCGGAGACATTTGAAGTTTATATGGATAATGCAATGATAAAAAACATTGCAAAATGGGTTAACTTCAGTTCCCAGGTTATTTACCAAATTACTAAAACCGATGCTTGCACTGCTTAGAGCTCAAAAACATTTGTTATGGCTTGTCGGGAGGATATTATAATGCTGTATGTTGCTAAAATCAACTGTTTCAGCCTCAAACTATATTTAAGAAAAATTAAGGTATACCAACTAGACTTGTTGATCATTGGGATTTACCTTTAACTATTAATTAGCCTGTGACTCCACCCTGGGGTAAGAGATTGGAATTAATAGGAGCCTATAACAATCTTGTTGTATAAGCAGCCTTCTATTCATCAAGTGTAATTGGCAATATAGTAGCTGTGATTCAGCTGTGCAAGTGGGGAGCTTACATCGTGCAAAGTAGTAATCTCTCAAGTGCCATGTAGGTCTTTGTGACAGACCTTATGCTATTACCAGCTGAAGGTACCAAAGTCATAATGGTGGATGAACAGTATTCAGCATTGCCCCAGTAGTCTGGTTCGTAAAATTTCAGGTATATTATAAACTGATGGGGCTCTAAGGTGGAAAATTATGAATGCCATCTCTAGTTCGGAGGCGGAGGAGATTTGCATGAGTTAACAATTATTCAGTTATTGGTATCAACTACCTATAGACACTAGGTGCATTCTATAGGTTAAAGGGTTTATTGTGCGAATATGCTAATATGCATGCTCAACGTTGAGTTGATACACTATGGTGGTGGCATATTGTTACTCACATGGGTGCAATCAAGTCAGAATATCCTGTAATAATTTACCTAATCTCATTTTGCATTGGAGTATCATCACGTACAATCAATGACAACACAAAATGGGTATTGGATCACAAAGTATTTAATGAAATTATGGGTCAATGGAACACCGAATATCGATAAGTTTGTTTCCTGGCTCATTTACCGGTTGCAAAAATATGTGGCATAACAGGGGCGAAAGATACATTCTCGCTACAAGGAGAAGAACGTTTTTTTTGTCTCCCTCCATTTTGCCTCATCAGTCGGGTCTTGCAATAAAGTCAGCAAGATCCCGCTTTAGGTTGTCGTTCTGTCTGACTGGCCTATGCAGCCATGCTTCCCGCTTTTGTCGGGAATAATATTCAAACCTTTTACGGTTATTCTAAACGTAAAACTTTGCTGGTTTAGCCTGTGGCTTGGGAAACCAGCCTCTGCATGATAAAATCAATTTATTGACTTATAGATTCTGAGTAGACTGCTCCTGCGGCTCGGATTGTCAGACCGATCCATGTATGTGCTCACTGCAGAGTGCAGGGATAGCACCAAAAAAGAAAGCATTACATTTCCTCTTCAGGAGATGGGAAGCGTTTTGTTTGAATGCTAATGTTACATCTAATACGGTACAGATAACTGACGTCTTGGAGTTCATTTCAAATGGGTCTTTGACAATAAATTAAGTTATTGGACCATTAACTGTGCCCAACGTGTCTTCCCATCTATTTGCTGCAGCGAACGGACCCATTCTGTCGGGTTTCACCATCTGATACCGAGTTTATAAAGGTATCTTTCACTCAAGTTCTCCCAGGACAAGCACAGGGCAGTATGGGATATTGACATGGTATTAACACTATTTCACCAGGGGGCTCCAGCTACATCCTTAGCTTGGCTCGGCTCTCATAAGGTAGTTATCCTCATGGCGCTGGTCTCAGCGCAACGGGTTCAGTCACTATATATTGTGACTGGACAGGATGGTTACATCTGCAAATAATATTATATTTTAATGTTTAGTTAAGCAGAGCAGACGTGAGGTCTCAAACTAGTTTCATGGCATACCCCATGGACCTTCGGTTATGTATGGTCACACATATACAACAATACGTCAAGGGCACCAAGAGCCTTAGAGGCTCTGAACTAGCAATGTTTGTTAATTACAAAAACTTTATAAGAAGGTATTGGTTCAGACCATCTTCAGGTGGTTACAACGGGTTTTGGCTCATGCAGTAGATACTGATATTTTTTCAAATCTCACTCCACCAGGGCTGCTACAACATCAGCAGCAAAGGTTAAGTACGTTCTGCTGGACCACATCCTAGCGGCTGCAGGATGGTTGAACGAACAAACTTTCTGAACATTTCATAATAACCTATTGCCAGATCAGGGGTATTTGCCAACTCTATTTTAGGTTCATTGGTTTAGTTTACTCCCGGATGAGAGGAGTTACTATTATTATTATTTATTCATTATGAATGTTTCCCTCATCTGTCAATTAAGGCAGTTGTGGCTGTGTGGACTCGATCTCACGGCATGAAATCACAGAGCTTTGAAATCTTCACGGAATCACTCACGTGACTCCGAAGTAAAATAGTAAGATTAAATGAGAACTTACCAGTTTGAAGTTTGATTTTTATTTCATGAGGAGTTACGATGAGCGATTACGTGCCCTCCGCTCCCAACCCTCGTATCATAAAGATCATCTGGTAGTTCTAGTCTTCTCTAAGTCTTACTATGTTACTTCGACTACTGTTATCTGTGATTTCACACCACTGCTTTGAAGATTGACACGCATGTGGACTGGCGGGGCTTCTTCACGTAATCGCTCATCGTAACTCCTCATAAAATAAAGATCAAACTTCAAACTGGTAAGTTCTCGTTTAATCTTACTATTTTATAAAATTTCAAGCATAGTGCAGGCCACCAAATTACCAAACAACTCATTGCATTGTCATTAAGGCTAACCAATCATTTATTGCAAGTACATTGCAGACTCACAGTTCAGTTGATTCACAGCTTAGAATGACAGTTGGCCTCTCCCACGCAATCTTCTAGAGTGACTGACACACGTCAGGCATCCGGGGTTTTATAGTCCTGCCCCCCGGAAGGGGCGTTACCTTCATCGTGGTGATTGACAGGCGAGAGGACCAATCAGCTGATCTCAAGATTTTTTAAACACTCGTAACTTTTTTATTTTTCATCGATCGGAAAAATCCTCGGGGCTGCCACAGCGGAGGAGGACTGTGAGTAAGATGGCCATAGTGAGATATGGTAGCGTTTTTTCTAAAATCAATATAAAGTGCAGATAGGAAGTGGTCAAGATGAGACTTTTAGTTATATAGACTAGACTAAGTGGGACCTGTTGGGTCCCATGTTCGCACGGGAGGCTGGCCCCCCCAATGCAATATTCCACCTCTCCAACAATTTCAATATTGGTGGCCAGTGGGGGGGGGGGGGCGGGCTTTCTGGAGCACTAATATGGGTGTTGTGGGCTGAAGAGACTGGTTTCTAGAGGGCTAATATGGACATTGTGCGCCTAATGGATTCTTGGGCTGGCAGCTCAGTCACTCAAGCCTGGTGTGCTGGCAGCTCACTCCACTCACGGCTGGTGGGCTGGCAGTTGACTCACGGCTATTCCTTGAAATTTCTATTTCAAGCAGGCAAGGCCACCAAATTCAAGTGCAGTTTCCTATCACTTCAAGCAGGGTGCAAGGCCATCAAATTCAAGTGCAGTTTCCTACCACTTCAACCAGGGTGAAAGGCACCAAATTCAAGTGCAGTTTCCTACCACTTCAAGCAGGGTGCAAGGCCACCAAATTCAAGTGCAGTTTCATACCACTTCAAGCAGGGTGCAAGGCCATCAAACTCAAGTGCAGTTTCATACCATTTCAAGCACGGTGCAAGGCACCAAACTCAAGTGCTGTTTCATACCATTTCAAGCAGGGTCAAGTCAAGTAAGTTTTATTCGTCACTTGCACATAAAGTGCAAGTGAAATGAATTTGCCAGCAGCGGTACAATAAAAAAGAACACACAATACACAATAAAAATGTACACAAACATCCACCACAGCATTCATCACTGTGGTGGAAGGCACAAAATTGGCCAGTCTTCCTCCATTTTTCCCCATGGTTTGGTCCTCAACCCTCCGCAGTCGCCGCTGTGGGCGTCCAGATAAGTACTGAATCGGTGGCTCCCCACCAGAGACCATGGCTTCAAGTTGGTGTAGCCGCAGGCTGGCGGTCGAAGATTTAAAGTCCCCGCCGCGCCACAGCCAGAAGCACCGCGGACCGCAGGGCCGGCGGTCGGAGCTCCTCTCCAGGGATCCCCAGCGAGGGACCCCACTCAGAATGGTAAGACCACGCCGCGCCTGCGGTAGAAGTTGGCCGTGGGCCGGCGGTCGGAGCTCTTCTCCGGATCCCCAACGAGGGATCCCAGGCCCAGGACGACGCCAGATGGAGCTCTGCAGACCGCGGCTTCAGGCTGCCGCGGGCCAGTGATCGGAATGCTCCCTTCCGGCGACCTCTAGCGAGGGATCACCCACTCCGCGACGAAAGAGTCCTCGCTGCGCCTGCTGCTGAACCTGAAGCCCCGTGAGCGTCTCCGGGAAAGGCCGCACCGATCCTTGCTGTTAGGCCACGGGGGAGGTGACATGGAAAAAGCAGTTTCCCCCCTAACCCCCCACACAAGACACACAGAGAAACATTAAAAACACACATTAAGACACACTAAAAAACAAAAAAAAGTAGAAAAAATTACACGCTGCTGGCAGGCTGCAGGCTAACAGCGCCCCCACCGACCTACGAGGTGTAAGGCCACCAAATTCAATTGCAGTTCCCACAACTTCAAGCAGGGTGCAAGGCCATCAAATTCAAGTGCAGTTTCCCACCACTTCAAGCAGGGTGCAAGGCCACCAAATTCAAGTGCAGTTTCATACCACTTCAAGCAGGGTGCAAGGCCACTAAATTCAAGTGCAGTTTTCATACCACTTCAAGCAGGGTGCAAGGCCACCAAGTTCAAATGCAGTTTCATACCACTTCAAGCAGGGTGCAAGGTCACCAAATTCAAGTGCAGTTTCATACCACTTCAAGCAGGGTGCAAGGCCACCAAATTCAAGTGCAGTTTCATACCACTTCAAGCAGGGTGCAAAGCCACCAAATTCAAATGCAGTTTCATACCATTTCTTGCAGGGTGCAAGGCCACCAATTCAAATGCAGTTTCATACCATTTCAAGCAGGGTGCAAGGCCACCAAATTCAAGTGCAGTTTCATACCATTTCAAGCAGGGTACAAGGCCACCAAATTCAAATGCAGTTTCATACCATTCCAAGCAGGGTGCAAGGCCACCAAAGACAGAGGGTTATGACCTCTCCCTCCTCCACCTTGCAGAGACTGAGCCATGCCCACACTTCTGGGTTTTATAGTCCCTCCCCCTCCCACCAGAAGGGGGTGGCCTTCATTGCGTGATTGACAGGAGAGAGAATCTCAACATTTTTTAAACACTAATAACTCTTTTATTTTTCATCGACGGGAAAAATACTCGGCACCTGATGAGCGGAGGGGGACTCTGAGTAAGATGGCCAAAAATCACAGCCATACATGGTAGTGTTTTTTCTAAAATCAATATACAGCGCAAACAGGAAGTGGTCAAGATTAGACTTTTAATTATATAGATATTCAGAAAACGGAACTAGTTTACCAAACACAATGATTGCTAGCTGACAGTTCACAATTCTAACCAATTTAAGGGATTTGCTTTAGGAAACCGACATGGCAAT
>CM075983.1:53747527-53807423 GCA_038087875.1 Malacoraja senta | reverse complement strand
AATGAAGCAATACTTTGTACATGAGATCGTCCAATGTGAAAGAGTAATGCCAAGGGCTATGTTCTAGGTTGCATTCAGTATTGTTCTGCAGATATGTAATGGTTACAGAAAGCATAGTAACATTCATAGCAGCTATTTGTGGGACAACTTACAAATGTGATCCAGATCTACTAAACATGACTCCTCAGTGCTGAAGACACCTTAACAGACTACTTGAAATTATTTGTGTATGAGTAAATGGTAAAAGAATCTAAGGGGAGTTGATGGGTGTGGGTGCGTATGAGAGTGTTGGTTGGTTGGTCGGTCGGTCAGTCGGTCAGTCAAAAATGAGAGGGAGAATGGGAGGGATGAAATTCCTTTGGTAGAAGCTGGCATCCCCAGATGGGCTGAATAACTACCTTCTCTGACGTAAATAAATATGGTAAGTAAGAAAAGACTGTAAACAAGGCTAAACAATTTTGAAGGCTGTGCCAGATCAATTATAGCCAGTCCTAGTCTGGTTCACTTCAGAGCTAGTGTCAAATATCAATTTGGAAATGTCTAGATGTGGGTACAACCTCAGCCCAGCATACATTTAACATTAACTTTATCTTTTGCCTTAATGAAACCAGCCTGCTTTGATATCTGAAACAAGCAAGCATAAGTATGTTCAAACCACCTTGGATTTAATGCTCCTCCTTAAAGGGCCTATCCTTTGATGTGGTTGTTCTGATGTTTTAATTTGAGTTTTGAAAGCAGAGGTAGCATTGCTTTCACAGAAGTACCCCTGTTCACTGCCTGCAACAAGAACTGGGCAATCACAAGAAATGCCTTCAGGATTTGGTTAACATCAGCACCTAGCTTACTTCAGCAGTTCACAGCAGGAGGACACGCATCCCATTCTAAATCTAAACTGAAGAACAGAAGTTGGCTTGGTGCAACTGATGTTAGAAGAAGAGAGATACAAGGAACTGCAGATGAGAAAAACTTGCATAGAACACAAGCTGGAGTAACTCGATAGGTCAGGCGAACATGGATAGGTGACGTTTTGGGTCGGAGCCCTTCTGGATCCTACAGAATTTCCTCATGTATATGGAATGAGGTTGCCTACAATTGCTTCTGCAATCAGGTCCCTACCATCGAATGCCATGTGTTATGTGTGCAGAATAACAGATAATAAGAAGGTGCTGAACTACCAAAATCTATGGTATCTTAACATCTTAATGGGCAGATAAACACCAACGTGTGTAATGTGGTGATATTAGACAATATATTGGACCTCTGACGATGGACTCCTGCATATATTTCCAAGGTATAACTTGTTAAAATATTTCCATGTGATTCCCCTCTCAGGAGTTCCAATCTCTCCTTTGTTGGAAAGTAGATGGAACATGATGAGCATATTTTCACTAACCTATTATTACAGAGTAACATGGTTACAGCCCTTGTTAAGTTTCTGGTTTCTTGATTGGGAAAAACAAAGTTTGAAATAATGGACAACTTAAAGTCTGGCCATGGATAAAAGAATAAGATTTATGCTCACTAAAAGGAACTTTCAGCAAAAGTGCCTAGCTGAATTTTTCTGACTGGAAATGTTGTGGTATGCTCTCGGCAGCAGGGGTTTCTTCTTAAGAGTGTAAAATTATATAATTACTTTCTACATATAAAGGGATACGATTTTCTTCAGGCCAATTCTTCCACCAACTACACAGAGATCCATAAAAAACATGATTGGAAATCAGCAATAGAAGCAGAAAATGCTGGAAATTACATAACATATCAGGCTGTATTGATAAATATAAAAAGGTGAGTTACTCTATCAGTGGTTCCATGTACAGTTTCACATAAACCTTACTCCTTTTTTGACCTTACCAAAAAAAAATTCAACGAAAACCAAACGAGGATACTGAGATTTATGAGAAGTTACATTTAAATGGATGAGTGGCACCTGAAACTGACAAATAGGACTATTGGGAAAATACATATTTCTGCTCATGCACATTAATAACAAAGTTAAGCAATTTTAAAAAACATTCTGACAGCTATCGGATCTCTTTGTATTAAAACCAAATGTGCAAAAGGTCAAGAGCCTGATTCTAATTTTACTGTCCACACGATGCAGTTCGTTTCACTTTCTGGAACGACGTTGCCAGTTGATGTCATGAGCTGAACAGATAACGTGAAGAAGGTGGCCTGGGTTCAACTCATGACATCATTAATAGAGCATCTCATTGAGACACAGGGGAGCAGCATAAATCTCGCAACAAAAACAAAGAGGTCCAGATTTAAAACTGATGAAGATTGTTATTTTAATAAGGGATCCATTACCCTGTTAGTATGTATTTCTCATGTTGGAACTTAATTCAAAAGCTCCCTTGATGGCTCGATGTGGATATGGGTACCATTTGGTACAGCATTGAACTGTACACACCCCAGGCGGTCCAGTGCCTAACCTGGATCTTCTCTGAACTGTATAATTCAGCTGTTTTTGGCAGCAGAGTAAATGCTGTTACTTTCAGCATATCTAGGCAGAAGAGGGGAAATAAATCACACCATCTCCAACACCTGTTTTTTAATACATGATCCCCACTGGAAGACTTGTGTGCGTCTGGAAGAGGGTGAGAGAGGTGTTACCTCCAATGTATAAATTGCATAATTGGTCCATGATACAATGATTAATGTCTGGCCCATGACACCTCAAAGTGGAAAAGGAGTTGGGATGGTGTTGAATAAGTTGTGGAAGAGTCTACTGTTCTCACGTTGGCTCATCAGCCACTCACGACCCCACATAACTGAAACTGAAGTGTGCCATCCGTATTCCTGAGGGATTGCTGAAGAAGAAGGTATCTTTCGTCAGATTTAATGACTTTTCATTGATAAACATTATGATCGAATCATACACTGATTCTACCCAAAATAACACGTGCACCTCTTCCAGCCTTGTTTGCTGCATTTGGTGCTCCCGATGTGGCCTCCTTTACAATGGCAAAACCAAACATAGACTAGACGATGGATTGGCTGACGATGGATTTGTCCCATCCCATCTCTCTTTTCCAACTATCCCCTACTCCAATCAAGCTGAAGAAGGGTCTGACCTAAAGCATCATCTGTTAAATCCCTCCACAGATGCTGCCTGACCCTCTGTTTTTCTCTAGTACTTTGTTCGTTGCTTAAAAATCATGCTCAGCTTGTTTTCACTCACTGTCTTTAAGTGCCTTTGGTTTGGAAAGGTGACATCTCCAACTGTATCAGTGCTGCTCCAAAGTTCATTACTGGGTGTCACAAAGGCAATTTTATTTTGCTTTCTTGGTTTTCACTCTGCAGATAAACTTGGCAAACATTTAAACTTGGGGTTTATGGGGTTGTCACAGTTTGAAATATAATTTCAGTAGCCCAGTATGCAATGTTAATATCCAGATGTTTTAAATGAACAAGTAAAAAAATGAGATAAAATGCAAATCCACTTGGGTTTTATTGTACCTACACAAAATCACACGCACACATGACAAGGTAAGTTAAATGACACTTAATACCTCTGTCCCACTTAGGCGATTTTTTAGGTGACTACAGGCGACTAGGCTGTCGCCACATGATCGCCGGGTTGTTGCCTGTATGGTCGTGAATAGTCTCCTCAGTCGCCCAAAGAATCGTAGCATTTTTTTGGTCGCCGCTGGATTTTGAAATGTTCAAAACTTCGGCGACAGTTGGCTTGTCGTAGGTTGTCGCCAGGATGACGTAGGTTGACGCCTGGATGATGTAGGTTGTTGCCGATGCTGACTTTGGTGAATTCCATTGGCGACTACCTACGTCAACTGCAGACAGGTACCGCCGACTGTATTGTCTTACCTTGTCGTAGCAAGTCGCGGGTGGACGTAGGTTGCCGTAGGTGGACGTAGGTTGACGTAGGTCGTAGGTGGACGTAGGTTGTCGTAGGTGTGGTCGTAGGTGGACGTCCTAATGGGTTGCTAGTTGCCGGTAGCTTGCCGTAGCTTGATGTCGACGAGGAGGTAGGTTGTTGTAGACATTGTCGTAGGGGAGCTCCAGTCCCTGGTTTTTCAGTGACCTGCTACGACTATGACAGTCACTGAAAAAATCGCCTGTGGGACAGGGGCATAAAGCTGATTAACAATACGTCTTAAACAACAGCCATGTTCAAAGGAGTATAGAAATCTGGATCATTGTCTTTACTGAGACTCAATCCCAAAGGGCAGACCTGGTTGCCAATGAGTATACCTGTAATTCCAAAACTTGGCATGAATTAGAACAAAATGCAATTTAGAAATAATTTGTAGTCCATTTTTTTACTTGCAATCTTATTCTTTTTATGACATTGAAGGAGGCAGTTTGGCCCATCACATCTATGCTGGCTTCGGGGAAGCAACACTATTATCCCATTCTCTTCCTCTCCATTTTGTAGTCCAGCTGCAACTTACTCTTTCTAAGGCAACTGACTCATTTTGCCCCTCAGCCTACGCTAAGCAGTAATCTACAGGAACCAGTTAATCTCTCAGCACGTTTTCATGACGTGTCACGGGGATGATGTGCAAACTCTACCCAGTCAGTACCCAGGATCAGGACCTAACCCTGAACTCTGAACCTAATTACTGCACCATTGTGTTGCTCTTTTTACAACCATTAGATATATGTTAAATTTATGGAACAGAGGACAGGAAAGTACAGGATAGCTTGGAGAACAACTTAAAAGAAAGTTGGTTCACCATATCCTTGGTAGGGCATCTTAATTTACTCTACATAAAACATCTAATGGAATGTTGGCCTTCATAACAAGAGGATTTCAGTATAGGAGTAAAGAGGTTCTTCTGCAGTTGTATAGGGCTCTGGTAAGACCACATCTGGAGTATTGTGTAGAGTTTTGGTCTCCGAATTTGAGGAAGGACATCCTTGTGATTGAGGCAGTGCAGCGTAGGTTCACAAGATTGATCCCTGAGATGGCGGGACTGTCATATGAGGAAAGCTTATATTCACTGGAGTTTAGAAGGATGAGGGGGAATCTTATAGAAACATATAAAATTATAAAAGGACTGGACAAGTTAGATGCAGGAAAAATGTTCCCAATGTTGGGCGAGTCCAGAACCAGGGGCCACAGTCTTAGAATAAAGGGGAGGCCATTTAGGACTGAGGTGAGAAAAAACTTTTTCACGCAGAGAGTTGTGAATTTGTGGAATTCCCTGCCACAGGGGGCAATGGAGGCCAAATCACTGGATCGATTTAAGAAAGAGTTAGATAGAGCTCTAGGGGCTAGTGGAATCAAGATATGGGGAGAAGGCAGGCACGGGTTATTGATTGGGGACGATCAGCCATGATCACAATGAATGGCGGTGCTGGCTCAAAGGGCCGAATGGCCTCCTCCTGCAACTATTTTCTATGTTTCTATGTATCTGTCATTTTGATTTCTATAAATTATAACATTTGCCTACAATTCAAATAAATTGCTACAAATTTAATAAAAGTAGGTTTGCTGTTGTATCTGACTTACTGTTGTTACTCCATCAAGGCATGTGGTCATCAAGATAAACCTGTGAAAGACCAGTGTGAGGCCAAGTCACTACCGCAATCTAATCTCAGCCAAGCTTTCAACTGAAAGTGAAACAGTCGACAGACTGGAAAATGTAATTCTCAAGTACAATTCTCATGTACTGCGAGACCCCCTCTCACAAGTCTTCACCAGTCTGTCCATGTCACAACATACTTGTCATTACAAAGTCCAATCATTCAGTAGTAACATTCCACAACAGGTTTAAGAGCTGGCTGCAAAGAATGCACTTGCTGGACTGCATGCTGAGAACTGCAGGAACCTGCAATGCATTAGTGGGGAACATCAGGCTGAAACGAAGAGTGTCAGTTTCAGAGCATTGTTGCAGAGGGAGATCTTAAATGCTGCACTGTCATCCGTAATACTGACGTTCTCAGCATCTGCAGTTACTTATGTTCTCGTTTTTTATGCAGCTTTCACAAAGAGCATTAGGTGATCCAGAAAGCTATTTTAATGCCACAGAATTTGCATGAAGCGATTTTTAGGAATTCATCCCTTCGCAGTCTCTCCTGCATCCTTTTCAGCATGTTCCAAAATGCCTTGCAGTCAATGAAATGTAAGATTGTTGTCATATAGAAACCGTGGCAGCTGGTTTATGCACCTTAGAAATGTGATAATAACTGGGGTAATATTGATATAAAAAATCGCTAAAGACGACGGATTGCCAATTGAGACACTGGAAACTGTAGCTGCTGGAATCTTGAGTGAAAAACAAATTGTGGACTGGAGCCCACCCGATAGGCCTGACTCGCCCCCACAGGCTTCCCAGGAGGCCGTGGCAGCAGACACTTTCCGGGAAGTCATGGAGAAGCCAGGAGGCGAAGCCTGCCTGGGCCAATGGAGCCTTGTGGCGGCCGGTGGAGCATCGGCGGCGGCGTTGGAACCTCAGCGGCAGCGGAGGAGCCTCGGTGTGCGGGGGACCGCCGTGAGGGAGGGGGAGGGAAGGAGAACAATGAGGGGACTCGGCGTGGGGAGACCACCATGAGGTAGGGGGAAGAACAATGAACAATGGAGGACCTGGCTTGTATGCAAGCAAAGAATTTCACTGTGCCTCGTCATTCATTCATTCAGTAAAGAAGGGGGCTGAAAATGCATCCTTGTGGACCACCAGTGTTGAGGATTATCGTAGAGGATGATTTGTCCTCTATCCCCTATGTGAGTATAAAGTATTCCATTACATTCTAAGTGTTGGAGGAACTGAGCAAGTCAGGCAGCATCTGTGGAGAGAATGGACAGACTGTGGTGCCACCTGGTGGTTAGGCCCTTATTGAGTGTACTCTCGGCACTAGGACTGGCAGGGTCACGTGACTGTGTTTGACGGGAAGAAGTCGTCACGTAGTGGAGGGGTGTGCCCTGGTATATAGTCAGAACTCTGGGAGAACCCTCCCCAATTGTGTGTGTGCTGTTCTCTGTATTACTTTATAAAGATCACTTTTGAGTCACAACACGTGGCTCGCTATAGTGGTTACCCCGACGATCCAAAATGGTTATTTTGGATTTGCATAATGGACACAGCCACGCAACACGAAATCTCTGTCAATCCAGCACAGCAGAATGCCGTCTCTCTTAAGCTGCCCGTGTTCTGGACATCGCAGCCCCAAGTGTGGTTTCAGCAGGCCGAGGCCCAGTTCCACATTCACCGCATCGCGGCTGATGACACTATGTACTATTATGTGGTTGGTGCGCTGGATCAGGAGACAGCCGGTCGCCTGGTCCATTACCTACGCGCGCCGCCGGCTGAGGACAAGTACGAGGGTCTCAAAGAGCTCCTCCTTCGTACCTTTGGGTTCAGCCGCCGTGATCCAGCAGCGAGGCTCTTGCACATGGGCGGTCTCGGCGATCGCAAGCCATCTGTGCTGATGAGTGAAATGCTTACCCTCATGGACAGTCATCAGCCCATCTCCTATTCGAACACGCCTTCCTGGAGCAGATGCTGGACGACATCCGCCTGCTCCTCGCGGGTGAGAATTTTGATGACCCCCTGCAGCTAGTGGAGCGTGTGGTCAAGCTGCAGCAGTCAATAGACAATAGGTGCAGGAGTAGGGCATTCGGCCCCTTGAGCCAGCACCGCCATTCACTGTGATCATGGCTGATCATCCACAATCAGTACCCCGTTCCTGCCTTCTCCCCATATCCCCTGACTCCGCTATCTTTAAGAGCCCTATCTAGCTCTCTCTTGAAAGTATCCAGAGAACTGGCCTCCTCCGCCCTCTGAGGCAGAGAATTCCACACTCACAACTCTGTGAGAAAAGGTGTTTTCTCGTCTCCGTTCTAAATGGCTTACCCCTTATTCTTAAACTGTGGCCCCTGGTTCTGGACTCCCCCAACATCGGGAACATGTTTCCTGCCTCTAGCATATCCAAACCCTTAACAATCTTATATGTTTCAATAATATCCCCTCTCATCTTTCTAAACTCCATAGTGTACAAGCCCAGCCGCTCCATTCTCTCAGCATATGACAGTCCCGCCATCCCGGGAATTAACCTTGTAAACCTACGCTGCACACCCTCAATAGCATGAATGTCCTTCCTCAAATTAGGGGACCAAAACTGCGCACAATACTCCAGTAGTGGTCTCACTAGGGCCCTGTACAACTGCAGAAGGACCTCTTTGCTCCTATACTCAACTCCTCTTGTTATAAAGGCCAACATGCCATTCGCTTTCTTCACTGCCTGCTGTACCTGCATGCTTCTTACTTTCATAGACTGATGAACAAGGACCCCCCAGATCCCGTTGTACTTCCCCTTTTCCCAACTTGACGCCATTTAGATAGTAATCTGTCTTCCTGTTTTTTGATACCAAAGTGGAAAACCGCACATTTATCCACATTAAACTTCATCTGCCATGCATCTGCCCACTTCCCCAACCTGTCCAAGTCACCCTGCATTCTCATAGCATCCACCCAGCTTTGTGTCATTACCAAATTTGCTGATGTTACTTTGAATCCCTTCATCCAAATCATTGATGTATATTTTAAATAGCTGCGGTCCCAGCACCGAGCCTTGCGGTACCCCACTAGTCATTGCCTGCCATTCTGAAAGGGACCCGTTAATCCCTACTCTTTGATTCCTGTCTGCCAACCAATTTTCTATCCATGTCAGCACTCTACCCCCAATATCATGTGCTCTAATTTTGCCCACTAATCTCCTATGTGGGACCTTATCAAATGCGTTCTGAAAGTCCAGCAGCAGGATCGATCGGGTGTCTGCAGAGCCTTGAAAGGCCCAGTGACTGTGCCCTGTATCCACCGGGGGTTCGGCTGTGCAGCCGGCCCCGGGTGACACCGGTAAAGGGAAGTGGTGGTAATATCATCAGCACTGGGGTTCCGCGGCCCGTCAGTGCCACCCTCCCTGCTCGTATCTAGGAAACGCCGGGGCCGGCTGGCCGTAGTCACGGCGGCAGCCGGCCAGAAACAACGCCTCTACACTTGGGACCGACGATTCCTCATTGACATGGGTGCCGAGGTTAGCGTTTTGCCCCAATCGGGGGTCGACACTCATTCCGACAAGCTGCGGCCCTCTCTAACCGCAGTAAATGGCAGCTCCATCTGGATGTATGGGGTTCGTACGGTCCTGCTCCTCTTTGGCCCCTGTCATTTTACCTGGACTTTTACAGTTGCCGATGTCTCCCAGATGTTGCTGGGCACCGATTTCTTCCGGGCTCAATCCCTGTTGGTGGATGTGAGGGGACAGCACCTCGTTTGTCTGCCGGTTTGTTTTCGTGCCTCCAGTTCTGGGGGGGGGGGTCCTGTGGTACCACCTGGTGGTTAGGCCACTTACTGTACGAATCCTTGGCATTAGGACTGGCAGTGTCACACGACTGTGTTTGGCAGGGAGAAGTCGTCACGTGTTTGAGGGCCCTGGTATATAGTCAGGACTCTGGGAGAACCCTCCCTAGTCACGTGTGTGCTGTTCTCTGTATTACTTTAATAAAGATCACTTTTGATTCACAACGCGTGGCTTGCTATAAGATGATGCTTCATGTCGGGACCCTTCTTATACAGTATCTCAGCCTTTTGGCTTTTCATCTTTGGCCTTTATTCACCAATCTGCTAATCAAAATCTCCCTCATCTGTATCCACCCATAAATTGCCTTGTTTTGCCCTGCTCGCACCTCTCTTTCAGCTTTCTGTTCCTACCACAATCATTCTGAAGAAGGCTCCAGATCCGAAACGTCGTCTATCCATGAACTCCAGAGATACTGCTTTGACCATTGAGATACTCCCACATTTAGTGTATTTTTTTGTAAACTTTTTGAGAGAAAGGTTAGTAATGACACCAGGACTAGAGACTCTCAGTCTCCTTCCTGTACTCTGTCTCCTTATTATTTCATATCCAGCCCACAATGGTGGTGTCGTCTACGAATTTGTAAATTGAATTAGATTTGTACATGGCTGCACAGTCGTAGGTGTACAAGGGTTGGCGGAGTTGGCAAGGGCGGAGCCCCATCGGGTCGGAGCCCGGGGCCGGCGGAGTCAGCAGAGCCCACGGCCGAGGTTGGGGACCGCGCGCCACGAGTCGAGCCCATGACCGACAGAGCCCACTGCAGGGGCCGGTGTCGGCGCCACGGAGGCGTGTGGAGAGGACCTTTCAGCGATAGTGGAGAGGTCGGTGCGGCAGTCGATGAAGGCGCTGACCGACGGACGAGGACGGACCATGTGGAGTGAGGATACTGCTGCCGAAGGAAGGAATATTGGAGGACCTGGCATAGGGGAGGGCGAGGGGGGAGAAAAAGGGGACCTGGTGCGGACACTCTGTAACTATGCCAGCGCCCTTTATGGGTGACTATTTGCATACCTTGGGTATGCAAGCAAAGAATTTCCATGTGACTTCTCACATGTGACAATAAAGCATTAATTCATTCATTCAATAAAGAAGGGGTCTGACAACGCATCCTTGTGTAATACCAGTGTTGAGGATTATCGTAGAGAATGATTTTACCCCTATCCTCACTGATTGGGATCTGTTGGGCAGGAAATCAAGGATCCAGTTGCAAAGATGAGTGCTGACTCCAAATCCCGCGAGTTTGGTGATAAGCTTGGATGGTGTTAAAGGCAAAGCTATAGTCTATGACGTAGGTGTCTATCTTATCTTATCCAGGTGTTCTAGGGGTGAGTGTAGGGCCAAGGAGATTGTTCGTAGACCTGTTGTGGCGGTAGGCAAACTGCAGTGAGTCAAGGCTGCTTGGTAGACTGGATTTAATGTGCTCCATAACTAGCCTATGAAGCTAAAGTTCAATCCACCCTGGGGAAAAGGTTAAGGCTGACGAGCCTATTTATGCCTCTCATAATTTTATATACTTTTATCAAGTCTCCAAGTTTATCCAGCCTCGTCTTCAGAAATTGCTTAAGTCATAGGTGCAAAATTAGGCCATTTGGCCCATCAGGTCTACTCCACCATTCAATCATGGCTGATCTATCTTTCCCTCTCAACCCCATTCTCCTCTCTTCTCCCTACAACCCTTGACAACCTTACTAATCAAAAGCCTGTCAATCTCCACCTAAAAAGTACCCAATGACGAATTCCACACCTGTTTATGACAATAAATTCCACAGATCCACCACCCTCCAACTAAAGAAATTCCTCCTCGTCTTTCTAAAGGTACGTCCTTTTATTCTGAGGCTGTGCCCTCTAGTCCTAGACTCTCCCACTAGTGGAAACTTTCCACATCCATGCCTTTCACTATTCGGTAAGTTTCAATTAGGTCGCCTCCTCATCCTTCTAAACTCCAGCAAGTACAGGCTCATCACACATTAACTTAAGACTTTTGTCTTCCATCACAGTGAGGAGGTGCCTGGTGAACTCACTGTGGTGGATGTTAAATTTGTGTTTATTGTGTGTTTTTGTTATTTTTATTATATGTATGACTGCAAGGCAACAAAATTTCGTTCAGACCGAAAGGTCTGAATGACAATAAAAGATACTTTGACTTTGACTTTGACTTAATCCTTGGGATCTTTCTCAAAAAGCGACTTTGAGTCCTGAAAAGCGCTATATAAATAAAATCTATTATTATTATAATTATAAATCTGGACCTTCTCCAGCACATCCTTCCTCAGATATAGGGCACAAAACTGCTCACAATACTCCAAATGTGGTCTGCACAGTGACTTATAAACCTCAGTATGACATAAACCTCAGTATGTTTTCATATTGTAGTCCTCTCAAAATATATGCTAATATTGCATTTGCCTTCCTTACTACCGATTTAACTTGCAAATTAACCTGCACTCCCAAGTCTCTTTGCACCTCCGATTTTTGAATCTTTTCCCAATTTAGAAAATAGTCCACGCCTTTATTCCTTGCTACCAAAATTCATGACTCCACACTTTGCTACACTGCATTCTCCCAACCTGTCCAAGGCTCAGGACTGCCCCTGTTGAATGCCACTAGTCACTGGCAGCCAACCAGAAAAATATATCTTTATTCCCACTCTTTGCCTCTGCCATTCAGTCAACTTTCTATCACTGCTAGTATCTTCCCTCTAATAACATTGGTTCTCTTCCGCTTTAGCAGTCTCACATTGGCACTTTATCAAAGGCTTTCTGAAAATCCAGGTGAACAAAATCCACTGACTCTCCTTTGGCTATCCTGCTATTTCCTCAAAGAATTCCAACAGATTCGTCAGGCAAGATCTCCCCATCACAAACCCATGCTGACTTTGGCCTATTTTATCATGTGCTTCTAAGTACTCGGAAACCTCATCCTTAATAAAGGACTCTAAAATCTTACCAACCACTGAAGTCAGGCTAACGACCCTGTAATTTCCCTTCTTATGCTTCATTCCCTTCCTGAACAGCGGAATAACATTTGCAATTTTCCTGTCGTTTGGGACCACTCTTGACTCTAGTGATTCTTGAAAGATCACCACTAATGCCTCGACAATCTCTAAAGCCACCTCCTTCAGAACCCTGGGCCTGGAGTTGACTTATCCACCTTCAGACCTTTCAGTTTCTCAAGCACCTTTTCCTCAGTCATAGCAACTCCACTAACTTCCACCCCCTGATTCTCTTGAATTTCAGGCAACATTGCTGCTGTCTTCTTCTGTGAAGACAGGAGCATAAAACCTATTAAATTTATCTGCCATTTCTTTACTCCCCATTATTACTTCTCGTGTTGTATTCCAGTGGTGCAATGTCGACTCTTCCCTCCCTTACTCTTTATATATCTGAAGAAACTTTTGCTATCCTCATTTATATTATTGGCTAGCAATAATAACCAAAGTCCTATCCACTCTCAAATGGATGTAAAAGGTGCAATAGCACAATTTCAAAGAAGAACAATGGCAGTCCTCTCCACCTCATTGCCTCCATAATATTATTACATATTTCGTCTATTCTCCCCGTATTGCCTTTTTAGTTACCTTCAGTTAGTTTAAAAAAGTTACCCAATCCTCTAACTTCCCACTAATCTTTGCAATGTTATATGCCTTCTCTTTTAGTTATATTCTGTCTTTGCCTTCTCTTGTCAGCCACAGTCACCTCATTCTCCCCATAGAATCTTTCCTCCTCTTTGGGATGAAACGATCCTGCGTCTTCCGAATTATTCCCAGTTACTGTTCCCAGAAATTCCTGCCATTGCTGCTACACAGCCATTGCTGCTACATAGGCTCGCTCTACAATCAACTTTAACCAGCTCCTTTCTCATGCCTCTGTAGCCACCTTCCTCAACAATAATACCGACACATCTGATTTCATCTTCTCACTCTAAACTGCAGATTGAATTTTGTCACATTATGGTCACTACCTCCTTGGGGTTCTTTTACCTTAAGCTCCCTAATGAAATCTGGTTGGTTGCACAATACCAAATCCAGAATTGCCTTTTCCCTAGTAGGTTTGACTATGAGCTGCTCGAAGAAGCTATCTCACAGGCACTCTATAAATTCCTTCTCTTGGGATCCAGTACCAACACGTTTTCCCAGTCTATCTCTATATTGAAATCCCCCATGACCACAATAACATTGCCTTTCTTATATGCAGTTTGTATCTCCTGATGTAATTTGTACCCTACATCCTGGCTACTGTTTGGAGGCCTGTATAAAACTCCCATCAAGGTCTACCTACTAATTTCTAACTGCACTATAAGCTCGTCCATTTTATTCTGTATACAGCATGCATTCAAATAGAATGGAATGGAATGGAATACTTTTATTGTCACATGTGACTAGGTACAGTGAAATTCTTTGCTTGCATACCCAATGTATACAAATAGCTGCCACCAACGGCGCTGACAAAGTTACAAAGCACCTTTTGTTCTCCAACCTCCCCCCCCCACAGTGGTTCCCCCATGCCGGGTCCCCATTGTTCATTGTTCTTCCACCCTCTCCAATTGTTCATTGTTATCCCCCCACCTCCATCACGGCAGTCGCCTCACGCCGGGTCTTCCATTGTTCTTCCCCTCCCCCTCCCCCTCATGCCGGTCCTCCACACTCTCATCAACCGTCGACCGCGGATCGACCTGCGGGACATCGCTGCCGCTGAGGCCCCATCATCGCGAGGCTTCACTGCTGCCGCCACTTCACTGCCACCGAGGCCTCTGTGATGCCGACCCAGGCTCCGATCCGATCTTCCAACCGACCCGCGAGGCTCCGGCCAGGCCCCGACCCGGGCTTCTACGTAGTGATCCGTGAGGCATCGAGATCGCGGCGCCTCAATAAAGGCCTCCGGCCTCTGATAACACCTTCAGCTCAGTATTCACCACCTCTCTTCTTAAATTAGTCCCCGTTTTGCCTGACCTTAGACTCTTATCCCTTCTTAAACTTTCCGTTCTATTACTTCTGGAGACTTCAGTAATCTCTCCTGCACTCTCCTTCCCTTTAACATTATCCATACATTTCCAATTTGTTGACCTTGCCCCCAACTATTTAGTTTAAAGCCCTATCTATGGCCCCATCTAAAGCCCTATTCTTATAGGTAATACCCTCTAGTCCAGGCAACATATTGAGTGGAGAAAACCTCAAGTTGAAAATCTATTATTATACTAAAAGTCTCATCTTGACCACTTCCTGTCTACGTTGTGGATAAATTTTAGAAAAAACGCAACCATATCGCTATGATTTTTTCGCCATCTCACTCACAGTCCTCCTCCGCTCCAGCCACCCCAAGGATTTTTCCGATCACTGAAAAATAAAAAACTTATGAATGTTTTAAAAATCGTGAGATCAGCTGATTGGTCCTCTCGCCTGTCAATCACCATGATGAAGGTAACGCCCCTTCTGGGGGGGCCAGGAGTATAAAGCCCCGGAGGCCGGACGTGAGTCAGTCACAGTGGAAGATCGTGAGTGAGTGTCCACAATTGTGATTCTACGCTGTTTGTCAACTGAACTATGAGGCTACTGAACTGTGAGTCGACAATATGCTTGCAATAAGTGATTTGTTAGCCCTTAATGAAATGAAATGAGTTATTTGGCCTACCATGTGCTTGAAATGGAAATGGAAATGGAAATGGAATGAAATGAAATGAAATGAGTTATTTGGCCTGCCCTGTGTTTGAAATTGAAATGCAAATGGAAATGAAATGAAATTATTTGTTTGGCCTGTCCTGTGCTTGAAATTGAAATGGAAATAGAAATGAAATGAAAATGAAATGAGTTGTTTGGCCTGCCCTGTGCTTGAAATTGAAATGGAAATGGAAATGAAATGAAATGGAGTTGTTTGGCCTGCCCCATGCTTGAAATTGAAATGGAAATGGAAATGGAAATGAAATGAATTGTTTGGCCTGCCCTGTGCTTGAAATTGAAATGGAAATGGAAATGAAATGAAAATGAAATGAGTTGTTTGGCCTGCCCTGTGCTTGAAATTGAAATGGAAATGGAAATGAAATGAAATAATATGAGTTGTTTGGCCTGCCCTGTGCTAGAAATTGAAATGGAAATTGAAATGAAATGAGTTGTTTGGCACGCCCAGTTCTTGAAATTGAAATGGAAATGAAATTAAATGAGCTGTTTGGCACGCCCTGTGCTAGAAATTAAAATGGAAATGGAAATTAAATTAGTTGTTTGGCCTGCCCTGTGCTTGAAATTGAAATGGAAATGGAAATGAAATGAAATGAGTTGTTTGGCCTGCCCTGTGCTTGAAATTGAAAAGGAAATGGAAATGAAATTAAATGAGTTGTTTGGCACGCCCTGTGCTTGAAATTGAAATGGAAATGGAAATGAAATTAGTTGTTTGGACTTCCCTGTGCTTGAAATTGAAATGGAAATAGAAATGAAATGAGTTGTTTCGCCTGCCCTGTGCTTGAAATTGAAATGGAAGTGGAAATGAGTTGTTTCGCCTGCCCTGTGCTTGAAATTGAAATGGAAATGGAAATGAAATGAAATGAGTTGTTTGGCCTGCCCTGTGCTTGAAATTGAAATGGAAATGGAAATGAAATACGTAGTTTGGCCTGCCCTGTACTTGAAATTGAAATTGAAATGGAAGTGAAAATGAAATGAAATTAGTTGTTCGGCTTGCCCTGTGCTTGAAATTGGAATGGAAATGGAAATGAAATGAAATGAGTTGTTTGGCCTGCCCTGTGCTTGAAATTGAAATGGAAATGGAAATCAAATGAAAATGAAATGAGTTGTTTGGCCTGCCCTGTGCTTGAAATTGAAATGGAAATGGAAATGAAATGAAATGATATGAGTTGTTTGGCCTGCCCTGTGCTCAAAATTGAAATGGAAATGGAAATGAAATTAGTTGTTTGGCACGCCCTGTGCTTGAAATTGAAATTGAAATGGAAATGAAATTAAATGAGTTGTTTGGCACGCCCTGTGCTTGAAATTAAAATGGAAATGGAAATTAAATTAGTTGCTTGGACTGCCCTGTGCTTGAAATTGAAATGGAAATAGAAATGAAATGAGTTGTTTCGCCTGCCCTGTGCTTGAAATTGAAATGGAAGTGGAAATGAGTTTTTTGGCCTGCCCTGCGCTTGAAATTGAAATGGAAATGGAAATGAAATGAAATGAGTTGTTTGGCCTGCCCTGTGCTTGAAATTGAAATGGAAATGGAAATGAAATACGTAGTTTGGCCTGCCCTGTGCTTGACATTGAAATTGAAATGGAAGTGGAAATGAAATGAAATTAGTTGTTTGGCTTGCCCTGTGCTTGAAATTGGAATGGAAATGGAAATGAAATGAAATGGGTTGTTTGGCCTGCCCTGTGCTTGAAATTGAAATGGAAATGAAATGAAATGAAATGAGTTGTTTGGCCTGCCCTGTGCTTGAAATTGAAATGGAAATGGAAATGAAATGAAATGGAGTTGTTTGGCCTGCCCTGTGCTCGAAATTGAAATGGAAATGGAAATGGAAATGAAATGAAATGATATGTTGTTTGGCCTGCCCTGTGCTTGAAATTGAAATGGAAATTGAAATGAAATGAGTTGTTTGGCACACCCAGTTCTTGAAATTGAAATGGAAATGTAATTAAATGAGTTGTTTGGCACGCCCTGTGCTTGAAATTGAAATGGAAATGGAAATGAAATTAGTTGTTTGGACTGCCCTGTGCTTGAAATTGAAATGGAAATAGAAATGAAATGAGTTGTTTCGCCTGCCCTGTGCTTGAAATTGAAATGGAAGTGGAAATGAGTTGTTTGGCCTGCCCTGTGCTTGAAATTGAAATGGAAATGGAAATGAAATGAAATGAGTTGTTTGGCCTGCCCTGTGCTTGAAATTGAAATGGGAATGGAAATGAAATGAAAATGAAATGAGTTGTTTGGCCAGCCCTGTGCTTGAAATTGAAATGGAAATGGAAATGAAATGAAATGAGTTGTTTGGCCTGCCCTGTGCTTGAAATTGAAGTGGAAATGGAAATGAAATGAAATACGTAGTTTGGCCTGCCCTGTACTTGAAATTGAAATTGAAATGGAAGTGGAAATTAAATGAAATGAGTTGTTTGGCTTGCCCTGTGTTTGAAATTGGAATGAAAATGGAAATGAAATGAAATGATATGAGTTATTTGGCCTGCCCTGTGCTCGAAATTGAAATGGAAATGGAAATGAAATGAGTTGTTTGGCACGCCCTGTGCTTGAAATTGAAATTGAAATGGAAATGAAATTAAATGAGTTGTTTGGCACGCCCTGTGCTTGAAATTAAAATGGAAATGGAAATGAAATTAGTTGTTGGACTGCCCTGTGCTTGAAATTAAAATGGAAATAGAAATGAAATGAGTTGTTTCGTCTGCCCTGTGCTTGAAATTGGAATGGAAGTGGAAATGAGTTGTTTGGCCTGCTCTGTGCTTGAAATTGAAATGGAAATGAAAATGAAATGAAATGAGTTGTTTGGCCTGCCCTGTGCTTGAAATTGAAATGGAAATGGAAATTAAATATGTAGTTTGGCCTGCCCTGTGCTTGAAATTGAAATGGAAGTGGAAAAGAAATGAAATGAGTTGTTTGGCTTGCCCTGTGCTTAAAATTGGAATGGAAATGGAAATGAAATGAAATGGGTTGTTTGGCCTGCCCTGTGCTTGAAATTGAAATGGAAATGGAAATGAATTGAAAATAAAATGAGTTGTTTGGCCTGTCCTGTGCTTGAAATTGAAACAGAAATGGAAATGAAATGAGTTGTTTGGACTGCTCTGTGCTTGGAATGGAAATGGAAATGAAATGAGTTGTTTGGCCTGCCCAGTGCTTGAAATGTAAATGGAAATGAAATGAAATGAGTTGTTTGGCCTGCCTGAAACCACTCATTTTGGCCCACAAGGCCCCATATTAGCTGAGAATCCAGTCCCTTTTGCCCAAAATGCCCGTATTAGCTCAGGAGGACCGTTTTGGCCCAAAAGGGCCGTGCCAGGCCAGGAAATGTCCAGAAAAAGTGCATTTCACTGAGATTTCACTCCGATTTTTTTAAAGGGTCCCTTAGGCCTGTACTAGCCCAAGAAGAGTACCTTCGGCCCATCAGTAAGTATTCCCCCTGCAAGTATTAAACCTCACCCTAGTGTTTTTCTCCCTCCCTTCATTGGCTCCCTGTGAGATCCAGGCCAAGATAGACTTTCCTCCTTCATTGCTGTGATCTGCAGAAAAAGTCTAAATGTCTAAAATTGATTCTCCACCCTCTCTCCCCCTTCTCTCTCACAGAGTCTCTCACCTGTTTTGGGCAGAATTTCTGGCAGTTTCTGAGCTGCCAGCCCACCAGCCCTGAGTGACTGAGCTGCCAGCCCACCAGCCCTGAGTGACTGAGCTGCCAGCTCACCAGGCCTGAGTGACTGAGCTGCCAGACCACCAGCCCTGAGTAACTGAGCTGCCAGCCCACCAGGCCTGAGTGACTGAGCTGCCAGCACACCAATCCATTCAGTCCACAATGTCCATACTAGCCCTCTGTAAACCAGTCCCTTTGGCCCACAACACCCATACAAGCGCTCCAGAAAGCCCCCCTCCCCACTGGCCACCAATATTGGAATTGGTGGAGAGGTGGAATATTGCGTTGGGGGACCAGCCCTGTGTGAACATGGGACCCAAAGGGTCCCACTTAGTCTAGTAAACATTAAAAATATATAGTAAATGTAGGGGGTAAAATAAAATAGAGACCTTAGAGTGTTTCACATGTGCTTTGCATCTGTGAAAGTAATGATTATTGAAGCAAATATCATGGGAGAATAATTCCTAGGGAAAGCTAATGGATAATATTAATGAGTTCAAGAAATATTTAAGGGCATTGCCTGGGAGAACTAAGATAAATAGGAATGTTCAGGAGAGTTTGTTGACATCAGTGTGCTGAGCACATGGAATGCAAACCAGAAACGAAGGCTGACACTGATTTCATTAAAGCTTTCTCTGCAGAAATCCAGAAAGAAAAAAAAAAGAAAATGCATTTACAGGGGAGCTTTCCATGAACTCAGCATTTTTCTAACCAACTAATAGCTTTTGAGGTACAATCAATTTAATTTGTGGGCAGGTGCAGCAGACAATATACATACAGATAATTTATTTTGCAATTGATGTATATCATGAGCCTCTTCAAAAACATCGCACGAATGTTAACACTATCAAAGTGAAGAGCAAAACCTACATATGTGGTGGGTGGTGGGTGTGAGGAAGCATTAGTTTGAACTGAAAATTATAATGATTTTGTGCTTGCTAACTTTAAAGATGAAAGAAACAGAGTCAAAAGGATTGAATAAAGATTCGAGAGCATGTGATTCGTAGGGCTTCATGGAAAGAGGTAATGTGGATTGAATAGATTGCTCTGTGCAGTCTTAATGGGTCAAATGACTTCCATTTTGTGCTGTAATATTCAACTGATTCTATGATCTAAGAGACCAGATGGAGCCCTGGTTTAATGTCTCCTCCTAGAGTTAGATAGAGCTCTAGGGGCTAGTGGAATCAAGGGATATGGGGAGATGGCAGGCACGGGTTACTGATTGTGGATGATCAGCCATGATTACAATGAATGACGATGCAGGCTCGAAGGGCAAAATGGCATCCTCCTGCACTTATTTTCTATGTTTCTACAGACAATGCCTCGGACAGTTCTGTTCTGAAGTGTCATGCTAGATTATTGTTTAGGTCTCTGGAGTGGAATTCAAACACAGCTTTCAGTGGAACTTAATTTAGTTACTACTTTCAAGAAAAGGTTGATGAACATTTGAAAACGTTGATATGCCATTGATGGGGAATGGGATTAAATGGATTACCCTGTCAGGGATATTCCACGGGAATAATGGGTCAAATCAACTCTTGAGCTGAAGGGGACAACCCAAGAACATATAGTTGAAATGCATCTACTATTCACTCTTGTGATTATTTTCCTGCTGTCTGTATGGTCTCTTAACTCCAGAAGAAATAAATAATTTTCTATTTAGTATCCTTAGGAGATCCCAGATTATTTTACAGTCAAATTTTTTTTTTTTTAACTGCAGCTAGTTTTATAAAATAGAAAAATCATTCCAAACTACAACATGATGATACCTGTGTCATAAATAAAAACAATAAATGCTAGAAACATTAAACAGAGTCAAGCAATGTCTGTGGAAAGTGAAACAGTGAATGGTTTAGGTTTGGAATCCTTCATCAAAACTGATGATCAAAACCATTTCTCATTGAAGATAGACACAAAATGCTGGAGTAACTCAGCATATTTGGATAGAAAAAATGAGTGACCCTTCTTCAGACCCCAGACCTGAAACATAAACTGTTTGTCTTTTCAAAGATGCTGCCTGATCTGATGAGTGTGTCCAGTATTTTTGTTTTTATTTCAGATTTTCAGCTCTGCAATGATTTTGATTTGCGTAATAGCTGGATCATCTGTTTACACGATATTGACTGAAGGATAATAGTAAGATTAAACGAGAACTTACCAAGTTTGAAGTTTGATCTTTATTTTATGAGGAGTTACGATGAGCGATTACGTGAAGAAGCCCCGCCAGTCCGCACGCACGTCAATCTTCAAAGCAGCGGTGTGAAATCACAGATAACAGTAGTCGAAGTAACATAGTAAGACTTAGAGCAGACTAGAACTACCGAGTGATCTTTATGATAAGAGGGTTGGGAGCCGAGGGCACGTAATCGCTCATCGTAACTCCTCATAAAATAAAGATCAAACTTCAAACTTGGTAAGTTCTCGTTTAATCTTACTATTTTACTTCGGAGTCACGTGAGTGATTCCATGAAGATTTCAAAGCTCTGTGATTTCATGCCGTGAGAACCGAGTCTACACAACCACAACTGCTTCATTGACAGATGAGGGAAACATTCATAATGAACAAATAATAATAATAGTAACTCCTCTCCTCCGAGAGTAAACTAACCACTGAACCTAAAATAAAGTTGGCAAATAGCCATGGTCTGGCAATCGGTTATTATGAAATGTTCAGAAAGTTCGTTCGTTCGACCATCCTGCAATTGCTAGGATGTAGTCCAGCGGAACGTACATAACCTTTGCTGCTGATGTTGTAGCAGCTCTTGTGGAATGAGATTTGAAAAAATATCAGTATCTCCTCCTGCATGAGCCAAACCCCGTTTTCACCACCAGGAGATGGTCTGAACCAATACCTTTTTATAAAGTTTTTGTAATTAACAAACATTGCTAGTTCAGAGCCTTTAAGGCTCTTGGTGACCTTGACGTATTGTTGTATATGTGTGACCATACATAACCGAAGGTCCATGGGGTATGCCATGAAACTAGTTTGAGACCTCACGTCTGCTCTGCTTAACTAAACATTAAAATATAATATTATTCGCAGATGTAACCATCCTGTCCAGTCACAATATGTAGTGACTGAACCCGTTGCGCTGAGACCAGCGCCATAAGGATAACTACCGTATGAGAGCCGAGCCAAAGCTAAGGATGTAGCTGGAGCCCCCTGGTGAAATAGTGTTAATACCATGTCAATATCCCATACTGCCCTGTGCTTGTCCTGGGAGAACGTGTGTGAAAAAATCCTTTATAAACTCTGGATCAGAGGGTGAAACCCGACAGAGTGAGTCCCGTTTGCTGCAGCAAATATGATGGGAAGACACGTTGGGCACAGTTAATGATCTTATAACTTAATTTATGGTCAAAGACCCATTTAAATGAACTCCAAGATGTCAGTTATCTGTACCGTATTAGATGTAACATTAGCATTCAAATAAAACACTTCCCATCTCCTGAAGAGGAAATGTAATGCTTATCTTTTTTGGTGCTATCCCTGTAATCTGCAGTGAGCAGAAATATGGATCGGTCTGACAATCCGAGCCGCAAGAGCAGTCTATTCAGAATCTATAATGGTAGCCGATTAGGAAAAGGGGAGATGCAACGAGACCTGGGTGTCATGGTACACCAGTCATTGAAAGTAGGAATGCAGGTGCAGCAGGCAGTGAAGAAAGCAAATGGTATGTTAGCATTCATAGCAAAAGGATTTGAGTATAAGAGCAGGGAGGTTCTACTGCAGTTGTACAGGTTCTTGGTGAGACCACACCTGGAGTATTGCGTACAGTTTTGGTCTCCAAATCTGAGGAAAGACATTCTTGCCATAGAGGGAGTACAGAGAAGGTTCACCAGACTGATTCCTGGGATGGCAGGACTTTCATATGAGGAAAGACTGGATAGACTCGGCTTGTACACGTTGGGATTCAGAAGACTGAGGGGGGATCTTATAGAAACTTACAAAATACTTAAGGGGTTGGACAGGCTAGATGCAGGAAGATTATTCCCGATGTTGGGGAAGTCCAGAACTAGGGGTCACAGTTTAAGGATAAGAGGGAAGACTTTTAGGACCGAGATGAGGAAATCATTTTTTACACAGAGAGTGGTGAATCTGTGGAATTCTCTGCCACAGAAGGTAGTTGAGGCCAGTTCATTGGCCATATTTAAGAGGGAGTTAGATGTGGCCCTTGTGGCTAAAGGGATCAGGGGGTATGGAGAGAAGGCAGGGATGGGATACTGAGTTGGATGATCAGCCATGATCATATCAAATGGCGGTGCAGGCTCGAAGGGCCGAATGGCCTACTCCTGCACCTATTTTCTGTTTCTATGTTTCTGTCAATAAATTGCTTTTATCATGCAGACGCTGGTTTCCCGAGCCACAGGCTGAACCAGCAAAGTTTTACGTTTAGAATAACCGTAAAAGGTTGTATTATTATTGCCGACAAAAGCAGGAAGCATGGCTGCATAGACCAGTCAGACAGAACGACAAACTAAAGTGGTATCTTGCTGACTTTATTGCAAGACCCAACTGATGAGGCAAAATGGAGGGAGACAAAAATAACTTTCTTCTCCTTGAAGCGAGAATGTATCTTTCGCCACTGTCATGCCACATATTTTTGCAACCGATAAATGAGCCTGGAAACAAACTTATGGATATTCGGTGTTCCATTGAGCCATAATTTCATTAAATACTTTATGATCCAATAACCATTTTGTGTTGTCATTGATTATACGTGATGATATTCTAACGCAAAATGAGATTAGGTAATTATTACAGGATATTCTGACTTGATTGCACCCATGTGACTAACATATGCCACCACCATAGTGTATCAACTCAATGTTGAGCATGCAGATTATGCATATTCGCTCAATAACCCTTTAACTTATAGAATGCACCTAGTGTCTAGGTAGTTGATACCAATAACTGAATAATTGTTAACTCATGCAAATCTCCTCCGCCTCCGAACTAGAGATGGCATTCATAATTTTCCACCTTAGAGCCCCATCAGTTTATAACTGAAATTTTACTGACCAGACTAATGGGGCAATGCTGAATACTGTTCGTCCACCATTATGACTTTGGTAGCTTCAGCTGGTAATAACATAATGTCTGTCACAAAGCCCTACATGGCATTTGAGAGATTACTACTTTGCATGATGTAAACTCCCCACTTGCACAGCTGAATCACAGCTACTATATTGCCAATTACACTTGATGAGTAGAAAGCTGCTTTATCACAACAAGATTGTTACAGGCTCCTATTAATTCCAATCTCTTACCCCAGGGCGGAGACTAATTAATAGTTAGAGGTAAATCCCAATGATCAACAAGTCTAGTTGGTATCAACTTAATTTTCTTAAACATAGTTTGAGGCTGAAACAGTTGATTTTAGCAACATACAGCATTAGAATATCCTCCAGGCAAGACATAACAAATGTTTTTTGAGCTCTGAGCAGTCCAAGCATCGGTTTTAGTAATCTGGTAAATAACCTGGGAACTGAAGTTAACTCATTTTGCAAAGTTTTTTATCATTGCCCTTATCCAGATAATTTCAAATGTCTCTGGTGATCCCTGTAAATGGGAGTATCCTATGGAAATCAGATGCAAAGTTTCCTATTCGGAAAAATTTATACTGCACATGCGAGTGAAACGACATTCTGCATCTTTCACAAAGAACAGGCTACGCCTCAAATTCCGTACCTGCTCTAGCAACAACTCTGGCCCGAATTCCAAGCATGTCTTGAAAACCAATCCTGGCCATAATACTGAGCCTGCCTCGAAAGACAACTCTGGCCATAACTCTGAGCCTGCATCGAAAGACAATTCTGGCCCCAATTCCGTACTTGGAACGCTAGTATTGTGCAGTTTTACATGGTTAGATGCCATAACCATTTATGTGTTGTAAGGCCACTAGGGCCCCTTCCATCCTTATCAAGGGAATTCTACTTTCATACAACACATAAACTAAACACATGTTATCATTATCATTTGTACAACAAACAAGTGTAAATATTACCAACTTGTAGAGGGTCCCATATTTTCCCTGAGGCCGACTTGGGCCTTGGCTTGAAGACCTCTGCCCAGCTTTCATGCTGCCACCAACTTCAGTGAACTGCTTACTGCCAATGGAGGCATGGGGTGTGTTGTCGCCGCAACGAAGAAGCTTTGCTCGTCGTTGGTACCTCGATTGGTCCGACAGCTTTTGCTTCCTCATCCAGGTTTTACCTGTTGAATAGGTCTTACCTGAAGAGAAGATTCGGCGGTTGGTCTTTAATGTCACCCCTGATAGTGCTGTTCTTTCCCGGCACTAATAGCATGAGGGGAAGTCTGGCCCCTTCCGGGTATCTCGCCACCTTTGTTTGCGAGGACTCTCTTGAATCCATACGCATGTGCTCCAGTACGTTCCAACATACTTTAGAATTTGAAGTCAGTTACCCACTGACCACTCGCACTCCCCTCCACAGAGAGGGAGATTCGTAGACAGCCCTTAACAGGTGCTGCCGCAGACCCCTGCCTTGTGGTATGCTCATCAGCTATACCTCCGATCTCGGAGTCAGAACAAAACTGACCGTGTGCTCACCTCCTCCAAGAGGGAGACATCATGCAGCCCTTCTACAGGTGCTGCTGCCATGGATATAAAGCTCGTCTTGCTGGAGCACATCATGATGGAGCATCCTCTCCATCAGGAGCTCTTTCTAGACAGCCCTTCAACAGGTGCTGCTGCAACGGGCCCCTGAGGAGACCCGCGGATATAAAGCTCCTCTTGGTGGAGCATATCGTGTTGGAGCATCTTCTCCATCAGGAGCTCTTTCCTGGACTGCCCTGATATTCTTTTTATTGGCTCACCAATTTCGGCGAATTTCGATGCCATGCCTGGCACCCCATGGTTCTTGGCTTCCATGCCTTGGGGTATGCTTCTCTGCAATACCTCCAACCTCAGGGTCAGAACAAAACTGCCCCGGTAAGGTCACCTCCTCCATGAGGGAGACACTATGCAGCCCTTCTACAGGTGTTGCTGCCATGGGCCCCCAAGAAGACCCGTGGATATAAGGTTCATCTTCATGGAGCAGATCTTCCCTATACAGCCCTTGAACAGAAGCTGCTGCCACCGGCCCATGGGGTAACCCACGGATATAAAACTCCTCCTGGAGCATGTCATGATGTCAGACGTCCACAGAAGTTGCTCCTAGTGGGAGGTGAACTCCTGGCCCGACTCATTGGAGTCCACGGGCCTTACTGATTTGAGTGACTTACCTCCCCACAGCAGTAGCCACGGTGCTCTTAGTCGGCACCCTGGTGATACCGCCTTCCTCATGGATTTACTCCTCCACGGGAACCACAGCGGTCTGGAAGCCGCTGACCGCCTTGTCAGCGACTGGAGTAGCGAACCCGACGACCGCCGGCTACCCGCGTTCCGCGGTCCGGACCAGAGTCTCCCCACGGCACAAAGCCGGTTTCCCTCTCTGTGGAGGGGAGTGCGAGTGGTCAGTGACGTGCGTGCGGACTGGCGGCGCTTCTTCACGGAATCACTCACGTGACTCCGAATTAAAATTATTGATCTGGGCACCAGATAAATCTCCTTAAAATGCTAGTTAGCTTTAGCTATGTAGAGTTGAGCAGGATGAGAGTTTTTCATTTTTTTATTTTTAAAGATACAGCGCGGGAACTTAACACCATCAGAAGATTTTCTGCTCCACTTCCTGCCTAACAGCCGATTAGTTAGAATTGTTGGTCTTTGGAGCGTGGGAGGAAACTGGAGATCCCGGAGAATTGGACTCCATCCAATCGATTCTTGGTTTAATTTTATAATGTCTCAGTATTGGACATCAATCCATGTTTTTGTTCTTATGTCATTGGGGCCCAATTCTACGGTACACCAATATATCTTGGATGTCTCACATGACCTTAAGCGCTCACATGCAGTACCTCACCTTTGTTGTGAATGGGCTTTCTTGGAGTTTCCTCCTCTGACCAAATTGTTTATTGTCCATCGCCATTCATGACCAGATCTGGCCAGATATATGTAACTTGTCATTGAGAAATCTGTACACTTTCCAAAAGATGTTCATCCCTGCTTCTAAAGTAAAAGCATTGAGATGAGCTAAGCTAAGCTAAGCTCATCTCAATAGCAGTAGAGCCATTGCCTTACAGCGTCAGAGACCCGGGTTCAATCCTGACCACGGGTGCTTGTCTGTACAGTGTTTGTACGTTCTCCCCGTGACCTGCGTGGGTTTTCTCCGGGATCTCCGGTTTCCTCCCACGCTCCAAAGACGTACAATGTAGGTTAATTGGCTTGGTATAAATGTAAATTGTCCCTACCTAAGGTGTGTCGGATTGTGTTAGTGTGCGGGGATCACTGGTCGGTGCAGACTCGGTGGGCCGAAGGGCCTGTTCCCGCGCTGTATCTCTAAAAATAAAAAAATGAAAAACTCTCATCCTGCTCAACTCTACATAGCTTAAGCTAACTAGCATTCGCATCCCTCGAAGAACTACAGAAAGGATTCACCAATTTGATGGCTGAAGAAAGATGATGCAATTTGTCCTCTAAGTGATGATGTAGCTGGGATTGATGGCACAGAACTGAATGAACCCGAGTTGAAGCAAAAAAAAAGACAGCGGTGGAACGTGCGGCAGGTGAAACAGTGTCTGTCGAGAGAACATACAAACCACTGCTGGCCACTGCTTCTGATCTCAAAAGTAAAAGATGAGCAAGTATCAGGAATAACGTAAAGGTTTTCTGAGGAAAGGACAAGGACTGGAACAAATTAGACAGGTTTCAAAGTTCTGGCAAATACGCAATTTATTAGATGTCAATATAGTGGGTGAGGAGGAAGCGAGGGTTCCTGCCACTGATACGGAATCCACGAAATGGTAGCAACATGGAGGTCCAGCTGAACTTAACACCATCAGAAGTTTTTCTGTTCCTCTTCCTGCCTAACAGCCGGTTAGTTAGAAAGCTGGTGGAGAAAGCTGCCAGCTAGGGTTTGCTACAGTCCAAGGCCACGGCTGGGCACGGTCACTGGCAATTGAGTGGTCGGATGATGACCCTCATTGGTGATCCTCGGACTATCCTTGATCCGACCTTGTTGGCTTTACCTTGCACTAAACGTTATTCCCTTATCATGTATCTATTTACTGTAAATGGCTCAATTGTAATCATGTATTGTCCTTCCGCTAACTGGATAGCAAGCAACAAAAGCTTTTCACTGTACCGCAGTACACGTGACAATAAACTAAAATAGAGATAGACACAAAATGCTCGAGTAGCTCAGCGGGACAGGCAGCATCTCTGGAGAGAAGCAATGGGTGACGTTTCGGGTCGAGACTCTTCTCGACCCAAAACATCACCCATTCCTTCTCTCCAGAGATGCTGCCTGTCCCGCTGAGTTACTCTAACATTTTGTGTCTATCTTTGGTTTAAACCAGCATCTGCAGTCCCTTCCTAAACTAAACTAGACTAGCTTGGAGAGCAGTGTAAAGAAAGAAGAGATTAAAGAGATGTCCCCCAATAGACAGAGCTGGAATTTGGACTGGGAGTGAGATTCATTGGGTTTGGAGGGAACTGTTGGATATTCAGATAATTATTTTGCTGAGATTTCACTTTTCGCATCATTGGATGTACAGTGGTGTAGGTAAAAGAGGTGCTGCCTCACAACTCCAGCAAGCCTGATTGATTCAACACAAAACCTCTGGGAAGAACACAGTCACCAAGACCATGCACTTTTCCTCCAGACGCTTCCATTTCTTCCCACGTCCAAAACGTGTGGGTTGGTGAATTAATTGTCCACCGTAAATTACCCATGGTGCGTTGGTGGGCATGGAATTGGTATTGGTTTATTATTGTCATGTGTACCGAGATACAGTGAAAAGCTTTTGTTTGTGAGCTATCCAGTCAAATTGAATCAAATCAAATCAAATTCCCCTTCCCATTCCCACTGACCTTTCTGTCCTGGGCTTCCTCTATTGTCAGAGGCCCAGCGCAAATTGGAGGAACAGCACCTCATGTTGTGCATGGGCAGCTTATAACCCAGTGGTATGAGTATTAATTGATCTAACTTCAAGTAACCCTTGCATCTTTCTTCAATCCATTCCACCCCCACCCGTCATACTAGCTTCAGTCGTGTTTTTGAGTCTCATTGTCTGTAACTCATTTTCACCTAACTCACAGCTATTAATGGCCTGTTTCCTTTATCATCATTACTTTTTTGCATATCTTTTCATTCATTTGTTCTATATCTACATCAACATCTATATCTCTCATTTCCTTTTCCCCTGACTCTCAGTCCAAAGAAGGGCCTCGACCCAAAATGTCACCTATTCCTTTTCTCCAGAGATGCTGTCTGACCCGTTGAGTTTACTCCAGCTTTTTGTGTCTATCTTCGGTTTAAACCAGCATCTGCAGTTCCTTCCTGCACAAATCATATCATACTATACGTAAGGATAATCAAGCCATATTCAAGTACAACAGATAGTGTAAAAAGAAAAATACCAGACTGCAGAATATTGTTCTGCAGCATTGTAGCTTTGCAAACAAATGTTCACAATGAGTAGGTTAGAGGATCGAGACGTCATAGAGTCATAGAGTGATACCATGTGGAAACAGGCCCTTCGGCCCAACTCGTCCACACCGGCCAACAATGTCCCAGCTACACTAGTCCCACTTGCCTGCACTTGGTCCATATCCCTCCAAACCTGTCCTATCCATGTACCTGTCTAACTGTTTCTTAAACGATGGGATAGTCCCAGCCTCAACTACCTCCTCTGGCAGCTTGTTCCATGCACCCACCACCCTTTGTGTGAAAAAATTACCCCTCGGGTTCCTATTAAATCTTTTCCCCTTCACCTTGAACCTATATCCTCTGGTCCTCAATTCCCCTACTCTGGGCAAAAGACTCTGTGCATCTACCGAATCTATTCCTCTCATGATTTTGTATACCCCTATAAGATCTCCCCTTATCCTCCTACGCTCCATGGAATAGAGACCCAGCGTACTTAACCTCTCCCTATAGTTCACACCCTCTAGTCCTGGCAACATCCTTGTAAATCTTTTCTGAACCCTTTCAAGCTTGACAATATCTTTCCCATAACATGGTGCCCAGAACTGAACACAATATTCTAAATGCGGTCTCACCAACATGACCTGCCAACTGCTATACTCACTGCTCTGACTGATGAAGGCCAAAGTGCCAAAGCCTTTTTGATCACCTTATCTACCTGTGTCTCGACCTTCAAGGAACCATGCACCTGCACTCCTAGATCCCTCTGCTCTACACTACCCAGAGGCCGACCATTACTGTGTAGGTCCTGCCCTTTTTCGATGTCCCAAAATGCAACACCTCGCACTTTTCTGTATTAAATTCCATCAATCATTCCTCCCCCCACCTGGCCAATCGATCCAGATCCTGCTGCAGTCTTTCACAACCATCTTCACTATCTGAAAACCCCACTAACTACACCTTATCTAATGGGAGGATTATTCAGCAGTCTGATAATAACTCTGATAATAACAGTCTGATAATAGTCTGAAGAAACTGTTCCTGAATCTGGTGGTACATGGTTCCAAGCTTATGTATCTTTTACCCAATGTGAGAGGGAAAAGAGGAAACGATTGAGGTGAAAAAGGTACTTGATTATATTGGCTGCATTCCTGAGGCAGCCTGAAGTGTAGATGGAGTCGATGGTGGGGGAGGCTGGTCTGTGTCATGACAATAGACAATAGATGCAGGAGTAGGCTATAGGGCCCTTCAAGCCAGCATCACCATTCAATGTGATCATGGCTGATCATCTACAATCAGTACCCCGTTCCTGCCTTCTCCTCTTATCCCGTGACTCCGCTATCTTCAAGAGCCCTATCTAGCTCTCTTTTGAAAGTTTCCAGAGAACCAGCCTCCACCACCCTCTGAGGCAGAGAATTCCACAGACTCACAACTCTCGGTGAGAAAAACTGGGCTTCATCAACAACTTTCTTTTAGTCTTGTGCAGATCTGTTCACAAACCAAGATGTGATGCAATTCGATACTATGCCTTCAATGGTGCATTTGTAGTACAAGTTAGCTGAGAGTTGTTGCAGACATGTTGAGCTTCCTTAATCACATGAGAAAGTAAACAAATTGGTGTGCATTGTTGGCAGTATCTGCAATGTGGTTGCACCAGAACAAATTGTTGGTTATATTTATTGCCCAGGTACTTGAAGCAGTTGACCATTTCCACTTGGCACCATTGAATCTGACTCCGACACACTTCCTGATGTCAATGACTAGCTTCTTCGTCTTGCTGACATTGAGGGAGAGGATGTTGGAGACACCATGTCACCAAACACGTTCCTGTTCTTTGTCTCGTCAATGTGTGAGATCAAGCCCATTACAGTGGTGTCATCTGCAAACTTGTGGATGAAGTTGGAGCAGAATTTGGCTGAACGGTCATGAGTGTATAGGGAGTATAGTAAGAGGATGCAAATACATCCTTGTTGTGGAGGATATTTTGTCACCTATCTTCACTGATAGTGATAGGGGTCAGAAACTTGAGGATCCAGTGGCAGAGGGTGGTGCTGATCCCTAGGTCCAAGAATTTAGAAATGAGTTTGATTTGGATTATGGTGTTGAAGATGAACTATAGTCATCCCTCTCTAGTGCATCTACCGAATCTATTCCTCTCATGATTGTGTATACCCCTATAAGATCTCCCCTTATCCTCCTACGCTCCATGGAATAGAGACCCAGCATACTTAACCTCTCCCTATAGTTCACACCCTCTAGTCCTGGCAACATCCTTGTAAATCTTTTCTGAACCCTTTCAAGCTTGACAATATCTTTCCCATAACATGGTGCCCAGAACTGAACACAATATTCTAAATGCGGTCTCACCAACATGACCTGCCAACTGCTATACTCACTGCTCTGACTGATGAAGGCCAAAGTGCCAAAGCCTTTTTGATCACCTTATCTACCTGTGTCTCGACCTTCAAGGAACCATGCACCTGCACTCCTAGATCCCTCTGCTCTACAACACTACCCAGAGGCCGACCATTACTGTGTAGGTCCTGCCCTTTTTTGACGTCCCAAAATGCAACACCTTGTTGCAAATGAGTTTGATTTGGATTATGGTGTTGAAGATGAATTATAGTCATCCCTCTCTCCCCCCCCCCCTCCCCTCTACCCCCCTCTAAACTCCCTCCTCTCTCTCCCTCCTCTCTCTCCCTCCCCCTCCCACCCTCTGGTTAGTGTGTGTGTGAGACGCCGCAGGCCCCCTCCCCCCCGCAACCGCGCGTTGAGGGGACTGGACCCAGCGGGTCTCACTTGGTCTAGTAGTCAATAAATAGGAGATAGACACAAAATGCTGGAGTAACTCAGAGGGACAGGCAGCATCTCAGGAAAGAAGGAATGGGTGACATTTCAGGTCAAGACCCTTCTTCAGAAGTCTGACATGGGTGTCCTTGTTATCTTGATGTTCCTGAGATAGTGTAGGGACAGAGAGATGGCATCTGCTGTGGACTTGTTGTGAGAAAAGGATTAAGGCTGTCAAGAAGGCTGGAGTTAATATATGTCATATCCTGCCTCTTTAAGCACAGAAAATAATGGTGGATGTCAGAGCCACTCGACAGTAGTCACTAGATGGTGAATAAATTTGGGAAGAATTGATGGGAATGGGAGGATAATAAAAATAGGATTAGGGTAACAGGGTGGTTGATGGGTGCTGCAGAATCAATGAGTGAAGAGTCTGCTGTATAATCTGTGATCAGTAGATTTTAAGGCAGTAGTTTTGAGAACCAAGGATAACCGACCGGTAATGTTAAATGTCCGCCGAAATTCACAGCTGTGTATCTCTGGCTTATTAAAAGTTGTCTGGCTTCTTAAAAGTCATCTCCACTCCTTCTCCCCCCCCCCCTTCTCTCCCCTCTCCCCCTTCTTTTAAAGGACTTACCGTACACTGTTCTAGCTGTCTTAATTACAGCGCCAACCTTCCTGGTCATCACGCTGTGTGTCTGTATCACCTTGGCTTTGCACCGTGTGAATTTGAGACCGCTCCCCCTGCTTACCCTGGCTCCTGCCTTTGCGATGCGTTTGTGTGTGAGTTCCACTCTGACAGTCAACGTTCCAGTTCCCGGTTTTTCAGGTGACTGCCGGCAGTCCGCTGAAAAATCGCCTAAGTGGGACAGGCCCATAACTTTAAAAGGTAGCAACTGGGAATAGGAAAGAAAACATGAAATAAATTGAAATAGCGAAGTACAGCTACAGAGATTACCTGAAATTGCAAACTTTAATATTAAGTCTCAGTATCTGTAACTTACCATGAGAAAGAGTTGCTCTTCTTTGAATTTAGCAAGGGCATGATTGGAGCAACATAAGAATTTAACAATTTCAGGTAACTTGAAACATGGTTTTCTCGTTCTTCCATACCTGATGAAGTATCCTTGACCCAAGACAAGGCTCCTTGATCCTTGACTCAACTCTATTTCTCTCTCCACTGGTGCTGCTTGACCTGCCAAGTGCTTTCAGCATTTTCTGTATTGTTCAGGAAAAAGGAATAGTTTGATTTTTGTGTTCAGGACATAAGAACACGAGAACTATATTTACGACTGCGTATGCAGATGATGTCAGTACAAGTACAGATTTTGTACCCAGTTAACTGAGGGAACTGGAGCAATGCCGGGAAGCTGTGTGTAGGATTACTGTGTAGGATTAATTGAGGCCGTATCTGAAACGCAGTAAGAGCAGAACTTCAGCCTGTTTTTGGTTGTTAAGTTTTAATTTAAAACAAGAGAGTCAGTACAAACAGGAGGCCAGTTGCGTGTTAGCTGATAGTTCAGGCAGACATTTTGATTTATGTGGTAGAATGTTAACAAGCAAGTGCTCAATGGAGTGTTGGAGAATTCTGCTTATTAAGGGACAGCTATTTTCCTGCATCAGTGAGTTGAACAACGAGGAAACTTTTTCAGAGATTACAAAGAAAAACAACAGTGGAAACCTGATATAAAACATTACAGAAATTGCTGGAAAACCACAGCATGTCTGTCACCATTGGAAAAGTACTTGTTAGCCTGATTTTTGCTGCAGTTGTGAGGCTTCAAGCAGAGATCTTTGTTAGAAATTTTAATAATGTATTAAAGTAAGGAAGGAAAAAATTGATAGGAATTGCTGTGAGAGCTGACATTGAGTTGACACCAAATGCTGGAGTAACTCAGCGGGACAGGCAGCATCTCTGGAGGGGAGGAATGGGTGAAGTTTTGAGTTGAGACACTTCTTCAGACTGAGTCAGTGGAGAGGGAACCTAGAGATATAGGAGTTGAGTTTAGTTTATTGTCTCATATACCGAGATATAGCGAAAAGCTTTTGTTGCATGCTATCCAGTCAGTGGAAAGACAATACATGATTATAATCAAATCATCCACAGTGTACAGATACATGATAAAGGGAATAATGTTTAGTGCAAGATATAGCCCAGTGAAGTCCGATCAAAGATAGTCCAAGGGTCTCCAATGAGCGTAGATAGTAGCTCAGGACTGCTCTCTAGTTGTTGGTAGGATGGCTCAGTTGCCTGATAACAGTTTGGGAGGAAAATGTCCTTCAATCTGGAGGTGTACTTTTTCATACTTCTATACCTCTTCCCCAATGGAAGAGGGGAGAAGAGGGAGTGACCAGGGTGTGACTTATCCTTGATTATGCTGGAGACCTTGCCAAGGCAGCGTGAGGTGTAAATGGAGTCAATGGAAGGGAGGTTGGTTAGTGTGATGGTCTGGGCTGTGTCCACAATTCTCTGCAATTGCTTGTGGTCTTGGCTGGAGCTGTTCCCAAAACATGCAGCGATGCATCCTGATAACATGCTTCCTACGGCACATGGACTCAATGGGTCGATGGATCTCATTTTGCATCTTAAGAACATTTGTGCAGGAAGGAACTGCAGATGCTGGTTTAAACCGAAGATAGACACAGTGCAGAAATTCAGTCTAAATTTCTGTCAGTTACAAATTTAATTCATGGCTCTTTGTCATATTCTGCTTTTAAGAAGATCCAAGGTGTTTTACAGGCAATTAATTACTTTGAAGTCAACTCACGGTTTCTTGTTATAGCGCCTAATTTGCACATGGCCAGTCTCACAAATAATGATGGGATGAATCAACAATTCATCGGTGTCAGTTCATCCCTGTGGCTATCAAACTGTACAATTCCTCCCCTTCTGTCGTGGGGTTTACTGGGTCTGAGACTGACTCCCCCCCCCCCCCCAATGATCATGAAACCTCCACGAACATGAAAAGTAATCATAACCTCCTAGTACATATGGTAGAACCTAAAATGATTCTCTGTGCTTGCTTGGCTTACACAGGAAACTAGCAGTGATGTGTCGGAAGGAACTGCAGATGCTGGTTTAAACCGAAGATAGACAATAAATGCTGGAGTAACTCAGTGGGTCAAACGGCATCTCTGGAGAAAAGGAATGGGTGACCTTTTGCGTCGAAACCCTTCTTCAGACAGAGAAAGAACAGTCTGAAGAAGGGTCTCGACCCGAAATGTCACCTATTCCATTTCTCGAGATGTGTCTGACCCAGTGAGTTGCTCCAGTTTTTTTAATCTAGCAGTGATGCCAATTGAAATACAGTGCATGTTTGATGTCAGTTCTGCACACTGAATCATGTATATGCAACATGCTGTGCCATTAATTAATAAGCACCCCTGAACAGATGCAAACAAGCCTATCGGGACCGATCTTACCCATATGGTTTAACTTGAAAATAGCCACAAAAAGGTGGAATAATAGATTACCCTGTCTATTCCTCTCATGATCTTATGCACCTCAATATAATCCCCTCATCCTCCTGCGCTCCAAGGAATAAAGTCCTAGCCTGCTCAACCTCTCCTTATAGCTCAGCCTCCCCCCTCTCCCCCGAATCTTTAGTTTTTAGTTTTAGAGATACAGCATGGATACAGGCCCTTTGGCCCACTGAGTGGGCGCCGACCAGCGAACCCTGCACATTTACACTACCCTATACACACACTAGGCACAATTTACATTTATAACAACCCAATTAACCTACAAACCTGTACGTCTTTGCAGTGTGGGAGGAAACCGAAGATCTGGGAGAAAATCCACGCTGTCAAGGGGAGAATGTACAAACTCCTTACAGACAGCACCCATAGTCGGGATTGGACCCGGGTCTCTGGGACTGTAAGCGCTGTAAGACAGCAACTTTACCGCTGCGCCACCGTACCGCCCAGAGAGTCATGGCAACCTGGTCAAAGAGGTCTTTGATAAACTCGTGGGCACCTCTTGAGTGGAGAAGGTCATCACATCCATCCGTCTTTAGCTGGAATGACTTGATGTGGGTGCTGTGAGCGTCGTGTTTTGGCAGTGGGACAGATGCAGGGCAATCTGGATTCATGTTTGTAACCATGCAAAAAAACCTGGAACCATGCACAAATAAATCACTTGCCTGTGGCCCTGGATAAAACTGGAGCAGTTCCGATGTGACGTCCTTTAAATTTTTAATAGATGTTACCCTGCACTTCTAAAATATATTAAATCCTTCAATATTCCACAAAGATATTGTTATAGATTTGATGCCCACTATTCAACAATGGAGCAAAGTCTAGGTACGAACAAGTGATTTATAAGCACACTACACTGTGTTACCACTGAAAACCTAATTTTTAAATCACACCCAATATTACACTTCTATTTATACGAGAGTAAAACTTTTGTTTAAATGGTGAAAACTAGTGATATAACTATTTGTTTGGAGTTTGTACGTTCTCCCCTTGACAGCGTGGCTTGGCATTGCAAAGTTACTGAAATTACAACCACCATTAAATTCACTGCAATACTGGATCACCCAGTAAATTATAAATTAATGTATTTTGTATTTGTTTGTGGTTCTCCAGAGTTAACAAAGAGGGAATCTTCAAGGGAGCAAGTGGATTTATTAAACATTTGAAATCGAGGAGTTGCAGCCTGACCGTTGTATTATTAATAGGTGAAACAAAGAGATCCCAATATTTTAGATTGAAAGTGGCTGGCGTTATAAGGTTCCCACCTGCAAGTCACCAGGCAACCCTGTGTATTCTCCATACCACAGCAGAATGAAATGGAATCAATAGGATGACGTAAACCAAGGAGATTCTCCTGGAGCAAGACGGATTATACATTATACTTCCCAGACTCCGATGATCTATTGACGTATTTTTATAAAAGCTCTTAAAGTGAGGAAAAAAACCCCAGACTGCCTGCATCAGCAGTGATCAGAAGCAGACACATTCCCTGTACTTCCCTGCTTTACATCAATTTGTTATCCTTCACGAGCTTCACTCTGTGAGGTGATATGGAATTGTTAAAAGAAAATTACCTGTGACAGAATCTGTCAGACATGGGCCTCCTTCCGTGAGTGCCACCAGGGATTTTTCATTGCACCCCACTCTGCTGCCCCACACGACAGATCAATGGCCTGATCACTGTCGGTGGGAACATTGATTCTGCTTAAATGAGATCAAAACATCCCATTTCTTCAATAACTTTGTCAATAACTTGCAAACTCTTCACTCCTTTATCCCAGCGATCAAATTATTTGGAGTCCCTGCCTTTCCTCTACTGCTCCCCTACCCCCTGTCCACCACTGGTCTTGTACAAACAAGGAATGACTGCTCATCAAACGGTCCTTGTTCCAGATGTAAACTGGCACCATCCACCAAATCTTTCTCCGCTATATCGACGACTGCATTGGGGCTGCCTCCTGCACCCTTGAAGTACTCAACTTCACTATTAACTTCCACCCTGCCCTCAAATTTACCTCATCTATCTCCGACACCTCTCTCCCCTTTCTTGAGCTCTCTGTTTCCTTCACTGGGAACAGACTATTGACTGAAGTCTACTACAAACCTACCAACTCCCCCTGTTATATGGGTTACATTTCCTCCCACCCTGCCTCTAGCAAAGAGGCTATTCCCTACTCTTAATTCCTCCGTCTCCATTGCATCCACCCCCAAGATGAGGCTTTCCATTCTATGACATCCGATATGTCCTCTGTCTTTAGTAAATGTGATTTCCTCCCTTCCGGCATGGATGGAACCCTCACCTGCATCTCTTCTGCGTCCCATAGCTCTGCTCTTGGTCCCCCTACCCCCGACGTAGCAGATAGAGTTCCCCTGGTCCTTACCTTTCACCCCACCAGCCTCTGTATCTAGCATATCATCCTCCAACATTTTCAACACTTCCAATGTGATCCCATCACCTGTTGCTTCCCATGTATGCCTTATGAAAAGACTGCTCCCTCCACAACTCTCATTCACTCCTATCTTCTCACCCCAACCGCCCCCTCCCCAGGAGATGCAACAGCTATTGCTATACCTTCTCCCTCATCTCTATCCAGGGTCCCCAGCAGTCCTTCCAGGTGACACAAAGGCTCACGTGTTCCTGATCTACTGTATCTGGTTTTCGCAATGTGGCCTCCTGTACATTGGCGAGACCAAACATTGACTTGCTTCGCTGAACACTTGTGCTTGGTCTGCAAGTCTTGCGGGAACTCACGGTTACTAACCACTTTAACTCCCCTTCCCACTTCCTTACTCTCCTTTCTGTCCTGGGACTCCGCCATTGCCAGAGTGAGGCCACATGCAAACTGCAGGAACAGATCCTCATAATTCACTTATGTCATTTACAAATCAACAGTATGAACATTGAATTCTCCAACTTTTGGTAAACTCTAAGTATCCCCCCCCCTTCACTTTCACCCTCCTCCTTTCTTGCCCCTCCCCTCTCCTCCCCTGATCCCCGCTGCCCTTACACCCCATCACTCCCCACCCCTCCCCTTCCACCTACATTCCTTCCCCGCAACCACGCAATTCTCACCTCGTCAATCCAAAGTTTAACAATTCACACCTCTCCAATCCTTTTGTCACCCATCTTGTGTGTGTTCATCTCTGGCCTTTGTCCAACCATCTGCCTATCAAGAATTCCCCTTGTGTGTTCACCTATGACCTGCCATGCTTTTCCTGCCCCTCCAGTCAAAGAGCCTATTGCAAGCAAGATAGAAACTCGACGAAAAAGACGTAGTAGGGTCATGGGCAGATTCATGGGTAATTTTCGGCCCCATTTCCATAACCGGCTTCCGTCTCCGCACCAAAGATCCCATAGGATACTAGTGCGGAGACGGAAGCCGGTTACGGAAACATCCTCGTAAAAATAAAAGTTATTTGGGAAAAAGCTTCTTCTCATTTTCAGAATTATAATTTATTAACACAAACTGTTCCCCCGCAACGCTGATTACACTGCGAGTCCGGTCGGGTCTGGGTCAGGTCGGGTTACTGAAATGGATGAAAAAAAGGCCCACGTTCGGCTCCGTTGCGTACTACACGTTAGCCCATTGAATTTAGGAGTGGTCTATCTTGCTTGCTGTAGGATCTTTGCCTCCAGTCTTCTAGCTTTCCCTCTCCCCACCCCTGCAATCAGTGTGAAGAAGATTCCCGATCCGAAATGTCACGACCCATGTTCTCCAGGGATGCTGCCTGACCCGCTGAGTTTCCAACATTTTGTGTCCCAACTTTACTCTTCATTTTCCCTTCTTTTTACCGTGAAAAGCCTCACATAGATCAAATACTGTGGCATTGCATTTCGTTACATGTTGGATTTAGAGCCATGGTGATAAACAGCCTGGAAACAGGTCATTTGGCCAATCAAGCCTGCACCAATAAACAACCGCCCATTTTAAACAAATCCAACATTAATCCTATCTGAGTGTGAAGAAGGGTCTCGACTCGAAACGTCACCCATTCCTTTTCTCCAGAGATGCTGCCTGTCCCGCTGTGGTACTCCAGCTTTTTGTGTCTACCTTCGGTTTAATCCAGCATCTGCGGTTCATTCTTACATGTTAATCCCACCTTTTTTATTTTCCCCACATTATCTTCCATGCCCCCACAATTCTACCACTCATCACTCAACTACACTTCAAGGGCAATTAACAGTGCAAATTAACCTACCAACCCTCACATCTTTGGGATAGTTTTACAGCGCGGAAACAGGCCCTTTGGGAGGAAACTGGAGAAACCCAGTTGGGGGAACCCCACACTTTCACGGGGAGAGCATGCAAACTCCATGCAGACTGCACACAAGGTCAGGATTAGACCCAGGCCTCGGGTGTGATGAGGCAGTAGCTGTGTGACCGAGCTGCTCCATTTATCATGCTTCCATTTCACATAAATGTGCGCGATCACTGGTTGGTGCGGACTCGATGAGCAGAAAGGCCTGTTTCCACACTGTATCTCTCAACTAAACTAAACCAACATGCAGCTGTTTCCTTATATTTCATATGTTTTCCCACATTTTCCCACATTTCACAGTTGCAGTATACTGATATTACCATTACTCTTTTTGACTGTACAGACTGAAGTCTTTTTAACTTTTCGTCTTTATTTTGCTCTGGTCAATAAACTTAACTTTATCAAAGTGTTAGTTTTTGGTATTGGTTTATTATTGTCATGTGTACTGACATACAGTGAAAAACTTTGTTTGTCTGCTGTTCAGTCAAATCATACCATACATAGGGACGGCACGGTGGCGCAGTGGTAGAGTTGCTGCCTTACAGTGTTTACAGCGCCGGAGACTCGGGTTCAATCCCAACTATGGGTGCTGTCTGCATGGAGTTTGTACGTTCTCCCCGTGACCGTGTGGGTTTTCTCCGAGATCTTCGGTTTCCTCCCACACTCCAAAGACGTACAGGTTTGTAGGTTAATTGGCTGGATATAAATTTAAATTGTCCCGATTGTGTGTCGGAGAGTGTTAATGTGCGGGAATCACTGGTCGGTGTGGATTTGGTGGGCCAAAGGGCCTGTTTCCGCGCTGTAAAACTAAACCAAACTAAACATGGGTACAATTAAGCATTACACAAGCACAGTATAACAGGTGTTGCAACTGGAAACAATAACCAAAGTGCAGAATATAGAGTTACAGCTACAGAGAAAGGGCAGCTTAAAAAAAAGTGCAAGGGCTACGACAAGGCAGCTTGAGAGATTGGGCCTACACCGTTAGATTTTGAGAGAACCATTCAGAGTCAAATAGCAGCATGGAAGAAACTGTTTCTGAATCTGGTGTGACAAGCATTCAAACGTTTGTATTTTCTGCTGAACCGGAGAGGAGAGAAGAGGGAATGATTATTGTTTAAGTGATCCCTGATTATGTTGGCTTTCCTGAGGCAACATGAAATGTAGATGTCGTCAATAGGGGGAAGAGGATTTGCGTAATGGACTGGGCTGCAAACGCAACTCTCCATAATTTCTTCTGGTTTTGGTCAGAGCACTATCCAAATGAGGTTGTGATGAGGTAAAATGTACTTGTAAACTATTGGTGAACTAGGGTTGTTGTGGGGTTTAGGACATTATATGATCACCAATGGATCAGAGTGAGTAGTACCTCAATACGGATTTTTTTTAAATAAGTGTATGGAATGCAGATTACCATGTTAAAGGTAGTGAGGGGAAGTTGCAACCAGCATTGAAAATTCATGTTGAGAGCAAGGGACATTCTTTTTAGGAAGGTGTCATTGGCAACTTCAGGTATGAACTGTTTTACCTATACTTCATTCCAGGCAGCATTAGGTTCAACTTCATTGTCTATGTATTGTGTCAGTCGAGTGATTCGTGTCATATTGAACAAGTACAGGAGTTGCAGAAGCAGCATTAAAGTGTTGTCCTATTCCAGCTGTGTTGCATTAATTATTTGATCTAATTATCGTAACCTTGAAGTTATTTGGGGCTTTGGGCGGCACTGTGGCGCAGCGGTAGAGTTGCTGCCTAACAGCGCCAGAGACCCGGGCTCGATCCCGACGACGGGTGCTTGTCTGTATGGAGTTTGTATGTTCTCCCCGTTACTTTTGTCGGTTTTCTGGGATCTTCGGTTTCCTCCTACACTCCAAAGACGTACAGGTTTGTAGGTTAATTGGCTTGGTAAAATTGTCAATTATCCCTAGTGTTTAGGATAGTGCTAGTGTGTGGGGTGATCGTTGGTTGGCGCAGACTCGGTGGGCCAAAAGACCTGTTCCTGCGCTGTGTGTCTCTAAACTGAAGCATAAAATAGTAAGATTAAACGAGAACTTACCAGTTTGAAGTTTGATCTGTATTTTATGAGGAGTTACGATGAGGGATTACGTGAAGAGCCCGTCCAGCACGCATGCGCGACATTCTTCAAAGCAGCGGTGTGGAATCACAGGAAACACAACAATTGAAATAAACATAGTAAAGAAAAGGAGAACTAAGATACCTGTTGATCTCTATATTTGAGGGTGGGAGCGGAGGGCACGTAATCCCTCATCGTAACTCCTCATAAAATACAGATCAAACTTCAAACTGGTAAGTTCTCGTTTAATCTTACTATTTTACTTCGGAGTCACGTGAGTGACTACGTGAAGACTTCAAAGCTCTGTGATTTCAAACCGTGTAACAGTTCATACTTCACTCGCTGCCGAAGTGTTTCAAGGGAGGAAGTATGTTATCGTAATCAACCATGAATCTGTTTGTAAACAATAATGGTATTTATTAAACAATAACAAAAGACAAAATGCTCCCCCGGGGTTAAATTATATATTTGCAGATTCTAAAATTCTGTCTGCAAATAACACAGGTTCTGCTAGCGGCTTATTGTAGAACGTTTGGAACGTTTTCTCCGTGGACCACCCCGCTGTAGCCAGGATGTGGTTCAGTGGTACGTCCATCCTTTTAGCCGCCGATGTGGATGCTGCCCTAGTGGAGTAATAATAATAATAATGGATTGGATTTATATAGCGCCTTTCTAATACCCAAGGCGCTTTACATCGCATTATTCATTCACTCCTCAGTCACACTCGGTGGTGGTGAGCTACTTCTGTAGCCACAGCTGCCCTGGGGAAGACTGACGGAAGCGTGGCTGTTAATCTGCGCCTACGGCCCCTCCGACCACCACCAATCACTCACACGCATTCACACACATTCACACGCAGGCAAAGGTGGGTGAAGTGTCTTGCCCAAGGACACAACGACAGTATGCACTCCAAGCGGGATTCAAACCGGCTACCTTCCGGTTGCCAGCCGAACACTTAGCCCATTGTGCCATCTGTCGTCCGAGAGTGAGATGTATATACGTCAGTGTCCACTCCAGCAGCCCCCAGTACCTGCTTTAGCCACCTTGAGATGGTTTGGCTCGACACCCAACCATGTGGTTGTTTGTGGCTGACCCATAAGGCTTTTTCTCTCCCTCGGGAATCGCTTGTTGTGTCGATGTAAGTCAGTAGGTGAGTCATGACACACAACCGCCGGTCAGGTGGGTATTCCCGGAAATCCATAACTAGGCCTGAAGTTCCTGGCCTGCTCTGCTTTACCAGCTCCTGAATTGTGAATGATACCCGGTCAGGTGTTATAACCATGTTGTCCAGTCGCAGTAAGTAGAGGGACTGGACTCTTTGTGCTGAGACTAGTGCCATCAGCATGACCGTTTTCAGGGTTAGCTGTTCCAGAGTGAGGGACCTGGCTGGTGACCATCCCCTTAAGTATGTCAGGACCACACTGACATCCCAGATTCGGGTGTATCTAGGTCAAGGGGGGTTAGAGTTGAATATACCCTTCATGAGTTTAATCACCAGTGGGTGAGACCCTATAGCCTGTTGTCCTGGTATTGGTTTTAAATAGGCTGACAGAGCACTTCTGGCAGTATTGATGGCGCTGTAGCTCAATCCTTCATTATGGTGAAGGCCAGCCAGGAACTCCAGTACATTGGTTATGGTTGCAGATGAGTACGTTGTCCCAGTAGTCGAGCAGTATGTTTCCCACTTCCTGATGCTCGATAGGTATTGTTTCCTGGTGGACATACGGTGGGACGCTGTCATCGTGTTGATGGCCCTGTCAGACAACCCCAGGCCCAGCAGTGGTCTTTTCATAACCTGCAACCCAGTAGGGTAATTTTGTCATGGCATGGATGACTTATGCCTGATACAGGGTGAGTCAATAGGTCTGGGCTACTGGGGAAGGTCATAGGAGGTTCAATGACCATGTCGAGGACCACTGGGAACCATGGCTGTGTAGGCCAGTTGGGTACTATCAAAATACCTGATGCAGAGTCCATCTGTATTTTGCGTAGTACCCTACTGATGAGGCAGAAGGGGGAAAAGCATAAAATAAATAGTTTCCCCAGTTCAGCGCGAATGCATCTATCGCTGCTGCCTCAGGGTCTGGTTCCCAAGCGACATACATTGGTACCTGGTGATTTAGTCGGGATGCAAAGAGATCGATATCTGGTGTGCCATATTGCTTTATAATTTTTGCAAAAGCTCTAGGATGTAACATCCATTCGGTGTTTATCATTGAATTTGCGTGACCTGGTGTCTGCCACTGTATTTAGCTTACCTGGTAGGTACGTTGCTGATAGTCAAATATGTCTATCGACACACCATTGCCAGATTTGGTTGACCAAATTGTCACATGATATCGATTTTATTCCGCCCATATGGTTAATATAGGCCACCACCGTGGTATTATCAATTTGTAAACGAACATGCAAATGGTGCATATTGATAGAATACGCTTTTAAACCATAAAACGCACCCAACGTTTCCAAGTAATTTATGCCCAGTGTTTGTAGTAAAGATGATTCTAGGTTAGTCCATCTACCACCTGTGCTGGATAAGGTATTAGTCGCTCCCCAGCCTTGAGCACTGGCATCTGTTTGTATAATTAACGTTGGGTTATTGATGATGATAAGGCTGGAACTATGCCAAATGTGTTCTATCCACCACTGTAACTCTGATATTGCTTCAATGGGTAATTTCATGGTTCGGTCAAAGTGACCTGCATGTCGTTTCAACGCCTGTACTTTTGCCCTTTGTAGGTTCTGATAGTGCAGGGGTCCAAATTGTGTAGCTGGAAATGCTGCTACCATTTTGCCAATTACTCTTGCCACTTGTCGGATGGTTGGTCGATTGCTAACCATTAAATTGTTGCACGTCTGTGCCAATTCTGCTGCTTTACCTTTTGGCAACGTTACAGACATGTGGACTGAGTTAATTGTGAATCCCAGATAGTCCATAGTTGTGGATGGCGTCAACTTAGATTTATCTGGATGTATGACAAACCCCAGGGTTTCAAACAATTGTTTGGTAGGTAATACACCTGATTTAGCCAACTCCATGGTTTTGCCTACTATTAGTATATCATCAAGATATGCCATGACAATATGTCTTTGTTTTCTTAATGTTGCCAAGGCTGGTTTTAATATCTTGGTAAATAGTCTTGGGGCTGATGTTAACCCATTAGGCAACGCTTTATACTGCCATAGTTGCCCCATCCAGTTAAATTTTAGGTATCTGCGATGACCCTTATGAATGGGTACTGAATAGTAGGCATCTTTTAAATCAATGCTTGCCATAAAGTATCCTTTTGAAATCAGTTGTTTGGCAGTTACAAATGTTTCCATTTTGAAATGTACATACTTAACAAAGGTATTTAGTGAGGTTAAGTCAATGATGATGCGACATCCACCATCTTTTTTGCTTTTGGTAAATATATTTGAGACAAATTCCAAAGGTTCATGTTTGGATTTCCCAATGACACCCTTTGTAAGTAACCTCACCAGTTCTGCTTGAGCCTCTCTCTTTGACTGAGAGGGTAAAGACCCTTTGGGGTACGTGCTGAACTGGTGGCATGTTTTCTTGAATGAACTCTATTTTGTATCCCCGAATACTGTTAAGTATATAACTATCATTCGTGAGACACCTCCATGCGTCAATGAACAGGTGTAATCTCCCCCCTGTTAGTACAGTTCCCCCACTTTTTATATGCTGGTAGGAACCAGACCCACCTACCTCCATAGTTATGGGAGTGTTCATTGCTTCTGTTTCTTCATCCGCCGTTGTACTACTGGATGTCCTGTTGGTTGGGGGTGGTGCATTTTCCATGGGGTCCGCTCTGGGCCCTGGCCTAAAAAAGGCTTTCGGGGATAGAATGCGGACCCCGAGCTTTCACCAGTTCGGAATGTTTGTCTTCGACTGGTGGACGCGGTGGGGTACTGCCGTCTGGGTTGTGTGGGCCTGCTCGTTCCGGGGCCTGCCCTCATGAGGCCAAATGCTTTGGTCTCTTCCTCCAGGTCTTTTACCTGTTTTGTTAAGTCCTTCCGAATAACAGGATCTGTGGCTCTGAGGCCGGTGCTTTGCACAGTCCTGCATACCTGGGATTGAGGGCAGGTCTTATTATCTCCTTGCGGAGGTTGTTGATCTCGTATTGGGTGTTGCACAGCAGAGCCAGAGTGTCTTGCTGGTTTGTGGTCATATCCACCCCATCCACGGAATGAGCATAGGATGTTATCCCTGTTATCAGGAGCTTGAGGATGCGTTGTAATTTTATCTCCTGGCTCCGAATACTCTGTCCAACATACCCCCAGATTTGGCTGTTAACAGCTGGTACATTAAGCGAACTGCAGTTCTCCGGAGGCGAGTAGATTTCTAGTGCCTCATTAAGTACCTGATCTTGTAGGGGTTTGAGGGACAGGTGGTTGATGCTGGCCGCCAGTTTTGGCTCCAATGGCCGCCCTGCTCGTGGTGTAGCCCCGTAGTGATTCACCACACCCAGCAGCTCTTCCTGATCCTGTACCCCAAGCGTACTCCCGACGTCTTCAGCCAAAGACCCCTGATCCTGACCAGCCCAGCCCTGGTCGCCAATGCTGCCCTCATCTGAGGGAGAAGCAATGGCCAGTGCATTGTAAGGCACTGCTGTGGGAGTGCCTGATCCCCCTGTGCGAGATTGCTCCAGCTCCCGAAGCAAGTCTCGCTGGAGCAGTTGCTCCATGAGCCTTTCCATTCGGCTCAGGCGGCTAGTTCTGCCGCTCTCAGGCGGACCCTCCTCATCGGAGTCAGACATAACCGGCCGGTCTGTTTTTTGTCTTGCTTTTCCTCCAGCCCGCTGCCGCTCCTCAGGCTGCGCTAGCGGTACTGGGCTTGGCTCGGTGTCGATGAGAGTGTGCTGCAGCATATGCGGTCCAGGTGCCGCCTCTCGCCCCCCACTGATGAGACACTCCCGTTCTGTTGGAGTCGAACGGGGGGCGGTTTTCTTTGCTTGCCGTGGTTTACTCATTTTCCGAATTTCCCTGGAATTACAGAGCAAAGCAAGCTTGCTATTACGACCTCAGAGTAAGAACTTACCTGATGGTCCGCTTTTTAAACTTGTAGCGGGAGCGCCTGTACTCCCGTTCGTCGCTGTTGCACTGCGTGAACGCTAATGTCGCGCATGCGTGCTGGACGGGCTCTTCACCTAGTCACTCACGTGACTCCGAAGTAAAATCAGGACTTAAATAATCATTTAATAAATGGGCCAAGTGTTTTGTCCTCCCGTGTGCTGGTTAACACAAGCCCTCACTTGCTTGAATGAAGATTTGGATTATAAACTATTGTACAAGCACAGTTGAGGTGAATTCCCCCTTCTGTGACCCCAATGCCAACAGAAGCCATTGACAAAGGTATGGCAAGAGTCCAAGCCAGGGGAATTCATCCCTAATGTGTCAATGCATGGAAATAAAGGACAACCTGTAGTGGTTTACTGGGCAACTTCAACCAGCCGACAGCACAAATGCTGGAAGTTAAGGAACATGCACACAAGTAATTTTCCAAGAGGAGTTAGGAAAGACACTAATAGCTGGAAAACAGAGCCTCTCATTAAAATCCAAGTTTATTAACCTCCTTCTGTTGCCCTTTAATCTTACCACACTCTATCAGTCAACAGGACATGAAGATTGAACCACTTGCTCATCATTTAATCTCGGCTACACTTATTTAAAGGATGACTTACACCTACTGCATCAGAAGAACTTGAATCAGTTTTTGGATAAACCTCACATATTGTCTCTGGATACATCTGCTGACAATTCCCAAAGTATTTACAGAGCTCCGTCGCTACTATAATCTGGGTAGCACATGTTTTTGAAACAAGTACTGTTTACACAAAGTGCAGGCCTGCTCCTGTGTTCAGTTACCATCCACCTCATTTGTACTTTACAAATCCCAAGATTGCAGGGTGTTCACCATGACACCATCACTCCTATGCTTATTGTAAGGCTTGAACAGTACGCTGCACTCAATTAAAACTCAATTATCTGGGGGGAAAAAAACCATTGAATTCGCAATGGCAGCTCTCTGCACTTTGACATAGAATAGAATAGAATGCCTTTATTGTCATTCAAACAAACAGAGATTTGAACGAAATTTTGTTCGCTGCAGTCATAACAGTAAAATAAACTTAACACACAATTAGCACAGTTCCACACAAACATCCATCACAGTGAATCCCCAAACACCTCCTCACTGTGATGGAAGGCAAAAGTCTTATCTCTTCCCTGTTCTTCTCCCTGTTCTTCAGGCAGTCAAACTGCTGCTTCGAGGCGATCGAGGCTCATGATGTTAAAACCCCCGGCGGGCGATGGTAAGTCCCGCGGCTGATTAAGCCGCACCAGGCGATGTAAGGCCCTGCGACGGGCCGATTCAAACCCCGCGATTCGGAGCGGGCCAAGTTGCCGTTGCGGGAGCTCTCGAAAATCGGTCTCCTACCAGGGACCTGCGAGCTCCCGATTTTACCGTCCACAGGGCATGCGGCCAAAGCCTCCGGAGCTCCGAAGTCGGGTCGCAGCCACCGTGCCACCACAGCCTCCGAGTCAGCCAGCTCCATGATGGTAAGTGAGCCCTCAGGTCGATTCCAGTTGGAGGCTGCCAGCTCCACGACGTTAGGCCCCAGCGAAACGGAGACACAACAAGGAAAAGGTTGCGTCTCCGTTCAAAAGAAGAGATTAAAAAGTTTCCCCCACCCCCCTTCCGCCCCCTCCCCCCACCACATACACACATCTAAAAATAAACCCAAAACATACTCCTAACAAGACAAAAAAAAAGAAAAAAGACAGACGGACTGCAGGTGAGCTGCCGCCACAAGGCACCGCCACCAAACCACATGAGGTTGAAATTTGGCTTCAGAGGAAATCTGAGGGATACCTTTTGCATGCAGATGGAGGGGTTATCTAGAACAAGCTGCCTGAGCTTGAGGAGGTTGGGGAGGCAGATACATTTAGTCAAGAGTGTTCTATTGTCATACGTCCCAGATAGAACAATGACATTCTTATTTTCAGCAGCAGTTTCAAGAGAGAGTTAGATTTAGCTCTTAGGGCTAAGGGAATCAAGGGAAATGGGGAAAAACCCGGAACGGGGTACTGATTTTGGATGATCACATTGAATGGCAGTGCTGGCTCGAAGGGCCGAATGGCCTACTCCTGCACCTATTTTCTATGTTTCTAAGCATAACAGAATATGTAAACATAGTACACTGTAAATAATATAATAAACAAGAAAAAAAGTTCAGTGTGACTATATATACACATACACACATATACTCATATACTGTATACAGAACGTATATTGATATATACATATATACACATATGTACATATAAAAAACAAACAATAATAATACAATAATAATAATAATAGTCTATGTAGTTCAGAGCTTATTTGGAGGTTGTATTGTTTAATAGCTTGATGGGTGCAGGGAAGAAGCTGTTCCTGAACCTGGACATTACAGTTTTCAGGCTCCTGTACCTTCTTCCCGATGGCAGTGGTGGAATGAGTGTATGGCCAGGGTGGTGTGATCTCTGATGATGCTGGCTGCCTTTTTGAGGCAGCGACTCCGGTAGATCCCTTCGATGCTGGGGAGGTTAGAACCCGTGATGGACTGGGCAGGGTTCACAATTTTGTGCAATGTTTTAAAGATGTTTTGGACAAGTACTTGGTTAAGAAAGGCATTGAGGGATACAAGTCTAATGTGACAAATGGGATACTGTTGATAAGCATCACAGGTGGCTTAGGTGAGGTATACAGCTCCATGATTGAACTGTATAATTTGCTCAAAAGCTCCACTTCTCATTTTTAATCAGGGCTGCTTGAACCAAGCTGAGGTGGTAAATTTCACGTCCCCTTCCAAGTCAAGTCAAGTCAATTTTATTTCTATAGCACATTTAAAAACAACTCTCGTTGACCAAAGTGCAGGTACTAACGTGCTACATACAGTGGTACATAGATCTATCAATACATACATAAATACATACAGCGCTCCCTCAGAGGACCTCAGAGGACGCTCCCTCAGAGAAACGCTTGTGAGTAGAAATAAGTTTTAAGTCTAGCCCCTGAGCTTATACCTGGACCGTAGGATGGTCAGTAACCCCAAGTCGGCCGACCTGAGGGACCTGGAGGTAGAATGGTGGGTTAGCAGATTTTTAAAAGATTTTCTTTCCACTTATATTCCTTCCTCTGGCATCAGAATTCATGCCTCTTCAATTGTTAACATACTTTTTGTCTTTTGATACTTTTTGTCTCTGACTTGTCCAACCATCTATCTATCAACCTCCCCCTCCCGTCCCACCCCTCACCTTTACCCACCTATCACTTGGCAGACTTTACCCTGCCCCACCTCTCTTTCAGCTTTCCTCCATCTCCCCCCCACCATCACTGAAGAAGGGTCCCGACCTGAAACATCACCAATTTATGTTCTCCAGAGATACTGCTTGACCCGCTGAGTTACTCCAGCACTCTGTGTCTTTTTTAAATCTACAGAGCTGTCCTTTGCCACGTGCCTCAAACTTATTTTAACCTTGATAGTTTTTTTCTTTAGATTCTGTGGTTCACATAATGTTTGGGACAAAGACCCATCATTTATTTATTTGCCTCTGTACTCCACAATTTGCTGTGTCCCAAACATTATGGTGCCCTGAAATGGGAGGGACTATGTATAAACACAGCTGTAATTTCGACATGGTGAAACCAAAAATGGCCTTTATTAAAATCTGTCAATGTACATTTTAACCACATGTGATTTTTTCTATTAGAAATCTCAAAGTGTGGAGTACAGAGGCAAATAAATAAATGATGTGTCTTTGTCCCAAACATTATGGAGGGCACTGTATCTTTCCAATTCATAGTTTCAAAACTGTGAATGGAATATCAAGCCCTTTATTATGCCAGAGGTGTGATGTCTTACAAATAAATTACCCCTCAGTGCTGAACTTACGTTCCAGTTTAAATTACCAGTATGTGCTTTGAGTGTGCCTCAAATTGGTAACCATGGGTGCCTGAAATATAAAGCTCAATTAACAACCCACCTCCTTAATATCGCCCTGTGGTTCATATGTTTACTTTGTCTTAACTGAAAATAGTTCACTCAGTGTTATGTAAAAAGAAAAGTTTGCTGTATATAATAGAGCTAAGCTCCTGTGATTTCAGTTCACTGTGGAGGTAATTTTTAATCACTCAACCAACGTGCCTTTAGGCACTAACATTTCTTGTGTTTATGTGGAACAAAGTGACCATGGCCCTTCAGCTGTGACAGCTAATAATCCATTCAAATAGTTTAATAAGTAGGTATGGCACTCAGTACAGACTGTTCGGAAAAGTGAGAAACATAGGCGGATAATCTAAATTCCATTAAAAACTTTGAACAAGTGGCAAGAATGACTCGACTTTGCAAGAACACTGCAGAATCACATGGAAAATAACGTATTTATTCAGCACAGATGTCTGCTGCACCCACATTCCCATTTGCCACTAAGGAATACATTTACTTTGAAGTTAATTTAAGTGGGAAGAATAATATTCCACTGTTTTTTTTTGTGCTCTTATATAGAATAGGAGACTCTGGACCACAGAATTAAAACAAAAGGTTAACGAGCTGCACATTTTAGCCTGATCACCAGGGAGCAAACAGAATTCAGCCCAGGTTATATTGGTTGCCTTTGCCTTTTTCTGGTGCTGGTAAATACATTGCTCCCTTCACCTCTGGGATTTACATTTGGAATCCAGATCAGACTCTTGGAATGCAAGTCGACTTTGTCTGCTGGTATTCCCTTGGAATGCCTTAAGATTTCACTAATTGTGACCAAAACAAAAATTACTGCCACTGTTAATGCAGAGTGAAGGAAACTTTAATATTCATCTTCTGTCATATTCAGCATAACTTAGAACTACCTCTTGCGCGCCTGAATGGTTATTTCTAAACGTATTACGTCACAATATGTAGTGCTGCTGCTTCACAGCGGCCTAGATTCAGTCCTGACTTCTGATGCTGTTTGTATGTAGTTTGTTCTCACTACAGCCATGTGGGATTCCACTGGATACTCTGCTATCCTCCCAAAGACATGCTGGTTGCTAGGTTAAATGGCTACTGTAAATGATTCTGAGTATAGGTAGGATGTTGATAAGACACGTGAGAGGGAATAGGTTGCAGCGAATGGGATTATTCTGAGTCAGATTAGATTTAATGGGGCATATGACCTTCTTCTATGTTAAAGAAATATGAATTTATAAATACAGTATATTGTATTCTGGACATGGACGCTCTCTCGGGTACAGTAGTGGTAGCATTCCCCTCGTCCCTGTTTACAGTCCTAGTGGCACAAATAGCACGGTGGCGCAGTCGTAGATCTGCTACCTTACAGCGCTTACAGCATCAGAGACCCGGGTTCTGTACGGAGATTGTACGTTCTCCCTGTGACCTTTGTGGGTTTTCTCTGGGATCTTCGGTTTCCTTCCACACTCCAAAGACGACAGGTTTGTAGGTTAATTGGCTTTGGTAAAAATGTAAATAGTTCGCTAGTGTGTGTAGGATACTGCAGGGATCATTGGTTGGATGGTGCGGACTCGTGGGTTGAAGGGCCTGTTTCCGCACTGTATAGGGCCTGTCCCACCTGGTGATTTTTTTCGGCGACTGCCGGCGTCATATCAGTGTCGCCAAAAGATTTTGAACATTTCAATATCCAGCGGCGACAAAAAAAATGTTGCGACACTCGAGGAAACACCGCGCGTCACACGTCATCACGCCGCGTCACCGCCGCATCACGCCGCGTCATGCCGCATCACACCACAAATGTTTCGGTGACTTGATACGTCAGTCAATGATGCCGGCAGTCGCTGAAAAAATCGGCAAGTGGGACAGGCCCTTATCTCTAACCTAAATAGTACTAAACTAAATGAATGGATTATCACGTCATGATACAAGGAACTGCAGATGCTGGAATCTTGCGCAAGACACAAAATTCTGGTATAACTCAGCAGCTCAGGCAGCACCTGGGGAGGGAATGAATGGGCTGGTGATGTTTCGGGATGGAACCGTTCTTCAGACTCAGATCATATCAGTGAGAAATCCTGAGGCACCTTCATTGAATGGGCTGGAGTCACACAAAGGAACACCTTTGCTCAGTCCGCCTGAACCTACCTGATCTCCCGGTTGCTAAACACCTTCATTCTCCTTCTCATTTCCATTCCTTCCCATTCCCATTCCCCCATTGTCAGAGTGAGGCTAAAAGCAAATTGGAGGAACAGCATCTCATATTTCACTTGGGCAGCTTACAGCCCAGTGGTATGAATATTGATTTTTCTCACTTCAGGTAGCCCCGGCATTCCCTCTCTCTCTATCTCTCCCCCACCCAAGTCGCACCAGCTTCTCATTTTCATCCAACAAACGGCTAACAATGACCTGTTTCCTTTATCATCATTACTTTCTTGCATATCTTTTATTAATTGTTCTTTATCTCTATAGCTCTCGTTTCCCTTATCCGTTACCAGTCTGAAGAAGGGTCTCGACCGAAATGTCACCGATTCCTTCTCTCCAGAGATGCTGCATGTCCCGCTGAGTTACTTCAGCTTTTTGTGTCTATCAAAGGTATAGAGAAGCAGATTTCTAAAACAGTGAACGTTTCGGACAGTTTAACGATTTTGTGATCTATGTTTCATATATTTCCCAATTTGAAAACATGAATGTCAACGCTCAAAGTGATATAAACATTGAATTATTTGGATGATTAGTCTTGTCTCGGAGGTGCTGGGAAATCAATATCATAATCACTAATTAAAATAATTTGTTATCCAACCATTTGCAAATCCTGATCGTTCAACATCTGGCTGACAGAGTGTTGTTTCCTGAGGTCCCTTCCAGTTACTGGGGCCCCACTTCCCGCTTTCGATGTCCCATATTTCCTTGAAACTTACTGTGCTCATTTGAACTTTATTATCTACTTTAACATCTAAAATAAAAGTGAGTTAAGAATGTGTTGGAATATTAATAGAAATACATCTGATAGTCTGGGAAATATACTCTTCCAGCACCTCCAAAGTTCTGAGCATGTCAGATTATCGGAGTTTTACTATGCAACTTTACTGGATTAGTTTTAAAGCTCTAAAATCGCTGTGGAAGATCACAAAATGCTGGCAACGCACAACAGGGTAGTAGAAGGAATTTTAAGAAAAATTTTTTATCAACTGAATCCAGTTGACTGATGGTTCCATAGGTGACTCAAGTCTCTTGGCCATTCAGAATTCAGAACAGACTTCCTCACGGCAATGGCTGCATGAGAGAACCAAGTTCACCAAAAATGTCACTGCCCCCTAGACTCACCATTGACCCTGAGTATTCCTCCTGGAGAGAGAGGCCAGGTGGACTGCCTCTCATGGCTTTCAGCTGGAGCTGAAAGCCATTGCAATAGCTGCAATAACTGTAGGTTGAATGATTACAAATGTGATGCCACTATTTAAGAACGGACACAGAGAGAAAACCAAGTGAGAGTGTTGTGTTAGCAATAGGAAAAGTGCAGGAATTTACAATGAAGAGTGTTACAGCAAAACGCCTTGAAAATTATAATAGGATTGAGTCCTGTTATCAGGGGAAGCAGAGGAGCGGCAGGTGAAGTAGCAAGTGCGGGGATTGGCTGCAGAAGTTAAAGCCAGGCTGTGGAATCTAAATCAGCAAATTTGTAAATTAGCCAATTAGTAAAATTAGTCAGTTGAACAGCAAATAAAAGTAGGGCTTGTCCTAGGGGGGTCAGCCTTGTTGTAGTGAAGTGTGAGTCTTTGGCTCAAGAGTCTTCGGCAAGGAGGTTACACTTGATTCGAAATTTGTGATTTTTTTGTCCACTGAAGAAGCGGCAGGAGAGTTGGTGCAGTGTGTTTCCTGCAGGATGTGGGAAGTCAGGGACAACGCTGGTGCTTCTGACAACTACACCTGCAGAAATTGTGTCCAGGTGCAGCTCCTGAATGAATGAGTTGGGGAACTGGATCAGCCGTTGGATGACCTCAGGGCCATCCGGGAAAGCGACAGTTTCCTGGACAAGACCTACAGTGAGGTCAACACACCAAGGATACCGGAAGAGCGCAGGTGGGTGACTGTGAGAAAGAGGAGTAAACGTGGAGTGCAGGAGACACCGGTGGCTGTACCTACTGAAAACAGGTACACCCTCTTGGAAGCAGACGGCACAACAAGATTGAGTGGCAGCCAGGGCTGTGATTCCAACCCTGGTGCTGAGGCTCAATGGGGAAGAGTGACGTCGGGCAGAGCCGTAGTGGTGGGAGACTCCATCGACAGAGGTGCGGACAGGAGATTCTGCGGCAACAGGCGAGACTCCAGGATGGTGTGTTGCCTCCCTGGTGCCAGGGTCCAGGACGTCTCAGAGTGGCTGCACGACATCTTCAAGAGGGGGAGCAGCTGGAGGTTGTTGTGCACGTTGGCACAAATGATATAGATCGGAAGAGGAAGGAGGTTCTGCAACACGAGTTTATGGAATTGGGTAGAAGACTGAAAAGCAGGTCCTGCAGGGTAGTGATCCCAGGATTGCTTCCAGTACCTCATGCTAGTGAAGGTAAGAATAGGAAGATAGGGGAAATGAATGTGTGGCTGAGGAGTTGGTGCAGGGGGCAGGGATTTACATTTCTGGATCTTTGGGATCTCTACCGGGGCAGGGGTGACCTGCATTAAAGGGACGGGTTGCACCTTAACTGGAGGGGGACCAACATCCTAGCGGGAAGGTTTGCTAATGCTACACGGGAGGGTTTAAACTAGATTGGCAGGAGGGTGGGATCTCGTGCAAGACAGAGGCACGTGAGAGGCTAGAAGTTGGTATGGAGTGTGGTGTGGGAAAGGTTAGTGCACAGAATAGGCAAAAGGCCAGAGAGCGAGGAAGGAGGGTTGGTTTAAATTGCACGTATTCTAATGCAAGGGGCCTGATGGGTAACGCAGATGAGCTTAGGGCATGGATAGGTACGAGCGACTGGGATGTTGTAGCCATGACTGAAACCTGGTTAAGGGAGGGGCAGGACTGGCAGCTCAATGTTCTGGGGTGCAGGAGCTTCAGGAGAGACAGGGGTGAGGGAAAAAGAGGAGGGGGAGTTGCATTGTTGGTTAAGGAGGATGTCACGGCTGTGATCAGAGGTGACATTACGGACGGTTCGTCTAGTGAGGCTATATGGGTGGAGCTGAGGAACAAGAAAGGGATGATCACCTTGTTGAGGGTGTACTACAGACCCCCAAATAGAAGAACAAGTGTGCTAGGAGATTGCAGACAGCTGCAGGTCAAATAAGGTTGTTGTCGTAGGGGATTTTATCTTTCCAATATAGACTGGTAAAATCATAGCGTGAAGGGTTTAGATGGGGTGCAATTCCTCAAAAGTGTTCAGGAGAGTTTTCTTAAACAGTATGTGGAGGCCCCCACACTTGAGAGCTGGATCTAGTATTGAGAAATTAGTAAGGGAAAGTTAATGGAGTGTGTTTAATGAAAAGTGTGTTAATGAAATGCGGTGTAATGAAGCTATTTACTATATACATCAAAGAAGGGATTCAAAGTAACATTAGCAAATTTGCAGATGACACAAAGCTGGGTGGCAGGGTGAACTGTGAGGAGGATGCTATGAGAATGCAGGGTGACTTGGACAGGTTCGGTGAGTTGGCAGATGCATGGCAGATGTAGTTTAATGCGAATAAATGTTAGGTTATCCACTTTGGTAGCAAAAACAGGAAGGCAGATTATTATCTAAATGGTGTCAAGTTGGGAAAAGGTGAAGTACAATGGGACCTGGGGGTCCTTGTTCATCAGTCAATGAAAGTAAGCATGCAGGTACAGCAGGCAGTGAAGAAAGCGAATGGCATGTTGGCTTTCATAACAAGAGGAGTTGAGTGTAGGAGCAAAGAGGTCCTTCTGCAGTTGTACAGGGCCCTAGTGAGACCACACCTGGAGTATAGTGTGCAGTTTTGGTCCCCTAATTTGAGGAAGGACATTCTTGCTATTGAGGGAGTGCAGCGTAGGTTTATAAGATTAATTCCAGGGATGGCGGTGTCAAAGTTTGTTTCTTAAAAAGCAGATAGCAACAAAAACTGTTAAAGGTAAACCATGGCAATCTTTAATCGATTCATCAGACGGGAGTGGCAAGATCTACAATGAGCACAAACGTTGCTCAGTGCTTCTCGGGCTCCACTCACAGAACAAAGGAAAGTTAGCACAATTATACATTTTTCTTATCAGTTAAACACTCCTACCAGTGTCTGAATATGGCATGACTGAAAGATTCTGCAGCCTTTCAGAATATAGGAAAGCTGGGTCAAAATCAAGCTCATCCAATAAGTTATTACTTATCTCTGGAGCGTCAGCTATTTTTTTCAATGTTGGTCTCTTTATGGCCTTGAAAAGAAGCACGTGTTATTATGCAGGTTTCCATCTTAATGTCTTTATTGAAAAGGCAACCTACCCTCCATATTGTGTTCCATGTAATTTGCAAAGTCATTCAGACTTGGCACCGAGCCATTCTTTTGTTCTACTAATCCATGCTTTTGTGAAAGAACGACTCCATTTTAGATTTGACTATTAGCTCCTTCAGCGGGACTGTCATATGCTGAGAGAATTGAGCAGCTGGGCTTGTATACTCTGGAATTTAGGATGAGGGGGTATCTTATTGAAAAATATAAGATTACTAGACTAAGTGGGACCCGTTGGGTCCCATGTTCACACGGGATGGCTGGTCCCCCGACGCAATATTCCACCTCTCCACCAATTCCAATATTGGTGGCCAGTTGGGGGGGGGGGGTGTTCTGGAGCGCTGGTATGGGTGTTGTTGGCTGCAGGGACTACTGGTCTCCAGAGGGCTAGTATGGACATTGTGTGCCAAATGGATTCTTGGGGTGGCAGCTTAGTCCCTCAAGCCTGATGAGCTGGCAGCTCACTCATGGCTGGTGGGTTGGCAGTTGACTCACGGCTATTCCTTGAAATTCCATTACAAGCAGAGTGCAAGGCCATCAAATTCAAATCCATTTTCCTACCATTTCAAGCAGGGTGCAAGGCCACCAAATTCAAGTGCAATTTCATACCACTTCAAGCAGGGTGCAAGGCCACCAAATTCAGGTTCAGTTTCCTACCATTTCAAGCAAGGTGCAAGGCCACCGAATTCAAGTGCAGTTTCCAACCACTTCAAGCAGGGTGGGGGTGGGAGATTGCAACCTTCACGTGGTCTGCCCCGTTTCGACAAATGCAATCAACCTGGCGTGCACAATCAAATATGATCAAATAGAACAAGTTGTCCGACAACTTTAGGCTGTGCACGCCATACGCAAACAGAAGAAGAAGCAGGGTGCAAGGCCACCAAATTCAAGTGCAGTTTCATACCACTTCTAGCAGGGTGCAAGGCCATCAAATTCAAGTGCAGTTTCATACCATTTCAAGGAGGGTGCAAGGCCACCAAATTCAAATTTAGTTTCATACCATTTCATGCAGGGTCCAACGACACCACATTCAAATGCAGTTTCATACCATTTCATGCAGGGTGCAAGGCCACCACATTCAAATGCAGTTTCATTCCATTTCAAGCAGGGTGAAACCACCATAAAACCACACAAAACACCACACTCACAGTTCAGTAAACATTCAGTGTGTTTAGTTGATTCACAGCTCAGACAGTCGTGACCTCTCCCTCCCCCATCATGCAGAGACTGAGCCACACCCACACTTCCGGGTTTTATAACCCCTCCCCCTCCCACTGGAAAAGGTGTGGCCTTCATGGCGTGATTGACAGGCGAGAGATACTCAACATTTTTAAAACACTGATAACACTTTTATTTTTCATTGATGGGAAGAATCCTCTGCACCTGATGAGCGGAGGGGGACTGAGTAAGATGGCCAAAAATCACAGCCGTAAGTGGTAGCGTTTTATCTAAAATCAATATAGTGCAAACAGGAAGTTGTCAAGTTTAGACAAACAACCATTTGCAGTGCCATTTACTTCAACCCAAAACCCCCAAGCAACCATCTGCGGTGCCTTTTCACTTCAACCCAAAACCCCCAAACAACCATCTGCGGTGCCTTTTCACGTCAACCCAAAAAAAACCAAACAACCCTTTGCGGTGCCTTTTCACTTCAACCAAACAACCATTTGCGGTGCCTTTTCACTACAACCCAAAAACACCCCAAACAACCATTTGCAGTGCCTTTTCACTTCAACCCAAAAAACCCCAAACAACCATTTGCAGTGCCTTTTTACTTCAACCCAAAACACCCCAAACAACCATTTGCAGTTCCTTTTTACTTCAACCCAAAACACCCCAAACAACCATTTGCAGTGCCTTTTTACTTTTTACTTCAACCCAAAACACCCCAATCAACCATTTGCAGTGCCTTTTTACTTCAAAACACCCCCAAACAACCATTTGCAGTGCCTTTTCACTTCAACCCAAAACAACCCAAACAACCATTTGCAGTGCCTTTTTACTTCAACCCAAAACACCCCAAACAACCATTTGCAGTGCCTTTTTACTTCTACCCAACCATGTTTTCAATTTCAAACCACAATAAGGGCACTCACAGTTGAGGGGACATGTGTTCAGTGTTATTCAGAGCTCAGAGAGACCCTCTCTTCCTCCATCTTGCAGAGACTGAGTGAGGCACACCACTTCTGTGTTTTATAGTCCCTCGGAGGTACACAAAAATGCTGGAGAAACTCAGCGGGTGCAGCAGCATCTATGGAGCGAAGGAAATAGGTAACGTTTCGGGCCGAAACCCATAGTCCCTCCCCCTCCCACCAGCAGGGGCAGCAGAGAGAATGGCAAAACATTTTAAAACATTAATATCTCTCTAATTTTTCATCGATGGGAAAAATCCTCCGGTCCAGGCAGGCGGAGGGGGGCTCTGAGCGAGGTGGCCAAAAATGATGGTCGTAGGTGGCGGCGTTCTCTCGGAAATCAAAGCACAGTGAGCCAAAAGCGGTCAAGATCTTACTTTAGATTAAGGGTTTGGACACGCTAGAGGCAGGAAACATGTTACCGATGTTGGGGAGTCCAGAACCAGGGGCCACAGTTTAAGAATAAGGGGTAAGCCATTTAGAACGGAGACGAGGAAACACTTTTTTCACACAGAGAGTTGTGAGTCTGTGGAATTCTCTGCCTCAGAGGGCGGTGGAGGTCGGTTCTCTGGATACTTTCAAGAGAGAGCTAGATA
>CM075983.1:53702623-53747327 GCA_038087875.1 Malacoraja senta | reverse complement strand
GAAGAGCAGAGGGCCCCAGCACCGAGCCCTGGGGAACTCTGCCAGTCACTGGCAGACAACAGAAAAAGCCCCCTTTACTGCCACTGCCAACCTGCTATCATGCTAGTTTCTTCCCTCTGATACCCATGGTGCTCTCATCTTGTTTAGCAGTCTCACGTGCGGTGCCACATCGTTTGCCTTCTGCCATTCAGGCAACTCTTCTATCCATGCTAGCTATCTTTCCTATAAAAACCATGTGAGAGGGTGATAAATGCTTATGGCCACATGTGCTGTGAATAGGAGGCGTGTAGAAACATAGAACCGTACAGAACAGGAACGTGGTCTTTTGGCACACAATGTTTGGTGTGCATATAGGCAGAGGTTTTATCCTTTGAATCATAACGTGATTTAAACCCTGCATCCCTCAAAATCTGAAGAAGAGTCCTGACCCCAAATGTTGTCTGTCCATTTGCTCCACAGATGCTGCCTGACCCATTGAGTTCCTTTGTTTTTTGCTGAAGATTGCAACATCTCCCTCTCAAGTCATGTAGCATTTCCCCCACATTGTGACCACTGCAGGAAGGAGTCATTCAGCTTTGAGGTGAGTGGCTGCAGAAGGTTGTCCCAAGAGCCAATGGTTGGGGAAGGGAAAGCCCCATGGTCCAGACTTTCTATGTGTGTCTTGGAGAACCATTCCCATTCCAGCTGGATACAATGCATGTAGTGCTATATATTGGTTTTAATTTTATCCATCCAGCTCAGGATTTTATTTTATCACAGTATTTGGAGATGCTTACTGTGCCAAGCAATGGTGCAAAAGGCTGACGACAGTCAGTAAGTTTAAAACCTTATTCAGAATGTTGTAAGGCAACTGTGGACTCTCCAGTTGAGTGGACCTTGTCCTGCTGTTAAACTTGGCAGTAGACAGGCTCTGGGCCAACTGGTTGTATTTTACATTTTTTTGAGATTAGCTTCTGGCTCATGTGGAATGGGAGTGGTCGTCTGAGACCCAGATGTATAACTTGGACCATGAGTCGACCTCCCCCAACAAATGCCCCTGAGATAATTCCCCTTGCTCGCTTTACTTATTTGAAGGGTCCCCGAGTGGGAAATTCTGCTCCTGCCCTGCCCAAGGTTACCACCGAAGGTAGATACAAAATGCTGGAGTAACTCCAGCGGGACAGGCAGCATCTCTGGAGAGAAGGAATGGGTGACGTTTCGGGTCGAGACCCTTCTTCAGAGGTTACATCTTTACCACTGAGTCTGGAGAAGAATCCCTCCTAAGATTCCATTCTAATGAAAAGGTGAAGATGACCAAGGCCTTTATATAAGAGAAAACACAAAGTGCTGGAGTAACTCAGCATGTCAATCAGCATCTCTGGAGAAACATAGATAGGTGACATTTCAGGTCCCGACTGAAAGGTCACCTATCCGTGTTCTCCAGAGATGCTGCTGAGTTACTCCAGCACTTCCTGTTATCTTTTGTAAACCAGCACCCTTGTTTCTACCAAGGTCTTTACATGTGCGGTTATAAGTGTTTCCCATCCATCCGCACAATGATCGAGTTAAAATCAGTGCAATGACAATATATCCACTGCAGAATCCAATCCCAACATTCTGCCAATTAAATATTTAAACAATGAACAACGCTGATGAGAACAAATGGTATGAGCTACGATGCAAGGCTCACCCTGAATTATACTGAGCCCCGATTAGTCTGCAACATTAAAACTATAAAAATGATTACAACTAGACAATAAACAATAGGTGCAGGAGTAAGCCATTCGGCCCCTTCGAGCCAGCACCGCCATGTCACTGTGATCGTGGCTGATCATCCACAATCATCAGCTACCCCGTTCCTGCCCTTCTCTCCATATCCCCTAACTCCCGCTATCTTAAGAGCTCTATCTAACTCTCTCTTGAAAGCATAGAGAATTGGTCTCACCTGCCTTCTGAGGCAGCAGAATCCCACATATTCACAATTCTCTGGGTGAAAAAAGTTTTGCACAATTGCAATTAAAAGATAATTGTATAAAGTATCTGCACCCTGTGCCTGGAATGTGGAAAGAGTCAGCCTTTATGCAGGCACATTTCACTGGCTATAGAGCCTCCCTGTGTTTGTTAGGGCTGATAGATCCCTCTTAACTTTTCCACTTGAAATGTGTAGCCAGATCTACAGCAACCAAATCTATGATGACCCCTTCACGTATTTCCTTGCATTTACCACTCACGATGATGTACATGTTGCCAAGTAATAATGCTGCACAAGTGTACTTGCAAACAACTGTTCACCCTTCTGCTCCGTACACAGTACATAGAACAGTGCAGGAACAGGAGCAGGCCATTCGGCCCCATCATGTCTGCGCCGAGAAAGAGGCCAATGTAAACCAATACCAACTGCCTGTGCATGATCCATCTCCCTCTAATCCCTGCCTTTTTCATAGTGTCTGTCTCTTAAATGCATCTTAAACGTCGCTATCATACCTGCTTTCGACCACCTACCCTAGCAGTGTGTTCTGGGCGCATATCCCTCAGTCTCTGATGCTACGGAGAGAAAATAATCCAAGTTTGTCCAACCTGACCTGAGCTAATACACTTCAATCCAGATGACATTCTACTGGATCTTCGTCTATATCCTCTCCCAACTCCTCCTCCCTAAGGTGTGGTGACCATATTTGTCGGCAATACTCCAATTGTGGCCTTACTAAAGTTTTATTACAGTTGCAAACGTGACTTTCTCAACTAATGCTTGACCAATGAAGGTAAATATGCCATCTGCCTTCTTTACCACCCTATCCAATATGTTTTGCCAACTTTAATGGAGCCATGGACTTTACAACCCCCAAATTCCCTCTGTACCTCAATGTCCGAAGGAGTTCCTACCATTTACTGCGTACTTTCTTCTTGCACTTGACCTCCCAAAATGTATCACCTCACACTTGTCCAAATTTAAACTCCATCAGCCATTTCTCTGCTCATATTTCCAGCAGATCGGTGTGAAATATATACATCTTCTAGATGCGCTGGGACCGCATCCTCAGTGACGTGATCTGGGGGCATCGGGTGTTTCGGGTCTCACAACATCAGACACCTCTCGCCCAGAGGCGACCCAGCCGGGGTTGATCAGGCCCCGACTTGCGTCCCAGCAGCAACCGCCCACGGATCAGCCATCTTAATAACCACTCTGCAGGGGTTGGGAGACTCTAGTGCGTGGAGGGACTAGGGGCTCTGTGGGGTGAGTCCTGGCTGGGCTCCCTGCGTCTCACCAGGTTCAAGGACCTGTGCGCTGCACCTCTTCCTCCTTCTCCTTGGTGGTGTAGCTGACCTGAGTTAGCAGTCGTAGTTTTTCTATCCACGTACCCCCCAACAATTGCAAGTGCATCCCCATTCCCTGCAACGAGAGGGAACTGATTGCAAAGTGTGAAAAAGTACATTGTTGCATTTCTTTTAGCACAATAAGTGAAAATCGATAGACACAAGTAACTGCGCATGCTGGTTTACAAAAAAAAGACAACAAAGGGCTAGTGTAACTACGCGGATCAGGCAACATCTCTGGAGAAGATGGATAGGTGAAGCTTTGGGTTGGCACCCTTCTTCAGATTGAGGGGAGGGAGGGAGAAAGCTGGAAGACTGGAGAAATAGGACAAAAGCTAGCAAGTGATAGGTAGACACAAGTGAGGAGGGGGAGGGTGTTGATAGGCAGATGGCTTTGGACAAAGACCAGTGACATTTGATTGAGAGTCCTGTAATAATGCTGATTTATTGGGGAGATCTTTTCCAATTTTGTTCTTACAAGCAGCATCATTACAACAGTGGATAGTAAAAACTTACTTTTTCCATGTCTAGCTTTTGCTAGACATATTTCTCCAGAAAATATTGCTAATTCCCCAGCGTTTGGTGTGCAACTGCCCTACCGATTGTGATAATTATGGCCTGGGAAATGAAGCAAATCTACACTTTAAGCCATCAGTCAGGCTTTTGGACTGTGCAGGATACAAATTATTCTCCCTCATGTGACCGTGCCTGAGAATTATACTGGGGTGAAATTATTATTATACATTTTGTTTAGGGGAACCTGAACAAACAAATGTACCCGGCTGACCATTACTTCATCTGCCGGTATTGCAAACTTTGGCATCACACCTTGTTGGGAAAGTGCTATGGTTACCCTTTGGGGCAGTGAAGAGGGCTAGCTAGCATAAAAATTAAGGAGGCACAAAATTGAAGAGATTTCATTACCCGGGTACAGAGGGGGTGTTTAAGGCCCCAGCCGCCTGCAGCTTGAGAAAAGTTTGCACTTCTGTGGCGATGAGAGAACTTGTTGCCAATGCATTTTCCACTGCTGGGGAAGGCCAAGAAAAATATAACATCACCAGACAGACATCAAAGCCTCAGCCACTCCAGTCCATGCTCCTGTGCACCTAACCAGCTGCCAAAGCACACAAGGGCGACAGAACACCGCTCAGCAGCTGCTAGTAATAGACTGTATGTTTGATAGATTTCCTCAAAAAAACTAGAGTATTAACGTAAGAACTTTCCACTTTTAGGCAGCTTTTAAGCCCCTGTAATTCCTACTTCTGGAAGTTTCCAGACCATTAATATGAGAGACATTTTGTTTCTTCTGTAAATTATAGATAAACCAAAACAGGATAATCTAGAACATTAGAGTGGACACTAACCTTTTTTTCTGAGACACCTCCTTGATTGTTGGACCACAATTACTGTGCCCCATGTAGTCACTCATTTGACTGGCATCTGTGGAATTCTGCCTGGTGACCCTCTACTGCTGGTTCATGTATGCATCAGTGATGGTTACTTAGAGGGCCTCATTGGTGAAAGCAAGGGCACGAGGCAATTCTGAATGGTCTTATGTTGTCCACACCTCAAAGGGAAAGGGGAGATCAAAAGTCTTGTACATCAGCCACAATCAAGGCTTCATTCTAGTGAGCATAATGCACAGAAAGCAAATGTCAGGGATTTCAAATCTTGACTGGGGACTCCTCTGGTCCCCTAAAAGAAAATATAGTTATTGATCATAGTTCATAGTTGATGATGATTTATTTTAATGCAGCCTATGTTGATATGGAGTAACGGCCCTGTCCCACTGTACGAGTTCATTCAAGAGCTCTCCTGAGTTTAAAAAAAAATCAAACTCGTGGTAAGCACAGAGAATGAACGTAGCGGGTACGTCCGGAGCTCGGGGACGTCCTCTTAGTGGCTTGTAACGCTAACGGCAGGTACTCGGGAAACGCGGTAAGCTTGGAAGACTCGTGAAGAGTTTTCAACATGTTGAAAAAATGTCCACGAGAGCCCCCGAGTACCGACGAGCGGCCCATTACTGTAAATCTCCGAGTTTGAATCAGGGCAAACTCGGGAGAGAACACCTTTGAATGAACTCGTACAGTGGGACAGGGCTTTTAGGATGGGAACATAGACCTGTGGATTAATTAGGCAGATATGCTTCTTCCAGGTTTAAAACTCACATAACTACTCAGGTGTACAATATCAATCTGGTAGGATTTAATGTTTTGCCCACAGTATAATGTTTGTATATACAAAAGACTCCAGATGCTGGAATCTGAGCAATAAAAAGTGCTGGAGGAAATCAGTGGGTCAGGTAATTTTTATGGAGGGAAATGGATAGCTGACATTTTGGGGCTGGATCCTTCTGAGACTTTCATTGATATAGGTACCTGTCACGTCCGTTTCTGGACATCCTTTACAAGTGAAATGCTTTACAACATATCACTGCATTCAGTAGGAAACCTGGACACTGATTTGTACTCAAGACTCCAACGCACTGTGATGTGACAATGACCAAATAATCTGTTTTCTAGAAATGTTGAGGAACGGAAAAATATTAGCTGAAGATACTATTAGAATTCTGAGCTCCTTTTCAAAACATGGCATGGGCGGTGCAGTAGAGTTGCTGCCTTTCCGGCGCCAGAGACCCCGGGTTTGATCCTGACTATGGTGTTTGTCTGTATGGAGTTTGTACAATCTCCCCGTGACCTTTGTGGTTTCCCTCCCCACACTCCAAAGACCTACAGGTTTGTAGGTTAATTGGCTTGGTATATTTGTAAATATGTCCCCTAGTGTGTGTAGGACGGTGTGTCGTGGGCCAAAGGGGCCCTGTTTCCGCGCTGTACCTCTAAAACAACCTAAACTAAACACTGGCCGTGGAATTTTTTACATCTGCAGAAGTGATCAGAAAGGATCTAATTTCACTCATCCAAAAGATAGCACCCTCCCTTGTTACTGCACCCCCCTCGGTGTTATTACTGACATGCCTCTGTTCTTCAGCCTCTGGAGAGGAACCTGGTCCTAGCATGTGTGACTCACAGGCAAGAACAACAATCCAGCCACCTGCCAATACCTGTACTCAGCCCCACTGTACCCTCCAATTTTGCCTTTGCATTACTTTATTTGAAGGAGTTTTGTTCACCTTGTTGTGATAAATAAACTTTCACCTGTGTTTTGACAAAATAAGTCGGTCTCAAAATTGTACTTGTTCCCCAAAAGAGCAACCCAGCCTAACTCTACCCCCACCCTATTATCAACCTCAACAGTTGCCTGTCCCTCACTGTCCCTCAGAAGTTTCTCATTATAATCTGTGGATGCGACTCGAACCAGGTTTGAGCCTCTCCATTTCACGGTAGGCTTAATACCACCCAACATTTCCTGCATTTTGACCAGCTGCATCTCTGTCTGGTTTGCGGGACCTGCAAAGCCTCCGACTGGAAGTCCGTGCAGAGAAGTGCGTGAGGACGGCTGAAAAAATCCATCGGGACTTCTCTTCCTTCAATCCGGAGGCATTGCGTGCAAATGTTGTTTTGTCCAAGGCCACACAAGCATTACAAAAGACCCCACCACATCTCCATCATGGACTGTTCACTCTGCTGCCCTCGGGCAAAAGGTATCGCAGTATAAGGAGCAGAACGGCCAGGTTTTGCAACGGCTTCTTCCCCCGAGCCATCAGACTCTTGAATTTCATATAATGTGCCACCACTAGAATCTATTTTATCTTTTTATCTATTTTATCCTTTTATTATTTTATGTTGCACGGGTGAGCCAGATGCAACGACATTTCGTTCAGACTTGCATTTGTTGGTGTATTTTTGAATGACCAATAAAGTCTTTGATTGATTGATTGATTGATAATACCTAGTGTTGGGCATAGGTCGAAACCAGACACAATTTACTGTGGCAAACTGGAAGAATAGCAACTCATATTCTGTTTGGGTAGCTTATAACCTAACGGTATGAACATTGAATTCTCCAATTTCAGGTAACTAACCTACTAACAACAAATCGCCCCGCACCCCCCGCACCTCCCTCCCACCTCCCACCTCCTCCACCCCCTTTTCTGTGCCTCACCTAGATCTGCACTCCATTTATCTCCCTCTCCCTCCCCTCCCCTGTCCCTTACATTGACATTTTTCCTCCGGCTTCATCGTACCCACTTCTATCCTTATCTTACACTTATTTGTCTCTTGTGTAGGGAGGAACTGCAGATGCTGGTTTCAAACTGGCCCCGACTTCGGGTGGACTAGGAGGAGGACTGGACATTTTGGTGCCTTTCTCCCTCACAGTGGAAAGTGTCGACTCTGCTGTGGGGGAGGGATGTTCGTGTTGAATCTCTAATTGTGTGTCCTGTCTTTTTTTTTATTCTACCTTTTTTATTTTTCATTTATATGGATAATTCTCTCTGTAAAGCACTTTGGCTTCAGTGATTTGATTGAAAAGTGCTATATAAATAAACTTACTTTACTTTACTTTACAAAAGGCTGGAGTAGCTCAGCGGGTCAGGCAGCATCTCTGGAGGAAAGGAATAGGTGATGTCTCAGGTCGTGACATCCGTGCAATCTGAAACGCCAGCGTGCAGTCTGAAGTAGCATCTCAAACCGAAATGTCACCTATTCCTTTCCTCCAGAGACACCTATTCCTTTCCTCCAGAGATGCTGCCTGACCCGCTGAGTTACTTTTGTCCAATCATCTACCTATGAATAAAAAACCCTCACCTGTATCTTGCTATCATTTGCCAGGCTTCATCCTGCCCTCACCTATCTTCCAGCTTTCTTCCTCCACCACATCAATCAGTCTGATGAAGATTCCAGGCCTGAAGCATCACCTCTTCATGTTCTCCAGACATGCTGCCTGACCCGCCGACTTACTCCAGCACCATGTACCTTTTTTTTGTGAACCAGCATCTGCAGTTCAAAGTGTCTCCGTCGGTCTACACCATCTGTGGCAATGCAAACAAGTGATCATCACTGTTAAACTAAACCATATGATTCCCTGAGTACAATATAAATGTAACATTAATATATCTTTGTTATTCTCTCTTATTTCCCCCTTATTAATGGAGACATTTTGACTTGCTTTTTATTATTCTTCACGAGCTACATCCTGACCTCAAGCATACACAGTGTCAAGGCTGGATTTACAAGCTCACACCTTGCAGTCTCCCCAGCCATCATTTTGTGCTGCGAAGCCTTGCAGAGAGAAGCCATTCCACAAGTGGGCGGATGAGTTTGCGGTTCGCAGCAATAGCGCTGGTTGAGAACACTCAGTGAAACCAGCTACCAGATCTACATCAGATCAAATGCCAACACCCCGCACAAAGCTGCCGAGGTGACAATTTAATGCTATGATTCACAGGGAAATGTGCAGGAATTTAGTTTGACCAGGAGGAGGACAATAAACACATATATATATATATATATATATATCTGCAAGGCAATGGAAAAGTCCTTTATCAGCTTACAGAATATTGTAGGTTTATGTGTGTGTGGGGGGTGGGGGAGGGAGAAAGGATGTTGGATGGGTATATATATCCCTGCCAGCCCCTATCTGCACCCCCTATATATATCCCTGTCCATTCTTCTAAGGCAGTGAGTACAATCCTCCATGATACACGTGCCTACCTCTCTAAAATCTTTTAATAAGGCCATAAGTGCGAGGAGTAGAATTAGGCCATTTGGCCCATCAAGTCTACTCTCCCTTTCAATCATGGCTACTCTATCTCTCCCTCCTGACCCCACTCTCCTCCTTTCTTCCCATGACCTCTGACACCTGTACTAATGAAGAATCTACTCTGCCTTAAAATATCCACTGGCTTGGCCTCCACAGCCTTCTGTGGCAAAGAAATCCACAGATTCAACACACTCTGAATAAAGAAATCCCTCATCATCTCCTTCCTAAAAGAACGTCCTTTAATTCTGAGGCTATGACCTCTAGTCCTAGACTCTCCCACTAGTGGAAACATCCTCTCCACATCCACTATATCCAAGCCTCTCACTATTATTTTTTTTTCAAATCTCTTCACTTCTATGATTTTGGTCTATACAATCTCTGGATGTGAGTCCCTTCATTGATCATTGTTTTAAAGACATGAGATCCACAATGTTCTCTCCAGATCTTGGTTATAAACAGGCTCTTTAGATTATATGCTCTGACACCTCTCTTGGTGACACTCTGTCAAATTTAGGTCTGATAATGTTCCTGGTAGGTACCTTAAGAGGTTTTATGAGTCATCGAGACATAGAGTCAGACAGCATCAGTCCATGCCGAACTCAGGACACTCAGTTTTATGCTAATATTACTCTAACCCTTTTCATTCTCTCCACAATCGCATCAATTCCTCCCAGATTCTACATCCTAGGGTCAATTTATGGTGCTCAATTAATCTACCATCCCAACCATTTTTGGGATATGGGAAGAAATGGGAGAATCCTGAGAAATACCACGCGGTCACATGCGGAGAAAGTGCAAACACCAGAGATCAGGATGATTGGAACTGTCAGGCAGTGGAACTACCAGCTTCACCACTCTGCTGCTCTCTTTAGAGGTTCCATATAAATGTAAATTGCACTTTAGGCAAGAGTTTCAAGGCACTGGAACCAAGGCCAATAATAATACATGGATCTGCATGATATAATTATGGACTCAAGGGGCTAAATAGCTCAGTACTATTCCTAGGTTTGTAACCATACAGGACATAAGCCTGAGTCCATGCCAATACAATAACTCAACACTAATAATGGCTCCAAACCTTCCCTCCAATAATAAAAAAAAAAGAAAATTGTGTGTTTTTATGGCATCTTTCATAATGTGTTAAAGTACTGGAGCCAACAAATTATTTCTGAAGTGAATGCCGTTGCAAAGTAGTAAACATTTCAGTTAACTATGCACAGAAAACTCCCACAAGAGCAATGTGATGATGACCAAATAATCTATGTTAGCAATGTGGGTTAAGATTAAATATTGACCAGGAAACCAGTGATAATTCCCCAGCTCCTTTTCAATGCAAAGGCCATTGGATCTTTAATATTCACTTGAGAGAACAGACACAACTTTGATTTAACCGTAATTGAAAAGAAAAACTGCAGATGCTGTAAATCTGAAATGAAAACAGATAACACTGGAAACATTCAGTAGGTCTGGCAGCATCAGTGGAAAGAGATTCTGTGCCAGGGCAACTATTCCCTTTGTGCTTGTTTCTTTAAGAATGTCAAGTACTATGCATACCAGAAGAAAGGGCATGTAACAGCCAATCACTTTAATTCCCCTTTCCATTCCCACACTGACCTATGTGGCCTCTGGACCTCCTCCATTGTCAGAGTGAGGCCAAATGCAAATTGGGGGAACAGCACCTCATATTTCGCTTGGGCAGCTTACAACCCAGCGGTATGAATATTGATCTCTCTAACTTCAAGTAACCCTCCCCTACCAAAGTCGCCGTATTGGCTTCAAAGCCGCCTTGTTGAGTTTCCTTGTCTGTAACTCGTTTTCACCTATGTCATAGCTGTTCCCTTTATCATTATTACTTTAATTCATTTGTTCTACATCTCTCTACATCACCATCTATATCTCTCGTTTCCCTTTCCCCTAACTCTCAGTCTGAAGAAGGGTCTCGACCTGAAACATCACCTATTCCTTTTCTCCAGAGATGCTGTCTGACCCGCTGAGTTACTCCAGCTTTTTGTGTCTATTTTCAGTTTAAGCGGGATTGTTTACCAGCATCTGCAGTTCCTTCCGACACATGTAACAGCTATACACAAATCTAAGTGCAAGGCCACAGCTAAGAGCAGGATTTCCAATGCAATACTGGCACAGGACATAAGTGCTTCAGAAAGAAGCCAGGGCAAGGGAATTGGCAGTACAGCAGTAACCAAGCAGAGAGGCAGACTTTAGTTACAGATGAGGATAGCAAGCAGTGGCATTGTAAAGTCACGGTGTTGAGCAGCAACAACCTGTTAGTAATGCAGACATACACAGCATCAGATTGTTTCATTACTGGATATCTAGGAAGGAGGTTTCCCTTAATGAATGGCATGGTGAGTCTCAGAACTCATCTGGATGAAGTTATGCAAGTGCCGGAGCAAATACAACGTATTGTAAACCAGCCACCATCTTTAGTTACCAGACATTCAGCTGGCAATGCTGTGAAACAACACCGTAAGGGAGGAATTGGTTCAAATATGAAAACAATTACAAAAATGCATTCAACACCCATATGGATATTGAAAAGTCGCACTTGAAGGCACTGCTCTGCAGGTGCGATGACATCCTCACAAATTCAAGAATTTACCAGATGCAAGGTGCGTTTATCTGTTAAACCTGGAGTCAAACTGGCCGACTGCAAACCAGAGGCAGTGACTTATTTCTGAAACAGTTAAGTAAAAGATGAGCTGGCGGGAAGTGGAGACTCAATGAAAGTGTGGGCATACCTCAGGCAGAAAAGACTGCTGGCTCTATAGTGATCACAAAGCTTCCCTTAATCCGTCAGCATCTCCAAATGACATGTGAAGAAGCAGAATGAATTTATCCCACACATACACACAGATAGATAGAGAGGAGGAAATCAGAGACACATCGATAAGCACAAGAATTTGCTTTCTTCAAGTCGTAGACATAGAGAGATACGGCATCCAAACAGGCAAACATATAGACAGGTACATGGATAGGACAGGTTTGGAGGGATATGGGCCAAATGCAGGCAGGTGGGACTAGTGTAGCTGGACATGTTGGCCTGTGTGGGTCAAAGGGCCTGTTTCCACACTATCACTCTATGACTCTATGACAGGCCCTTCAGCCCACTGAGTCAATGCTGTCTATTTTATACCCATTTTTATCATACCATAATCCTTTTTACTATTCCACATTCCCATCAATTACCCACAAATTCTCCAACTCACCCTTCCATATCTCTGTTTTCTCTCTCCCTTTACTCTAAATCTGAAGAAGTCTCGACCTGAAACGTCACCCATTTCCTTTATGCAGAGATGCTGCCTGTCCCGTTGAGATCTACCAGCATTTTGTGTCTATCTTCGGTGTAAACCAGCATCTGCAATTCCTTCCTACACATAAGGTGATCTTCTGGTTGCTAAAGTTAATGTCAAAGATAATCTACGTATTTTGGAGGAAGTTCTGAAACACCTCCATTTCGGTGTGAAGCTAAAGAGATCCAAGTGTGCATTTATGCAGCCACAGCTTGTGTATCTTGGCCGAAATGAATACTCTAATGGGTTACAGCCTGTCAAAGATAATGTTTATGCTTTAATGAAGGCCAAGGCACCTCAGAATGCATCAGTGCTCAGATCCTTTCTTGGAATTATTTAATATTATTCCAGATTCTTGCCATGCACTGGCCATGACAGCACTGCACCGACTTCTATAAAAGAATGCAATATGGAAGTGGACAGACGTTTGGGTGAAATAATTTGATCAATGCAAGCAGAGTCTAGGTCGTGAGATATATTGGTTTTCCATGCCATGGTGAAATGCCTTGAGTTATGGATTAGACATGATGATCAGTCAGGTTACAGTTGATGAGCAGGAAATCAAACACCAATTGCATCTGAAGCTCTCATTGAAACAAGCAAAACTAACTGCAAATTGAAAAGCAAGTGCGAGATGTTACCTTCAATGTAAGGAAATTAATCCAGTTACTTTTGGGAAGACATTGCCTTATTTATTGGAAACCATTATTAACGATCCTTGGCTCCAAATCAGAAGTTATAGCAGCTTCCAAAGATGGCCGTTTTTTGTTTCACGCCGTGATTATATGATCAAATGTTGTTATTCAAAAGAAAATGTCACTGCTGATGCCCTTCTGTGATCGCCTCATGAACTTTTTGATACAGTAGATGAAACATAGAAACATAGAAAATAGGTGCAAGAGTAGGCTATTTTGCCTTTCGAGCCAGCACCGCCATTCAATATGATCATGGCTGATCATCCAATATCAGTACCCCGTTCCTGCTTTCTCCCCATATCCCTTGCTTCTGTTAGCCCTAAGAGCTATATCTAACTCTCTCTTGAATACATCAAAGATAAAGCACGAAAACAGGCCCCTCAGCCCACCAAATCCGCACCACCCAGCGATCCCCATTCACATGCACTATCCTACACACTAAGGACAATTTACAATCTTTACCTAAGCCGTTACCCTACAAACCTGTACGTCTTTGGAGTGTGGGAGGAAACCGGAGCACCCGGAGAAAACCCACGCGGTCACGCAGAGAACGTACCAACTCTGTACAGACGGGATCCGTAGTCGGGATCGAACCCGGGTCTCTGGCGCTGCAAGCGCTGTAAGGTAGCAACTTTACCGCTGTGCTGCCGTGCCCACCCGAAGGCATGATATTTACACTACATTACTTCAAAAAGAGACAGGGGATTCAAGTTTCAGACACAGAAATTGTTCACATTATTCAGAAGAGTGCATTCCCGGCATGTTTCTACCACTTGTTCTGAGAGAATGGACAACCTGGACCAGTGTCCAAGTGCAGATCTTTAGCCATTACTCAGCAATAGGTTTAAACAGCGAATGGTTCAAGCTTGTTTGAGAGGAGTTATCAATCCATTACCCCTGATGTCTCATATGATAGATCTTGGATGTGTTACATGCAGTATATATGGATATCAATGACATGAAAGCCAAGGCAAAGAGTTTGTGTAATGGCTAAACATTGATCAAAGAACTAGAGTCAATGTATTTTCAGCATGCCAACACTGAGATATTAAGGACACAAAGAACTGCAAATACTGGAATCTTGATGTTTCAGTTTGGCATCAGTCTGAAGAAGGGTCCCGACCAGAAACATCACCTGTCCATTCCCTCCGACACATGCTGCCTGGCCCATTGGATTCCTCCAGCACTTTGTGTTCTGCATGGAGTATTGTAGGCTTGATCAGAAGATTAAAAAGTAAAGGTCATGGCAGATGTAGGAGTATAGACTGGAAGGAGTCTCTTGTAGATTACAGACTGTGAGGGAGAGAACTTAAGAAATAAATAAGAATAAAAAGTGGCCATGGAATATCCTGGACATGTAAGATTGTGGAAAATCCCAAGATATTCTGCAAGGTTATCAGGAACAAGAGGGTAAAAAGAAGGAGATGTTAGATGTCAGAGAACACATCATGGTTGATAAATCCTTACAGACATATTAGATCTAGCCATCGGTTTTTTTTGTCGAAAAAAAAGGTGCTGATATGCATCTTTAACGTGTAACGTGGCTGGAAATGAAGTAATGATGTTTAACCTTTCAAAGGTGCCGGTACACCGTACTGGCGCATACCCTCACTCTAGTCCCGCTTATATCATCTAAAAAGCATTAGATGATAACTTGGGCACCATGTTATAGGAAAGATGTTGTCAAGCTGGAGCTGGTACAGAGAAGATTTACGAGGATGTTACCAGGACTAGGTCTGGGCTATAGGGAGAGGTTGAGTAGGCTCTGGGTCTCTATTCCTTGCTGCACAGGAGGATGAGGGATGATCTTATCGACGTGTATAAAATCATGAGAGGAATAGATCGGGTAGATGCACAGAGTCTCTTGCCCAGAGTAGGTGAATCGAGGACCAGAGGACATACTGTAGGTTTAAGGTGAAGGGGAAAAGATTTAATAGGAATCTGATGGGTAACTTTTTCACACAAAGGGTGGTGGGTGTATGGAACAAGCTGCCAGAGGAGGTAGTTGAGGCAGGGACTCTGTGCTGTTATCACTCTATGACTCTATGACTATCACAGGATGTTATGGGAAGCAAGCGAGGACAAAGAGGGCCTCTGACAAAGATATTTGTTCTCTTTATTTGCTACAGGTGCAGTGCCAGAGCTCTGGACGATAGCAAATGTTGTTCCTTTATTCAAGAAGAGCAACAGGAATAAGCCAGGTAACTACAGGCCAATGAACCTTATATTACTGTCAGGAAAATTATTTGCGAAAATCCAAGGGAAAGGACAAATGTCGATCTGGAAAGACATCGGCTGATCAGGGAGTTTTAGTGGGGTTTGACTTGTCTCACTAATTTGATGGGGTCTCTGAGGATATTGAGCATTTGTTGATTCCCCTCTCCCATCCTGTTTGCAATGGTGTATGTATGTTGAGGAAAGCTTCGAAGAAGCAGGTGCTGCACCTCTCCGCTGGGGGTGTGCCAATGAATCATTGGTTTGGCTAAGTTCTTGTTGACACACTGCACTACACTACATTCTGCCACGGATTTCACCCTGGCAGAGCTGTTAATGTGGCTTTAACTTCAAAGCGAATGAGCTAAGCATGATGCAGAGAGTGAAGAGGTGGCAAGGGAAAGTCTACATTTCTGAGCAGGCTAGCTTTTCTTCAAAGAGGGAAAGCAATGTGGTGTATTTATACATAGTTATGTAAATAATAATGTGATTGTAATGTAATGACATCATCATGATGTAGGCAGTACATGGTTAATTGTTGCTGTTGGGCTGTAATAAAGTGCACGCCCTTGATGTGAATCTCTTGAGAACTCTTAGAACTTTCCTGTGCTCAGAGCTTACAGCACTTGCAGCCAAGTTCACAATTCATCTGCAAATAGATTTCAGTGTGTGGAAAAACATTGGTGGCAACAGCCGGACTCTAAATTTTAATGCAAGTTAATTAACGGAAAATGGTGAATCAGGATAAATGGATCATTTTTATGTTGACATGCTGTAATTATCATGGTGCTGCAGAGATTACTGTTGAGCCTCAACAATTTGGTCCATGGTTCATGACCTAAGTGAAGCGACCAAATGTTCTGTTGCTGCCGTAATAAAGCGTTAACAAAAACGAAAGACTAGTTGTGTAGGAATGGTAGTTTACAGCGAAGATAGACACAAAATGTTGGAGTAACTCAGCGGGGCAGGCAGCATCTCTGGAGAGAAGGAATGGGTGACGTTTCGGGTCGAGACCCTTCTTCAGACTAGTTTATTGAGTAGGGGGAAAATGGAAGTTGGAAGTGAAATGTGGGGAAATGTGCAGTTACCCCTTATGATTGGAAGAGTTGAATAGCAGAATATTGCCCATATTAAAAGAGAATACAGAACGTTAGTAGGCAAGTAATGCAATAAATTGGGAAGGTAGATAAAATGATGTGGATGGGGTACAAATGTAGGGAAGACTTTTAACATCTGTACAGATCTTTATTGAGATTATAGCTGGAATATTTTGCCCAATTTCGGTCACCTTACTCAAGGAGTGATGGGTTTGCATTCGAGGTGGTTCAGGAAAAGATGACATAGAGTCATAGAGTCATAGAGTGATACAGTGTGGAAACAGGCCAACTTGCCCACACCGGCCAACATGTCCCAGCTACACTAGTCCCACCTGTCTACATTTGGCCCATATCCCTCCAAACCTGCCCTATCCATGTATCTGTCGAACTGTCTCTTAAACGTTGGGATAGTCCCTGCCTCAACTACCTCCTCTGGCAGCTTGTTCCATACACCCACCACCCTTTGTGTGAAAAGGTTACCCCTCAGATTTCGATTAAATCTGGTCCTCGATTCACCTACTCTGAGCAAGATACTTTGTGATTGATCTCCATGTATTTTTTTTGACTGATTGGCATGAAAGGGTTATCTTCTGAGGGAGTTTATACAAATGGAGGCGATCTTATTGAAATGTATGATTATGAGATGAGTAGATTTTACTACTTGTTTCTCCTCAGGAAGGAATCCAGAATGAAACACATAATCTCATGCAGGGGCTGGAGATGCGGAAGAATTTCTTCTCTCCCCTGCAAATTCTGAAGGTTGAGTTATTGAATGCTGGTAAGTTGTTCGATTATTAGAAAATCAAGGGTTAAGAGGGAGTAAAGTGGAGGTCAACTCCAACTTCAGGCTTAATATGTGGAATGGATTGATGTGGCATTATTTTCTGCCTTTGAAAGAAATGAAAGGTTATAATAGGAATGGCATATATTCTGGTGGATATTTTACCTTAAATTATTAAAATCGGGTATGTTATTTTCTACATAAATAAAGTTGTTGATTCACAGTGAAATTCGTGCAAACAGCTAATCAGCTATGACAGTGAGAGAAAATGAGGAAACTACCTGCTGATTTTCAACAGTCAGTGATCGAGTAGCAATATTACTCAGTGAGGCCACAACGTGTCTGGGAAGAAAATCAAAAACATGGTCTTTGAAGAAAGGTTAACTGTGATTCTGTTTCCACATACACAGCCTCGTTGCTCACTAGCTGAGTGTTTCTCAACATTTTCTGCGTCGTGAAGTAGAAGTTCACTTCTGAGGTTAGGGCTGATAGGAGTTCGTGGCATCAAGTAGCAAGACTTTTGTTTTGGGATGCCTGTGTTTTATTCTGGCACCTCAAAAAAGGGCTCAATTGCCAGATGCTAACATTCATCGTGTTCAAACAAAGCAAATGAAAAAATCCACCCAATGCGAAGAAAAACTCAGTATGATTCATGATGTTGGTGCTTTAAAAGAAAGCAAAGACATCTTGCATTAATATCAGGACTGGTTGAGAAAATTTCCAGTGTAAAGTGTAAATAATATTTATATTGTACACAATCGCCAACTGACAAGTGCAGGCTCTTTAGCCTGCTAAATGAAAAGAAATATGAAATGTGATTTTGGAAAAGCAAGGCTGTTTTTATCAGGTGCTTGGTGGGTTTTTCAGTACCAGCCTCAGAAGTATATGTTGCTGTAGGTTTCAAACAAAACAGATGGGTAACTATTGTAAAAATAAATTGTGATTAATTAGATTAAAATATGTATGAAAACATTGAAACCAAGATCAAAAAACTATTTCCAGACAGAGAATGTGAATTTGATTAATACATATTAAACCTTTTAAATATCAAGGAAACTGGGCATGAAGTGGAAAATATGTGTGATATTCCGCTTTGTACTGATGTCTGTCATGTCTGCAGTCAAGCATGAACCCGCAGCACTTAGTACTATCCTCTAAGGACAACGCATCTCACAATCGTATTCCTCTGAATGCAAAGATTCCATTGCATTGATGATACAAACAGCTCAATAACACTGGAAGTGTTCCAACTAGAATTTTACTCTTGGACCCATTCAACCGTCTCACCTCAGGAACACACATTAATATATTAATCTCCTTCTGAACATCTGAAGCTGCATGTTTTCAACACATACATTTCACTGTTTGTAGCAAAGTCATTGTTTTTTTTACTATGCAGCACAAGAAGGGTCTCGACCCGAAACGTCACCAATTCCTTTTCTCCAGAGAAGCTGCCTGTCCCGGTGAGTTACTCCGGAATTTTGTGTCTATCTTTGGTGTAAACCAGCAACTTCAGTTCCTTCCTATAAAAAAATTATCCTACTCTGAAAGACTGGCTGTGTTATTCAAGAGAACAAATTGCAATCGGTGAGCATTACCCACGCAATATAAAGGGTTTATTTGTGGAGGATAAAATCAGGTAAAACATGTTTAATTGTGTTCGGTACCTCATATATGTTAATATGATACATAAAGTGTGATGAAGACAATTATTGTTATATCTTTTGTATGGAGTTTGATGTAATTTTTTATTTGGAAGTATTGCAATATAGTCTTGTCAGACATCGCTCAGTTGAGCATATATTATGTTTTTAGTAGGTGAACTATGGACATTGCAGTAATTAATGCGTTAAATGCGTTTGAAAGATAAGGGATTGTTATTATAGGTGTTAATATCGGTCTAAGTATGGGAAGTTTATAAAAAAGGCACAAATTTGCTGAGATTAAAAATATTAATGTGCACAGTTGATGCGATAAGAAATCTCAACACTAAGTGGCATTAGTGGGTAGAAAGAGTTTAGATGGAGAATATCTGACTACATGAAAGCACTGTGAAGGAAGGGCAGTGGTTTGGAAAGGTGAACAAGGGGACTAGCAGTGGGTCAAGAATATCGAGCTGGTTAATAGGTTGATAGTGGTGCACTGCTATTTGGGAGATCCATGTGGAGATTGAAACACACAAAGCAACTGTAATACAAGCAATTAATGGTTTAAAGATTTGTGATTTTAAATAAGGTAGTGATGGGAACACAAACCCTGCAGTTAAGAAAGTTCAAATGCGTGCTTTGTGAGTGGTGGCATTGTACAATTATATTTAATTCAAACCATCCCATTGACATAATTTAAAAAAAACAGACAACATTCCTCCCTTCTCTTACCATCATTTATTTCGCAACGGTGGCGCAGCGGCAGAGTGGCTGCCTTATCGTGCTTACAGTGCCAGAGACCCGAGTTTGATCCTGGCCACGGGTGCTTGTCTTTACGGAGTTTGTACGTTCTCCCTGTGACCTGCGTGGGTTTTCTCCGCGAATAGACATGAAAAGCTGGAGTAACTCAGTTAGTCAGACAGCATCTCTGGAGAAAAGCAATAGGTGACGTTTCGGGTCGTGACCCTGCTTCAAACTGAGAATCAGAGGAAAGTGCAATGGGAGATATTTCGAGAACTTCGGTTTCCTCCCGCACTCTAAAGATGTACAAGTTTGTTGGTTAATTGGCTTGGTTTAAATGTCCCTAGTATAGGATAGTATTAATGGGCAGGGATCGCTGGTCGGTGCGGACTCGGTGGGTCATCTTGTCATCTTCATAATGTACTAATTTGATTCAATATTTGCCACATGAAAGAGAACTTGCAAGTGTGATCTTCAGGATGTGATGCACTTTGAGTTTTTCCAGAAGATAGAATGAAGTGCATGTAAATACAACTTCTTGTGTTATTCTTAAAGTTACCCTTGCTACTTTTGACCAGGAATGACAAAAGGTGATAGCCCTTGCCCTATTTAATGGCTGGATTCTACTTATTTCTAATAGTCATAGGTGTGATGGTAATTACTCCTTGACAAGGAAGGAATTTGTCCGGGAAAGCATTCTGACGATGACCTCGAAAATTCATGTGGTCATATTGACTGGGGAATGGTGTATTGAAACAGATGCCTCTTAGACACCTGTCCTGATTTACATTTGTACCAAATTCATTGGACTTTGTACATGTTTTACTCCTACCTGAAGTGAAAGCTATTCCATTGACTAGGCCAGTGGTTCTTAACGTTTTTGGCCCCACAACCCCATCAGTACATGTCTGCCAATGCTCAGTCAATGGGATGGCTGAAATTGCTTCACAGCCATCAGGCGATCAAAACGAGGATGAATTCTCGACAGGCAGCACGTCATGTCAGCGTCGATCACAAGCCTATTGTGTGCCCTCTCTCCAAGAACAGCGCTTTTTCCTCTCGAAGTTGAATCATACGATTGAGAACTTTACCACACGAAAGCCAGTGCACCTCTGTGTGGAATATTAGAACAGTGAAATCGGCACCCATTTCTTCACACATCACTTTGAAGATTCTTGAGTTTGTTGCGCTCCCTCGGATGTGGTTCACAATCTTCACCACATCTGAAAGCACTTCTCGAAGACCAGGAGGGAGAGTTTTCATCGCTAAAGCATGGCGATGTATCATGCAGTGGGTGAAGGAGACATGGGGAGCGACATCCTTCACGAAGGCTTTGAAGTCGGATCTGTATCCGACCATGGAAGGTGCCCCATCTGTACACACCCTGACAAGGCGTTCCCAATCTCATGTTTGATGAGGAAGGCTTCCAGCATTCTGAACACATCTTCGCCCCGAGTGGTAGTGGCCCATGGCTCCGAGAACAGGCTCTCCTCCTTCATGGCTTCTCCGTCGAGGCAACATCTGTCGACTCGTCCAGTTGCAGTGAATACACTGGACTGCTCTTCACAGCGCTCACTACTTGCAGCAGAATATCATTACTCATATCCGAGATTCGACTTTTGACTGTGTCATATGAAAGTGAAATCTGCCTGAACTTGTTTGACTGCTGTTCCCCCAGCACCAACTTCGCTGCTTCGAGAAGGCATGGCTTGATAAGCTCTTCACCGATGGTGTGAGGTTTCTTAATCTGTGCGATTCGATAAGCAATGCGGTATGAAGCCTCCAGCGCTGCTTCATTTTGACGAGCGCAGTGACCCGTCAAATCGATGCGGGAACCCTTGAGAGGCTTTTTTTCGTTTGGAATAGTCCACGCCCTTCCCCGCCAGGTCGCTGTGACAAGACTCCAAATGGATCTTCCGTTTGCTGGGCTTTATGCTCTCGTGGCTCAAAACCTTGGCACAGATAACACATTGCAGCTTGACCATGGATTTTGGAACAATGGTTGAGAAATGTCTCACTATACGTGTGCTTCTTGGCAGGCATGGTTCTCAACACACACAGTTCGTGTGCGTATAAGTACGTGCATACGCAAACAAAATACTGTGTGTGGTATTTACCTTTGTTAGGTTCCTAAAATTGGGCTCAACAAATTGATATGTTATTTATGACCTCTTCATGACCCCCGGAAAACCCCCAAACAACCCTCATGGGGGTCGCGACCCCCAGGTTAAGAACCGCTGGTCTAGGCTCACAGAACTAAGCTTGGGGGACATACTGAGATTTTACGAATAATCAAGGAATGTCAGTACTACCAGGTCTGCATTTTCAGGAGTACTTAAGAGAAAATTGGTTGAAAAAAAGAAAAGCCATCATATATTTTCCATCGGCAGATATATAATTTAAACTTTCAATTCATATACAATCCAGAATTAGGAGTCGATATTTCTGGATGGCCAGTTATCTCTTCATAACTTTTGAAAATTGAGGGATGTGAGCAAGATTTGCATATTGAGGAATGAGAGAGGTTTGAACCAATGGAATTTTGCTAGTTCTGGACAAATGTAGTTCTGAGTAAATTTTTTTAATCCGGAGTTGGGCAGTGACAATGGTGGTTACTACACCGGGGTCATTACAATGGTGGTTACTACACCTGGTTATTACAATGGTGGCACTACACCGGGGTCACCACAATGGTGGTTACTACACTGGGGTCACCACAATGGTGGTTACTACACCTGGTTATTACAATGGTGGTACTACACCAGGGTCACCACAATGGTGGTTACTACACTGGGGTCACTACAATGGTGGTTACTACACCGGGGTCACCACAATGGTGGTTACTACACTGGGGTCACTACAATGGTGGTTACTACACCGGGGTCACCACAATGGTGTTTACTTCTTGCTTGCTGCAGCACAACAGAATATTGTAGTCATAAATGCAGATCAGATCAGTGTGTCCATATACCATAGAATATATATATACACACATCAATAAACAGATAAAGTGCAATAGGCTGTTATAGTTCAAAGTTTGTTTGAAGTTGTGTTTAATAGTCTGATGGCTGTGGGGAAGTAGCTGTTCCTGAACCTGGATGTTGCAGATTTCAAGCTCCTGTACCTTCTACCTGATGGCAACGGAGATGTGAGTGTGTGGCCAGGATGGTGGGGGTCCTTGATGGATGCTGGCAGCCTTTTTGAGGCAGCGCCTGCGATAGATCCCCTCGATGGTAGGGAGGTCAGAGCCGATGATGGACTGGGCAGTGTTTACAACTTTTTGCAGCCTTTTCTGCTCCTGGACGCTCAGGTTGCTCAGGTTATAAGAAGGCAGGGCGGAATACATAGTAAATGGGGAGAATGTGGGAGGGTGAAGGATGGGGGAGGGGATGGTTAAGATCATAATTCTTTGCAAATACACAAAAAACAATTGAACAGCTTGGGGAATATCCAACCATATTCCCGTACAGTGCAAATTACTTTGTGATTGACAAAAATCAGCCTGTGTGCAATGATTTCAAGTTTAGCATTAAATTTTCCCTTCAAGGTGAATTTAAAAACACCTCAGCCTTACGCCAGTAAAAGATACTTTTAAAGTCTTCAGTAATATTTTAATAGATTAATTTTAACGAATGCAGTTTACATGGAATGTAATTTACATTCTAGAAAGTAAACTCCATTATATCTGTCCTCTGCCATACTTCTATGAAGTACAGCTGGCCCTTGCTGTGATAGGGTCTGGATTCCCACTTTCAAAACTCAGAGATTTTGAAAGGCAGTTTTTACATTATGTGAACTGTTCAATAAAGGAACCGATCTTCAAGCAATAATCTTTCCCAAACATGTGCTCAATGGTTCCATTTGTCATTTCTGTCATGTAAAGATTGCACAAAATGCTGGGATAACTCAGCGGGACAGGCACCATCTCTGGATAGAAGGAATGGGTTACGTTTTGTGCCGAGACCCTTCTTCAGACTGCGATAATGTTTGAAGAAGGGTCTCGACACAAAATGTCATCCATTCCTTCTATCCCGAGATGCTGCCTGTCCCGCTGAGTTAGTCCAGCATGTTGTGTCTATTTTTGGTTTAAACCAGCATCTGCATTTCCTTCCTACACACTGATTGAATTCCAAGCAGGTATAAAGAAATTCCTTGATTTGATACCTTGATTTTGTTCAACGTTATTTTTTCTGTGTTTTGCGTTGTTTTAAATCCTATTAATATTAATGATTTTTAAATGTATCAGAATGCCTGTGAGTTAGGGAATGCCTCTACGCTCAGGGGTAGAAGGATAGGCCAAGTGCAAATTGGCAGAACAGTATCTCATCTTTCGCATACACCCAGTGGTATGAATATTGGTTTCTCTAACTTCAAGTAACCCCTGCATTCCATCTTTATCCACCCCTCCCCCACCCAAGTCTCGGCCCGAAACATTGCCTATTTCCTTCGCTCCATAGATGCTACTGCACCCGCTGAGTTTCTCCAGCATTTTTGTGTACCCAGCTTCAAAGTCGTCTGGTTGAATCTCATTGTCTATACTCGTTTTCACCTAGTGCACAGCTAACAATGGCCTGTTTCCTTTATCACCGTTACTTTTTTGCATGTCTTTCATTAATTTGTTCTCTCTACATTATTAATTTATCTCTCTACATCACCGTCTATAGCTTTTGTTTCCCTTCCCCCTGACTCTCAATCTGAAGAAGTCTCGACCCAAAACGTCACCTCTTCCTTTTCTTCAGAGGTGCTGTCTGATCCGCTGAGATACTCCAGCTTTTTGTGTCTATCTGCTGTTTGTCTTTATGGGTGCAGATATGTGGTTGAATCTCCCCAATGGATTGCAACCTTGTCGTGGTCGGGGAGCTTTGTGTGCCTCAGTGACCCCTAGAGCTATGCCAGCGGGAGATTCGTCTCCTGTTAGGGTCTCCCATGTTAGGGTCTCCCATGACAGGTGGAAGGGTAGAGGCAAGACGAAGAGTGATCCACTGGTCCTCCAGGTTGGAGGTTGAGCACAGGGCTAACAACCCTGTCTCTTAAAACAAATATGTTACGGAAACAGCAACTGAAGGAATCAACAAGGAGTGGACCTTCATTGCTGCCCTACATGCCAGGAGGCATAATAGGCAGTAAGTAAGTATGTGGTTGAATACAATTCAATGTAAACTGCAGATGAAGAAAATCTGAAATAAAGTGGAAAATGCTGGAAGTACTCAGCAGCTCAAGTAGTACCCGTGCAAAGAGAAACGGTTAACATTTCAGAGCTGGGAAAGAGAGAAGTTAAGTTAGGTTTCAATAGCGGAGAAGGTGTGGGTGGATTGGGTAGAATAGTGAGTATCTCTGATATTAAATGAGATAAATGAATGGGACCAAATTAGTTAATATAGCAATTAGAGTTGCATTTTGAAGCACATTATGTATTGTGCAATGTGCTGCTAACATCAAGGCTGTTGGACTTGCCCCACAGTGCAGATGTTACCAACAGAAAGAGAAAAACTACAAAACAATGACAAAGAGAAATGGCCATTTCTCTTTTTAATTTCCTCTTCTTATCGAGTCCACACACAAGATTAGAAGTTGTTCAGCCAGAGCTGAACACACTTCTCGGCATCTGCATACAATGGTGTCTGTCTTGTCGCTTCTTGTGCTTCTTGTGCGTGGTGGTGGAAAGATTGGTGGAAACAGGGCCGCGACGTGAACGCTCTTTCCTTGACCCCTCTTTACAGACTGAAAGAAGGGTATTGGGATGAGGGGGGTGGCTTAGCAGGGGTGGAATTAGGGTAGGGGTAGACGGGGTGGAATTTGTCCAATGTGTTCAGGAAAGTTTCCTTGGGCAATATGTAGACGGCTCTAGAAGGGAAAGGGCAAACCTGACCTCCTCTTCCGAAATTGGGATGAGCAAATTCGTGAAGTGTCAGTGGGTGAGCTCTTTCTGAAGTGTCAGTGGGTGAGCAGCGACCACTGATCTATTAACTTTATAATAGCTATGGATAAGGACAGGATGTTGAATTGGGAAAAGGCCAACTTTAGACAGGAACTCACTAAAATTGAGTAGAGTAGGTTGTTTGCAGGCAAAGTGACATCTGGAAAGTGGAATGCTTTTAAAAGTGTGATGGTGAGAGTTAAAAGCAGGCATGCTCCTACTGGACTGAAGGGCAAGGCAGCTGAAAGTGAGGGAGACTGGATAATGCGAAAAACAATAAGTCTCTGGGCAGGAAAAGGAAGGAGGCATGGGTAAGGTACAGGCAGTTGGGATTAATTATATCCCTGGAGGAATTTAGGGGATTGAGGGGCATATTAAGGGAATCAGGAGGGCAAAAGGGGGCAGGAGATAGCTCTGACAGATAAGATTAAGGAGATTCCAAAGAGATTTTATGTCAAGGAGAGATAGCTGAATGGATAGAAAATTGGCTTCATGGAAGGAAGCAGAGGATGATGGTGGAAGGTTGCTTTTTGGACGAGAGGCCAGTGACTGGTGGTGTGCCTCAGGGTTCGGTGCTGGGCCCGTTACTGTTTGCCATCTATATCCATGTTTTGGATGAGGACATACATGACAAGATTAGCAATTTTGCAGAAGACACAAAAGCCGGTTGTATTGTAGATAGTGAAGATGGTTGTCAAAAATTGCAGCAGGATCTTGATCGGACTGAGGAATGGTCGATGGTTTAACACAGGGAAATGTGAGATGCTGCATTTTGGGAAGACTAACATAGGCAGGACCTACCCAGAGAATGTTAGGGGTCTGGGGCAGGGCCATCTTAACAGCATTTTATAGGCCCCCGGGCAAAGCAGTGCACTGGAGCCCCTACCTACACAACCACTCACAGGAATAAAAATGTAAATGGTCGATAAAATTAAACATATATTTATTGGTACTTCCAATAAAATCAGTGATTAAACTTAAAAAAACATGCTGTACAGCAAAGCTTAATCAACACAAATGTTTGAACAAGGGGTGGCGCCGTGATCCGGCAGCTTCGCCTGCAGCTTTGTCCTTTCCACTTTTTTTTTGTTCTTAGTATGTCTAAAAGTGTGTTTTAGTGTGTTTTAGTGTGGGGTGGTTGGGGGGGGGGGGGGGGGGATTTGGGGAAACTGTTTGTTAGTCACTTACCTCGGTGGAATGCGACTTTTCTCCTGGTTGCATTACGCCCTCCATCGCGGCCTAACAGCTTGGATTGGTGCAGCCTTTCCCGGAATCGGGTCCAGAGCTTCAACAACGGGCGCACCGCGGACTTTCCATCGTGGAGCCGGGCGATCCCTTGCCGGGGGTCGCTAGAAGAAGTGCTCTGACCGCTGGCCCATGAATTATGTCATCATGAAGATCGCAGGCCCGCGGAATATTACATCCTGAAGCTGCGGTCTGCGGAGCTTCTAGCCGTGGGCGCAGCGTGGATTTTCCACCGCGGAGTGGATGAGCCCTTGCTGAGGGCCCTACGGGGCCCCTATGCTCGTGGGGCCCCGGGCATCTGCCCAGCGTGCCCATGTGTTTAGACGGCCCTGCTCTGGAGAGTGTTGTAGAGCAGAAGGATCTAGGAGTGCAGGTACATCGTTCCTTGACTACATAGTGGTCAAAAAGGCTTTCGGCACCTTGGCCTTCATCAGTCACAGTATTGAATGTGGAAGTTGGGATGTCATGTTGCAGTCTTATAAGATGTTGGTGAGGCCACATTTAGAGTATTGTGTTCAGTTTTGGGCATCGTGTTATAGGAAAGGTGTTATCAAGCTGAAACGTGTGCAGAGAAGATTTATGAGGATATTGCCAGGACGAGGGCCTGAGCAACAGGGAGATGTTGAGCAGGGAGGCGCAGGAGGATGAGGGGTGATCTTATAGTGGTGAGAAGGGCTGCAAGGAAAAGCTTGGGAATTATATGCCAGTGAACATAACAGCTGTCGTACAATGGTTTAATGATTTTCTATTGCCACATGTACTGAGGTACAGTGAAATTCTTTTTTGCATACAGTTCAGTAAAGAATTATTATACATAAGCACAATCTTAGATTAAGTATAAAGTGTATAGAAATAGTCCACTAAGACAATATACAAGGATCGCCAGGTTTTGGTGCCGTTTTCAGTCCAAGTTGCTTCAAGTGCAGCCTGGCCATAAAGGCACGTTGTCTTGACGATGTCTCCAGCTGTCGCCTTGGTCAAGATCCTTGCATCGGCCTGTGAACCGTCATCCCCTCCTATTCAGCCTTTGTGCCTCAAGTGTGCCTCCCACAGCTGACCCTGAGGGTGCAGAATGTAAGACCCCGGTTCCTCTTTCCAGCCTTTATTCTTTGCGCCCACCACTTCCGCTGCCATCTTGACTCTGTCCCCCTCCTCTCCGGTCCTTGGGGATGAGCAGGGGCCAGGCTTGGTGGCTTTTTCCTCAAGGACGGGCTTCCCGGCTTGGTGGCGGGTGACCAAGGCCTGTTTCCAGGCGATAGTTGCGGCACCACATTCTGTAGGTAGGTTACTGGAGAGGATTCTTAGGGATAAATTTATATGCATTTGGATAGTCAGAAGCTGATGAGCGATTGTCAGCACAGATTTGTACTTGAGAGATCGTGTGTCATGAAATTGATTGAGTTTTTTGAAGAAGTAACCAAGAAGATTGATGACGTCAATGCCATAGATGTATATTTGACTTTTGCAAGGTCTTTGGTAAGATTCCGTGTTGTTGCCCGGTTTCCTGATGCAGCGTGAAGTATAAATGGAGTCAATTGGCAGGTGGGGGTTGGTTTGTGTGATGGACAAGGCCACATCCTCAACCCTCTGAAACATCCTGTGGACAAAAGGATGCTTGCTACAGTGGATTTGTAGGAGTTTTATAAATTGTAGAAGTTGGTAAGAGCTGTTGAAGACATGCTCAACTTTCTTGTGTGGGAAGGAACTGCGGATGCTGGTTTACGCCAAAGATAGGCACAAAATCCTGGAATAACTCAGCGGGACAAGCAGTATCTCTGGAGAAAAGGAATAGGTGACATTTTGGGTTAAGACTCTTCTTCAGTCTGAAGAAAGGTCTCGACCGAGAACGTTACCCATTCCTGTTCTCCAGAGATACTGCCTGTCCCGCTGAGTTATTCCAGGATTTTGTGTCTATCGTCTGCTCAACTTTCTTAGTCTTCCAAGGAAGTCGAGCCATTGATGTGTTTTCTTGGCCATGATTGGACAGGACAAATATATGATTGGACCAGGACAAATCCAAGATTTGACTATAGGAGCAGGAAGGTCCTTCTGCAGTTGTACAGGCCTCTGATGAGACCACACCTGGAGTTTGGTGTGCAGTTTTTGTTTCCTAATTTGAGAAAGGACATTCTTGCTATTGAGGGAATGTTGCGAAGGATCACCAGGTTAATTCCCGGGATAGGGGGATTGACATATGATGAGAGAAAGGATTATATTCACTGGAATTTAGAAGGATGAGAGGCTATCTTATAGAAACATATAAAATTCTTAAGGGATTGGACAGGCTAGATGCAGGAAAAATGTTCTCCATGTTGGGGGAGTCCTGAACTAGGGGTCACAGTTTAAGAATGAGGAGCAGGCCATTTATGACTGAGATGATGAAAACCTTTTTCACCCAGAGTGTTGTGAATCTGTGGAATTCTCTGCCACAGAAGGCAGTGGAGGCCAATTCACTGGATGTTTGCAAGAGAGAGTTAGATATAGCTCTTAGGGCTAACGGAATCAAGGGATATGGGGAGAAAGCAGAAATGGGGTACTGATTTAGGATGATCAACCATGATCATATTGAATGGCGGTGCTGAATCAAAGGGCCGAATGGCCTACTCCTGCACCTATTTTCTATGTTTCTAGGAATGTACTGCTGTTAACCATCTCCACTTCAGCACCATTGAGTCTGACTGGTGTGTGTGTACACCACCTCGCTTCCTGCAGTCAATAACTAGCTCCTTTGTGTTGCTGACATTGAGGGAGAGGTTGTTGTCTTGACACCATGTTACAAAGCTCTTCAACTCCTTACGTAGCACCAACGTTGAGAATTATTGTGGGAGATGCGTTGTCACTGATTGTGGTCTATGGGTCAGCAAGTCGAGGATCCAGTGACGAAGGAGAGTGCTGACTCCTTAGTGCATCAGTTTGGAGAAGAGACCAGGTGGTATTTGCTATTTTTCTGTTGTGACAGGAGGCAAACTCCGTGGATCAAGGCTGAGGCGGAAGCTGGAGATGATGTGCGTAATGAGCAGCCTGTTGAAGCATTTCATGATGATGGATGTCAGAGTCACTGGATGGTAGTCATTGCCTTGCTTTTCATTAGCATTAGGATAATAGTCATAGAGTCGTACAACACAGAAACCAGCCCTTCAACCTCATTCATCCATGCCTCATTCATCACTAAAATGCCCCATCTAAGCTAATCCCATTTGCCCATGTTTGGACCATATCCCTCTGAATCTTTCCTAACCATGTACCTGTCCGAATATCTTTTCAATGTTATTATTGTATCTGCCTCAACTACTTCCTCTGGCAGTTGTTCCTATGCTCACCGCCCTCTGTGTGAAAAAGATGCCCCATCAGGTTCCTATTAAATCTTTCCCCTCTCACCACAAACCTATGCCATTTAGTTCTTGATTCCTCTACCCTGTGAAAAAGACTATACTTTCATCCTATCTATTCCCCTCATGTTTTGCACACCTCTGTAAGATCACCCTCCAGCCTTCTGAATTTGAAAGAATACAGACCTATTCTGCTCAACCTCCTGGTTCAAGCTCAAGGTCCTGGCAACATCCTTGTAGATCTTATTGGTCTTTTCTTAAACCAGGTGGGAACCTCAGAATGGAGTAAGGAAAGTTTAAAGATGTTTTTAAATACTCCTGCCAGCTATTGTGTGCAGGGTCTGGAGACATGGCTGGGGTTCTCCCTGGCCCAGTTGAATTCCGTCGGTTCATTCTCAGCAAGGCCAATCTGACATCTGCAAAACTGAAAGAATTTGTTTTTTTTTGTTTAGTTTGGTTTAGAGATACACCACGGAAACAGGTCCTTCGGACCACGGCGTCCGCGCCGACCAGCGATCCCTACACACTAACACTATGCTACACACACTATGGACAAGTTACAATTATACCAAGCCAATTAACCAACAAACCTGTACGTCTTTGGAGTGTGGGAGGAAACCGGAGGTCCTGGAGAAAACCCACGCCGTCACAGGGAGAACGTACAAACTCCAGACAGGCAAGCACCTGTAGTCAGGATTGAACCCGGGTCTCTGGCGCTGTAAGGCAGCAACTCTACCGCTGCACCACTGTGCCACCCAAAAGTTATTTGGTATCTAAAGTTGGAGAATTCAAGACTGACCCTTGCAGGTTGCAAACATGTTGGGATGGAAGATGAAGTGTGGTTCTCAAACTTGTGTTGAGCCTTCCTTGTTAAACTGCTATGAAGCCGAAAACGAGTTTAATCTGGATGAGATTAATGTTATGATTAGTTCCTGGTCTTGTGACCCTATGGGAAATTTAATCTTGAATTACTTGTGGGACTTTCATTAGCACTGGAAACAATTTTCTAGTGTAAACGTCTCCCAAATGATGCCAGTAAAAGTATAGTACCCAAAATCTTGTGCGATTTTCAACTTTAGTTGTAACATTGAGAATATAGGATTCTGCGCTGACTTTGTGCTTGACTGTCTTGAATATGATTTGAATCCATGATTCCCTGATTCAGAAGGCAAAATCCACAGCCAACATCCTATAGCAATGGTTCGTTAGTTTCATTTTGTTGCACTTGGCCCAAATAGTTTTTAAAAATCAGATGATTGTTTGTGTTTAATGATATAAAAATATTGAGGTGTCCAGCTGCTATCAGCATTCAAGTGGTTAATACATTATTTAGAACATCTTGATACAATTATGCACACTTTATTGAGATAGAACACCTCCTCCAACAAGTGTTACAAAGACTGTCTGAGGAAGGGTCCTTACCCGAAACCTAACTTATCCACGTTCTCGAGGGAAGGTACCTCACCCGCTGACTGGCTCCAACACTCTGCCTTTTTTTTGTAAACCAGTATCTGCGATTCATTGCGTCTAGGTTCTTGAACTGATTGGCACAGCCCTATCTTGGCAACAGAAAACAACATTGTTTGTCTTTGTGTGTTGATTGAGTCTCTCTGTGATGCTGCAAACAGGATTTTAATAGTATGTGTACTTCAGTGTACATGTGTATATGACAATAAACTTGACTCAACATTGACTTCAAGGCAGAATACTACCAATGTCCATTATGGCACAGATTGTGAGGATTGTCAGAAGGATTGGGGATTCAAATGAAAAATTACAATATAGTCACTTTTGCTCTTTTTATCTTTTTATCTTTATCATTCCACATGAATATTATGCCAGCAGTAGGGCCTTTTGAACGTCTTCACCATTTTAATTAAAAGTAATTCCAAAACTCAGAGCAGCTCTGATAAGATCATCCTTTTTGGATTGCTTGTTAACATTGTAACTTTGTAAGCGCCCTTTATGTGATGACTATTTGCATACCTTGGGTACGCAAGCAAGGAATATTACTGTGGCTTGCCGCATGTGACAATAAAGTATTCAATCCAATCCCATCCCATCCCATCTCATCCCATCCCATCCCATCCAATCCAATCCAATGCCAATTAAATTCCAATTTCAAACCAAATTTCCATTTTGTTATGAAATGGCTTCAAAAGTTAATCCTATAAATCAAAAACTTGCTTAACCTCCAGCTTGCCTGCTTCAGTCGGGTCCTGTCTGTCTGGAGATTGCATCATCTCTTTGTGACCGTGTGCTTTGTTCCAGATGCTCCAGTTTCTTCCCACGTCCCAAAAATGTGTAGGTTGGGATGCTGCAAATTGTTTGCAGTGAACTAACATGACCATAGGCCCTGCTCCTCAGCCCATCGCTGCCAACCCTTATTCCCATCCCAGATAGGGGCTATAAACGTTCAGGCTTGAGATGTCGGCCAGACCGGTGAGTTGGGCCTCAGGGGCACGTTACCAGAGGGTCTGGGCCAAGGGCTGGAGCGAGGTGAAAGGAAAAATGTTTCCATTTATCTGAATTTCCACAAGATGGAGGCGGCAGTGAATGGAGGAGAGGATCAATGTCAGTGAGAAGGTTGTTGGCTCGCCTGCTACACCCAGGAGGTCACTCAATGGCTTCCCGGTGTTGCCCCGGTGCACGGAGGTGGATGAGTGGCTGCGGGAGGTGAGCGGTCGAGGTTATGGGCACCATGGGCCTCTGGAAGCCCTGCAGAGGTTGAATACACGGATCAGATGCGGTCTGTAGCCACACGGAGCAGCGATGGATGGCATCAACAACATCGCCGGACCAGGCCCACCCCTGCAACATCAACCCAATGCCGCTGCCTTAAACCCTTAAACGGGATTTTATGGCCAAGAAAAGACTTGGAACCTGAAGGCCACAAGTGACCAGAAATGTGGCAACTCTTTGTGTTCCACCTCAGTGAAGGCTTCTATTCTTGCACTATAATCATTGCACTTATGTGTAGTCTGATTTTACTGAATTACATGCAAAACAAAGGATTTTGTGTAGGAAGGAACTGCAGATGCTGGTTTACACTGAAGATAGACACAAAAAGCTGGAGTAACTCAGCGGGACAGGCGGTATCTCTGGAGAGAAGGAATGGGTGACGCTTCGGGTCATACTCTATTTCACTCTATCTAGGTACATGTGACCATAAAGTACCATTGAGCAATTGAACCAATGAAGGTGAGTTATATAATCTAGGGGGAATTGATGGGACAGTGAGGAGAATAAAATAGGATGAGTGTAAATGTGTACTTGTTGGTCAGTGTGAAGTTGGTGGGTGGAAGGGCCTGTTCTGTTGTTGTACGAGTCTATGGCTCCATTGATATCTTTGGCCCAGGATTGCAATCAGTGATCAGTGGCTTCAGTGCAAGATTTCTTGGAAATGGACATATTTTCAAACACACTTTAAAAAGCGTTCTCTTTTATAAATGACCCCTATTATCGTATTGTTTAAGAAAGAAAGAACAGATGCTGGAAAAATCGAAGGTAGACAAAAATGCTGGAGAAACTCAGCGGGTGAGGCAGCATCTATGGAGCGAAGGAATAGGTGACGTTTCAGGTCGAGACCCTTCTTCAGTGTAATGATTTGTTTTGATTCCCGACAATTAAATTTCAGTCATTAAATTTATGGTAATTTAAAAAGTCACATTCAATAAAATAATGATAAATGCTCTCACTTTCTGCATTTTACTCATGAGAGTGATAACTTGTAAATGCATTTTTCTCATTTAAAAATAAAAAACCCGGGAAATCTCTGGTTGTAGACTAAAGGCAGTGTCTGAAGTTCTCTTTGAGTGATTGCAGAGGAGTACGTGATGGAGATAGTGACTTGACCCTGAACAGCAGAGGAAACCTGGAGTCTTTAGCTTTAATTTAGAGATACAGCATGGAAACAGGCCCTTGGGCCCACCGAGTCTGCACCGACCAGCGATCCCCACATACTTACACTATCCTACACTAGGTACATTTTTTACATTTATACCAAGCCAATTAACCTACAAACCTGAATGTCTTTGGAGTGTGTGAGGAAACTGAAATTCTCATTTCAGTGTTAGAAAACCCATGCAGGTCACAGGGAGAACGTACAAACTCCATACAGACAGCACCTTTAGCCAGGATTGAACTGGGTCTCTGGTGCTGTAAGGTAGCAATTCTACCGCTGCGCCACCGTGCCACCCTCAAGTCCGTCCATAACTCCATGAAAGTGGCAACACATAGTTGTGGTAAAGAAGGCATACGTTGTACTTGCTTTCATAGGTCAGGGCATTGAGTATAAGAATCAGGAAGTCATGATTCAGCTTTATGGGACTTTGGTTTGGTTACATTTGGAGCATTTCTTGCAGTTCTAGTTGCCCCCATTACAGGAAGGATCTGGTGGCTTTGGAAATGGTGCGGAGGAGGTTTAACCGAGTGTTACGTGGATTAGGGGGTATTAGCTACGGGGGAGGTTGGACAGACTTGGATTCATTTTTTGGGATGTTGCAAGAATACCTGATAGAAGTATATCAAATTACAAGAGGCATCAATAGAGCAGACATTAGAAGCTAATTCCCAGGATGGAAAAATCAAACTGAGGGCATAGGTTTAAGGTGAGAGGGGCAACGTTTAAAGTTGTACGGGGCAGGCTTTTTACACAGAGGGTGATGAGTGTCTGGAACACATATCCTGCGGTGATGGTGGAGATATGACAGTGGCATTTAAGAGACTTTTCGATTGTCATATGGATATGGAGGGATATGGATTATGTCCAAATAGAGAAGAGATGAGCTTGTCATCATGTTCAGCATGGACACGGTGGATGAACGTTAGACACAAAATGCAGGAGTAACTCAGCGGGATCAGCAGCATCTCTGGATAGAAGGAATGGGTGATGTTTCTGGTCGAGGCCCTTCTTCAGACTCATGGGTGACTTTTCGTGTCGAGACCCTCGTCAGACCTGTTCTTGTGCTGCTATGTCCTCTGTTGTACCTCCCTCTTCTCACCACTCAGCAGGAAATACAGAAAGTGGATTCATAGTGTTGGTAATTTGTTGCGTCTAGAATCCTAACCTTGCCTTGTTTGCTTCCCTTCTTCATCCTTTGCTCCATTACTTTCCACTGCTATAGTTCTCATGAAAGGCCCTGGGCAGGGAAGTGGAAAATCGAAACCCCACAGACCCATCAGGCAGTGAGAGTCATCAAGCCGGAGAGAGACACAAAAAGCTGGAGTAACTCAGCGGATCAAACAGCATCTCTGGAGAAAAGGAATAGGTGACGTTTCGGGATGAGACCTTTCTTATTTCCCAAGTCTTCCCCAGAATCCATGTTATTTTTTGCTTCCTCAAATAATATCTGGTTTCTTTTTGAAAACCTGATGACAGGTTGTGGAATACAGGACACTCGCTCCTAACTGTACACATACCCATCAACTCCACAAGACAGTTGGTAAATGGTAGAGAATTGAGGAATGCAGTTGAACAGAGGGATCTAGGAATAACTGTACATAGTTCCCTGAAGGTGGAATCTCATGTAGATAGGGTGGTAAAGAAAGCTTTTGGTGTGCTGGCCTTTATAAATCAGAGCATTGAATATAGAAGTTGGGATGTAATGTTAAAATTGTACAAGGCATTGGTGAGGCCAATTCTGGAGTATGGAGTACAATTTTGGTCGCCTAATTATAGGAAGGATGTCAACAAAATAGAGAGAGTACAGAGGAGATTTACTAGAATGTTGCCTGGGTTTCAGCAACTAAGTTACAGAGAAAGGTTGAACAAGTTAGGTCTTTATTCTTTGGAGCGCAGAAGGTTAAGAGGGGACTTGATAGAGGTCTTTAAAATTATGAGCGGGTTAGACAGAGTGGACGTGGATAAGCTTTTCCCATTGAGAGTAGGGAAGATTCAAACAAGGGGACATGACTTGAGAATTAAGGGACAGAAGTTTAGGGGGAACATTAGGGGGAACTTCTTTACTCAGAGAGTGGTAGCTGTGTGGAATGAGCTTCCAGTGGAAGTGGTGGAGGCAGGTTCGATGTTATCCTTTAAAAATAGATTGGATGGGTATATGGACGGGAAAGGAATGGAGGGTTATGGTCTGAGTGCAGGTAGATGGGACTAGGGGGAAGTATTTATTTAAATTAAAAAATAAAATAAATAAATAAATACATAAATAAAATGTTCGGCACAGACTTGAAGGGCCGAGATGGCCTGTTTCCGTGCTGTAATGGTTATATGGTTATATGGTTATATGGTTATAAAAGACTGTACAAAGCGCAAGATATCAGTGCAAAAATACACATTATCCCCGAAATCTACCTCCGCTACATTGATGACTGCATTGGTGCTACCTCCGGCACCCACACACAACTCACTGACTTCATCCATTTCACCACTAACTTCCATCCGGCACTCAAATACACCTGGACCATTTCCGACATCTCCCTACCGTTTCTAGACCTCACTATCTCCATCGCAGGTGACAGACTACTGACCGACATCTACTATAAACCCACTGACACCCATGGTTATCTGGACTACACTTCCCACCCTGCTTCCTGTAAGGACTCCATCCCCTACTCCCAATTCCTCCGTCTACGCCGCATCTGCACCCAGGATGAGGTGTTCCAAACCAGGGCATCGGTGGTGTCCTCATTCTTCAGGGAACGGGGGTTCCCTTCATCTACTATAGATGAGGCTCTCACCAAGGTCTCTTCTATACCCCGTGACTCTGCTCTCACTCCCCATCCCACCACTCATAACAAGGGCAGAGTCCCCATTGTCCTCACCTTCCACCCTACCAGCCGTCACATACAACAAATAATCGTCCGACATTTTCGCCACCTCCAACGGGATCCCACCACTGGCCACATCTTCCCATCTCCTCCCCTTTTGGCTTTCCGCAGAGACCGCTCCCTCCGTAATTCCCTGGTCAATTTGTCCCTTCCCACCCAAACCACCCCCTCTCCTGGCACTTTCCCTTGCAACCACAGGAAATGCTACACTTGTCGCTTTACCTCCCCCCTTGACTCCATCCAAAGACCCAAGCAGTCTTTCCAGGCGTGGATGAGGTTTACCTGCATCTCCTCCAACCTCATCTATTGCATCCGCTGCTCTAGGTGTCAGCTGCTCTACATCGGTGAGACCAAGCGTAGGCTTGGCGATCGCTTCGCCCAACACCTTCGCAATAACCAACCTGATCTCCCGGTGGCTCAGCACGTCAACTCCCCTCCCATTCCGAATCCGACCTTTCTGTCCTGGGCCTCCTCCATGGCCAGAGTGAGGACCACCGTAAATTGGAGGAGCAGCTCCTCATATTTCGCTTGGGCAGTTTACACCCCAGCCAGTATGAACATTGACCTCTAATTTCAGGTAGTCCCTGCTTTCTCCTTCTTTCCCCTCCCCTTCTCAGCTCTCCCACAGCCCAGTGTATCCACCTCTTCCTTTCTTCTTCCCGTGCCCCCCACCCCCACATCAGTCTGAAGAAGGGTCTCGACCCGAAACGTTGCCTATTTCCTTCGCTCCATAGATGCTGCCTCACCCGCTGAGTTTCTCCAGCATTTTTGTCTACCTTCGATTTTCCAGCATCTGCAGTTCCTTCTTAAACATTTAGAAACCAAGTCTGTGGAATTGCTAGAGGTGGTGAGTAGTGATCTGTTGATGAGTCGGGATTATGATTGTGCAGGAAGGAATTGCAGATGCTGGTTTACACCGAAGATGTACGAATAGACCCTCTCCCCTGATTCTCAGTCTGAAGAAGGGTCTCGACCCGTAATGTCACCCACATCTTCTATGTAGAGATGCTGCCTGTCCTGTTGAGTTACTCCAGCATTTTGTGTCTATTTTAGGGTTGTGCAGGTCAGTTCTAGAATCTGATAGTTGTAGAAAAGTAGACGTTCCTGAACCTGGTAGTTTGGGACTTCAGGTTTCTGTACCACCTGTCCAATGGTAGCCTTAGGAAAGGGGCATGGCACAGATGTAGGGAATCATTGATAATGGATGCCTTTATCTTGAGGCAGTGCCTCATGTAGATGGTTTCGATGGTCAGGGAGGGCTGAGTCCATCACTCTCTGCAGCCTCTTGTATTCTTGAGCCATTCCATTCCAGGCCATGATGTAACCAGTCAGAATACTTTCTACTGTACAACTTTAGAAGTTTGTTAGAGTGTTCAGTGACATGCTAAATATTTTTAAGCATCAAAGAATGTCATGGCACTGGTACACATCCAAGACTGCAAGAAATTGCAGTGAATTGTGGATGCAGCCCAGACCATCACACAAATCAATCCCCTTGCATTGGCTCCATTTATACCTTACGCTGCCTCGACAAGGCCAGCAGCATAATCAAGGGTGAGTCGCACCCTGGCCACTCCCTCTTCTCCCCCTTTCATCAGGCAAAAGGTGTAGAAGTGTGAGAACGCACACCATCAGATTTAAGGGCCTGTCCCACTTTCCCGAATTATTCACGAATTCTCCCGAGTTTTCCTCTTGATTCAAACTCGCAGAATGTTCGTAACTGGTCCGTAGATATATCGTAGCGGCTCGTTATGTCAGCCGTAATAATAATAATAATAATAATCATTTTATTTACTGGCGCCTTTCTAAAACCCAAGGACACCTTACAATGCATAGAATCACAAAAAAATACAAAACACATAATCGGAATAAATTAAATATAAAAACACCACAGTACACAAATCAAGGACAGAATTCAATTTCAAGAGCACCAAAAGAAAATAAGAAACACAATTTGAGGAGAGAGCAGCGGCGACAAATTCGCGCCAGCGTCCACTCTCCCCTCCGACCGCCATCTTGTACACAGACTAACAGGCACAGCACACAAAATCATCTGTGGGGGAAGGCACAATGTCCAGTCCCCAACCCAGTTCTCCCCAGAGTCAGGCCCATCGAGGCCACCACAGTTGCCTCTACGGAGGCCCAATGTTCCTGGCCGTCAGGAGAGTCCTCGCAGCGGCTGGAACGGCTGGTTTCCCAGCGGAGTCGATGGCACCTGAAGCCAACAGGGCCGCGCCGATTTGGAGCCACGAGGCTCCCGATGTAAAAGTCGGCGCCGCCGCCCGCGGCTGGTCGCTCCGCAGTCCCGCAGCCCGGAGGTGTTGATGTCGGCGGTCAGCGCATACCGGAGCCGTAGGTACTCGGGGCATCAGGTAAGTCGGGACGTTTTCTCCACCCTGATAAAAAATGTCCACGAGTGAAAAAATAGTCGGGAGGATGCCCCAAGTACCTATGGCTGGCATAACGAGCCGCTATGATATATCTACGGACTACGGCCTCCTACGGACCCGTTACAAACATTCTGCGAGTTTTAATCAAGGGGAAAACTCGGGAGAATTCGTGAATAAGTCGGGAAAATTCGTGAATAACTCGGGAAAGTGGGACAGGCCCTTTCGGGATAGAAACATAGAAACATAGAAAATAGGTGCAGGAGTAGCCTGTTCGGCCCTTCGAGTCAGCATCGCCATTCAATATGATCATGATCATGATCATTCAATATATCATCATCCTAAATCACCACCTCGTTCCTGCTTTCTCCCCATATCCCTTGATTCCATTAGCCCTAAGAGCTAAATCTAACCCTTGAAAACATCCAGTGAATTGGCCTCCACTGCCTTCTGTGGCAGAGAATTCCACAGATTCACAACTCTCTGGAGGAAAAAGCTTTTCCTCATCTCAGTCCTAAATGGCCTTACTCTTAATAAGTTTCTCCCCAGCTGTTATCAGCCAACTGAATTATCCTAGCACAATCAAAGAGTAGTTCTGAACTACTATCTACCTCATTGGTGATCCTTGGACTACCCTTGAGCGGACTTTACTGACTTCACCTTGCACTAAACCCTGTAAATGGATCGATTGTAACCATGTATTGTCTTTCTGCTGACTGGTTAGCACACAACAAAAGCTTGTCACTATATCTCGGTACACGTGGTAATAGACTAAACTGATGATTGATAATTGCACATTCTTCCTGATTACATCTATGCATTGGGCCCAGGACAGGTAATCCAAGATTGACATCCAGGAATTTGAAGTTGATAACTCTCTCCACCATCGACCTACCAGTGAAAACTGGCCAGTGTTCTCCCGTCTTCTCTTCTATGAAGTCAGCGGTCAGGTCCATGGTTTTGTTGATGTTGGGAGGGATGTCATTGTTGAGACACCACTCAACCAGGTGTTCTATCTCTCTCCGCTACACTGATCCATCACCACCCGTCATCTGCCCATCAACAATGGTGTCATCGGTCAACGTAGGCATTGGAGCTTTAAACTGGTCCAATTTCACTTCTGGCCGGCTCCATTTTGTACATTCTTTATGCTGCTATACAACGTTCAGCAAAGAGACTGGCATTGTGCAGTGCAATAAAGGAAGAAATCACAGTCCACTCTCTCCAAAGGGGTATAAATCTATACCCTGCGCTCAAAAGCATGCACATGTGACAATAAACTGACCTTGAAAAGTAACACCAGCAATCCTCCAACAATCGTTGGCATAACACTGCATTGTTCACAGTATCTTTGGTTCACAGTGCACAGGAAACTTCTTCCCAGAAACGATCATACTCTTGAACATTTCACAGCGCTAACCACAACCTACATCAGCATCCATGATCTTTACTTTTAGACTTTTAGACTTCAGAGTCGAGGCTCCAACCGGCGCGGCCTGGGGACTACGGGCATCACAGTCTCCGGGGAGGGAGTGGCCCCTCCAGACACTTCCAAGCCGTTGAGGACTTTCCACCTGATGCCGGTGTTCCAGCTTCCCGGCGGGTGGGCCTACAACATTGGGCTGCCGTTGCGGCGACTGGCTGCGGAGCCCTCGGACTGGCCCCGATCTTGGGTGGACTGGGAGGAGGACTGGACACTTTGGTGCCTTTCCCTCACGGTGGAGAGTGTCGACTCTGCTGTGGGGGGATGTTCATGTTGAATCTCTAAATAGTGTGTCGTGTCTTTTTTATTCTACCTTTTTATTTTTATTTATATGGTTAATTGTCTGTAAAGCGCTTTGGTTTCAGTAATCTGATTGAAAGGCGCTATATAAATAAACTTACTTTACTTTACATTACTTTACTTTTGATATACTGCGTGTTTGGCCCACGGAGTCTGTGCCAACTAGTGATCACCCCGTACACTAGCACTATCCTACACACTAGTGATAGCGAATGGGGGAGGGCTGACCCTGCTCTCCATATTTATACTAGGGTACACCCCTAAACGGCGTGACAACTGCTTCCCGCCATTACCCAGTCACGTGACCCTACCCCCGACTGCCAAGGGTTTGAATACAGGTGGCTTAACCACCGGGTGGCGCCACAGGACGCCCCCCCCCCAGAACCCGAAGCACCAAACCGAAAGGGTAGACGATCGCGGTGGCTGGACCTTGAACATCCCCCCCCCACAGGGGTCCCCCCCCCCCGGGAAGGCGGGAGAAGGGAGGACTGCGGTTGCCCCGACGACGAGGCAGGGCCACCAACACAGGTTGACTCAGGTCGACATGGGCAGGCTTCAACCGAGCCACCGACACACTCACGTCGATCCCCCCCTGTCCAAAACAAAAGTCGTAAGACCCCACTGCAGCACGCGGAAGGGCCCCTCGGACGGCCCCTGCAGCGGCGTGCGATGCGGGTCACGGCGCAGGAACATAAAAGCACCGTCCTGAAGAGCAGCTGGAACGTGTGAAGGCACCACACCTTGGCGAGACATCGGAACCAGAGCAAGCGTGCCCACCTTCTGCCGCAAATGAACGAACACCGAGGAGGGCGGCTCCTGCGACCCACGCGCCCCCGGAACGAAATCCCCCGGAACCATAAGCGGAGCGCCATACACCAACTGCGCCGACGAGGAAGCCAAGTACTCCTTTGGGGCAGTGCGGATCCCCAGCAACACCCAAGGTAACTTGTCCATCCACTCCGGCCCGGTGAGCAGTGCCTTGTGGGTGGCTTTCAGATGACGGTGAAACCGCTCCACCAAACCGTTGGACGGGGGATGCTAGGCCGTGGTATGGTGGAGCTGAATCCCCAGCAGCCAAGCCATAGCCGACCACAACTCAGAGATGAACTGAGGCTCCCAATCCAAGGAAATGTCCACAGGGACAATGGGCAGCAAGGGCATGGGCAGCAGAGGTGTCGGTCAGCAGAACAGCTTCCAGCCACCGCGTGAAACGATCCACTATCGTGAGGAGATGCGTGACGCCCCGGGACGGAGGCAGCGGACCCACGATATCCACATGAACGTGGTCGAACTGCCGATGCGGCACGGCAAACTCCTCAACAGGCGCCCGGACGTGCTGCTGGACCTTGGACGTTTGGCACGGAACACACGCCCGGGCCCAGTTACCGACCTGCTTGCGCAAGCCATGCCACATGAACTGGGCCGCTACCAGCGCAATCGTGGACCGGCTGGAAGGGTGTGGCAACCCGTGGAGAACGTCGAACACTCGCCGGCGCCAGGCAGCCGGAACAATCGGCCGCGGTTGACCAGTGGAGACATCACACATGACAGTAGCACCTGCTGGGCCAAACGGGACATCTCCCAATACCAGCCCGGAGATGGCAGTGCAGTAGGCGGGTATCTCGGCATCCTCCAATTGAGCTGCCGCCAAGGAGGAAATGTTAACCCCCTGAGCTACATCCAGAACAGCAGCGATGGGGGGGCCGAGACAACGTGTCAGTAACCTGGTCATCCTTCCCTTCGACGTGGAGAACGTCAGTGGTAAACTCGGAGATGTACGCCAACTGTCGCTGCCGCCGAGCAGACCAGGGATCCGACACCTTCGCAAACGTGAAAGTGAGAGGCTTGTGGTCTGTGAAGGCAGTAAAAGAACGGCCCTTGAGAAAATAACGGAAGTGCCTCACCGCCAGGTACAACGCCAGGAGCTCTCGATCGAAGGCGCTGTATTTCTGCTCCGCAGGCTTGAGCTGTCGACTGGAAAAGGCCAGAGGCCACCAGCGCCCATCATAGAACTGCTCCAACACGCACCCCACAGCAGAGTCCGAGGCGTCCACAGTCAAAGCTGTCGGGCAGCAGCTCAAGGATGGACCAGCATGGTGGTGCAAGCGAGCGCCTCCTTGGCCTCGTCAAATGCGGCCACGGCCTCGGCGCTCCACGTAATGTCCCGTTGCTTACCGGCCAGAAACGGAAACAACAGCCACATAATCCGAGCCGCCGCAGGTACGAAGCGGTGGTAAAAGGTGACCATAGCCACGTACTCCTGTAGTCCACGCACTGTGGAAGGCCGCGGAAACCGGCGAATGGCCTCCACCTTGTCAGGTAGTGGAGTCACACCATGCTGGGTAAATGCGATGGCCCAGGAAGTCAATGGAACTGAGGCCGAACCGGCATTTATCCAGGTTGATGTCCAGGCCGTGCTCGCTGAGCCGTTGGCAGAGCAGCCAGAGGTGCACACAATGTTCCTGGCGGGTACGACCGACAACGAGAATATCGTCCAGATAAATGAATAGAAAGTCCAAGCCGCGACTTACCGTGTCCATCAGGCGCTGAAAAGCCTGCGTGGCATTCTTCAGGCCGAAAGGCATTCGTAGGAATTCAAAAAGGCCGAAGGGAGTAATGATAGCTGTCTTGGGCACGTCCTCGGGGTGTACCGGGATCTGGTGGTAGACCCGCATCAGGTCGACTTTGGAAAAGAAACAGGCCCCGGCTAGATGGGCGGAGAAATTCGGGATATGCGGGATCGGGTACCAATCAGCAATCGTGTCATTATTGATGTGGCGATAATCCCCACATGGTCGCCAACCACCGGACACCTTCGGAACCATGTGTAGGGGGAAGCCCACGGACTGTCCCAACGCCGTACAATCCCCCAGGCCTGCATTTGGTGGAACTCCTCCTCAGCGATACGGAGCTTGTCGGGAGGAAGTCGGCGTGCCTGTGCGTGGAGTAGGGGGCCCGAGGTGAGGATGTGTTGCCCCACACAGTGTTTGGGGCTGGCCGAATGGAATTGAGGGGTCAAAATGTCCGGGAACTCCTCCTGTATCTGCGCATAGACATTGTTCACAGAAGACACCGGGTCCTAAGGAGATCGGCCCCATTGTGGCAGCATGAACGAGGCAGTGGCCCTGCACATCCACCAACAGGAATTGGGCCCGGTGGAAATCTGTGCCCAGCAACGGCTGGGAGACGTCGGCTCCCGTAAAGGTTCAGGTGAAGTGGCCGGGGCCAAAGATGAGCGGGATCGTATGAACTCCATACGTCCGTGTGGAGCTGCCGTTGACTGCAGTGAGAGAAGGCCCCCGCTTTCTGGAACGAGTGTCCATCCCCGATGGGGGTAAAACGCTAACCTCCGCACCCGTGTCGACCAGGAACCGTAGTCCTGAGTGCCGATCCCACGCGTAGAGGCGATGTTTTAGGCCGACCACCGCTACGACCACTGGCGGCTGGCCCTGGCGTTTCCCGGATACAAGCAGGGCGGGCGGCAATGACGGGCTGCGGGGCTCCAGCGCTGGTGGTAGTAACACCGCTTCCTCTTATCGGGGTCGTTCGGGGCAGGCGGTGCAGTTGAACTCCCGGTGGACGCGGGGCTTGGTTTCTGTGCCCCCCAAGGCACCGGCGCTACTCGATCGATCGAGCCACAGCTCGTCGGCTCGCTCTGCTAGCAGCAGGGGGTCCGCGAAATGCTCACGGGCGAGCAGCAGGCGGATGTAATAATAATAATAATAATAGATTTTATTTATATATGTAGTCCGGCATCTGCTCCAGGAAGGTGTGCTCAAAGAGCAGGCAGGGCCGATGGCCGTCCATTAGGGTGAGCATC
>CM075983.1:53626741-53702423 GCA_038087875.1 Malacoraja senta | reverse complement strand
GGCAAGAGGACTCTGTGTGTCTACCCGATCTATTCCTCTCATGATTTTGTACACCTCTATAAGATCACCCCTCAAAGCAAAAGATGATGCGTACAAATTAGCCAGAAAAAGCAGCATACCAGAGGACTGGGAGAAATTCAGAGATCAGCAGAGGAGGACAAAGGGCTTAATTAGGAAAGGGAAAATCGATTATGAAAGGAAACTGGCAGGGAACATAAAAACTGACTGCAAAAGTTTTTATAGATATGTGAAGAGAAAGAGATTAGTTAAATCAAATGTAGGTCCCTTGCAGTCAGAAACAGGTGAATTGATCATGGGGAACAAGGATATGGCAGACCAATTAAATAACTACTTTGGTTCCGTCTTCACTAAGGAAGACATAAATAATCTGCCGGAAATAGCAGGGGGCCGCGGGTCAAAGGAGATGGAGGAACTGAGTGAAATCCAGGTTAGTCGGGAAGTGGTGTTGGGTAAATTGAATGGATTAAAGGCCGATAAATCACCAGGGCCAGATAGGCTGCATCCCAGAGTACTTAAGGAAGTAGCTCCAGAAATAGTGGATGCATTAGTGATAATTTTTCAAAACTCTTTAGATTCTGGAGTAGTTTCCTGAGGATTGGAGGGTAGCAAACGTAACCCCACTTTTTAAGAAGGGAGGGAGAGAGAAAACGGGGAATTACAGACCAGTTAGTCTAACATCGGTAGTGGGGAAACTGCTAGAGTCAGTTATTAAAGATGGGATAGCAGCACATTTGGAAAGTGGTGAAATCATTGGACAAAATCAGCATGGATTTACGAAAGGTAAATCGTGTCTGACGAATCTTATAGAATTTTTCGAGGATGTAACTAGTAGAGTGGATAGGGGAGAACCAGTGGATGTGTTGTATCTGGACTTTCAGAAGGCTTTCGACAAGGTACCACATAAGAGATTAGGATACAAACTTAAATCACATGGTATTGGGGGTTCAGTATTGATGTGGATAGAGAACTGGCTGGCAAACAGGAAGCAAAGAGTAGGAGTAAACGGGTCATTTTCACAATGGCAGGCAGTGACTAGTGGGGTACCGCAAGGCTCAGTGCTGGGACCCCAGCTATTTACAATTTATATTAATAATCTGGACGAGGGAATTGAAAGCAACATCTCCAAGTTTGCGGATGACACTAAGCTGGGGGGCAGTGTTAGCTGTGAGGAGGATGCTAGGAGACTGCAAGGTGACTTGGATAGGCTGGGTGAGTGGGCAAATGTTTGGCAGATGCAGTATAATGTGGATAAATGTGAGGTTATCCACTTTGGTAGCAAAAACGGGAAGGCAGACTTATCTAAATGGTGGCCGATTAGGAAATGGGGAGATGCAGCGAGACCTGGGTGTCATGGTACACCAGTCATTGAAAGTAGGCATGCAGGTGCAGCAGGCAGTGAAGAAAGCGAATGGTATGTTGGCCTTCATAGCAAGAGGATTTGAGTATAGGAGCAGGGAGGTTCTACTGCAGTTGTACAGGGTCTTGGTGAGACCACACCTGGAGTATTGCGTACAGTTTTGGTCTCCAAATCTGAGGAAGGACATTATAGCCATAGAGGGAGTGCAGAGAAGGTTCACCAGACTGATTCCTGGGATGTCAGGACTTTCATATGAAGAAAGACTGGATAGACTTGGCTTATACTCGCTAGAATTTAGGAGATTGAGAGGGGATCTTATAGAAACGTACAAAATTCTTATGGGGTTGGACAGGCTAGATGCAGGAAGATTGTTCCCGATGTTGGGGAAGTCCAGGACAAGGGGTCACAGCTTAAGGATAAGGGGGAAATCCTTTAAAGACCGAGATGAGGAAAAACTTTTTCACACAGAGAGTGGTGAATCTCTGGAACTCTCTGCCACAGAGGGTAGTTGAGGCCAGTTCATTGGCTATATTTAAGAGGGAATTAGATGTGGCCCTTGTGGCTAAAGGGATCAGGGGGTATGGAGAGAAGGCAGGTACGGGATACTGAGTTGGATGATCAGCCATGATCGTATTGAATGGCGGTGCAGGCTCGAAGGGCCGAATGGCCTACTCCTGCACCTATTTTCTATGTATCTTCTATGTATCCTTCTGCGCTCCAAGGAATAGCATGCTCAACCTCTCCCTATAGCACAGGCCCTCGAGTCCTGGCAACATCCTCGTAAATCTGCTCTGCATCCTTTCCAGCTTGACAACATCTTTCCTATAAGATGGTGCCCAAAACTGAATGCAATACTCTAAATTCGGCTGTATGGATGTAACAAAGTATTATAGCTGCATTCACAAAAAATAATTTAGAATTGTATAAATGTAGACACAAAAGGCTGCAGGACAGCAATCTGGAGCAAGAAACAAACTGCTGCAGGAACTCAGAAAGAGATAGTCAATATTCTGGGTCGAGAACTTGCCTCAGGAACAAGAGGGTAAAGGGGAGATAGCCAATATAAAAAGAAGGGTCAAGGCAGGAGCTGGCAAGCAATGTCTGGATCAACCTGAGGAGAGGTTGAAGGATAGATGGAGGTAGGTTGGGAAGGAAGGATGGAGATAGTGACAGAAGCTGGGAAGTGACAAGTGGAGATCATAAAAGTCTACATATATTAGAAGCTGATAAGAAAAGAAGATAGACAGATAGACATAAAATGATGGAGTAACTCAGTGGGACAGGCAGCATCACTGGAGAGAAGGAATGGGTGACGTTTCGGGTTGAGAGGTCTCGAGCATTTTGAAATCTTGAAATTTTGAGGTCTTGAAATACTCCAACATTTTGTGTCTATCTTCGGTGTAAACCAGCATTTGCAGTTAACCTCCTACACAAGAAAAGAAGATGGTGAGTGGAAGTAGATAGGGGAGGGATGGTCGGTAGAGGGGAACGGTCAAACTGTCCGGGGGGAGGGGAATGGGGACCAGTGGTTTGAGAGTAGGGATGTTGGGCAGATGGAATCACATGGGAGGTGGAAAGTGACTGGGTAATGGGGCATGGTGGGAGGTTGGGAGAATAAAATTGTGTGTGAGTGTACTAGGTGGATCAGATGGAAAGAGTAAGGAATGAAGAATTTGCAGCTAGCCCAAAATTGGAGAATTCAATGTTCAAGCTGTTGAGTGTAGTCTACTCAATGGAACTTAAGGTGCCATCCCTTTAGTTTGCGTTTAACACGAGTGAAGAAGGGAGTTAAAATAGGGAGTTCCAACTGAGTGCTCTGGATGGCCATCCAGCCAGAGTCTCACTGATATGGGGGAGTCCATGTTGAGAGCACCATAGATAAGGTTGGGGGAGAATCTCTGTGAATCTCAGAGGCCTCAGCCGTCCCCACACCACTCGCACCCCAGCTTTTTAAAACTGGATATCTCCCCTTTACACCCTCAGTCCTGAAGCAGGGTCTCAACCCAAAATTGGATCATTATTTTGCCCCCACCCAGTGAATTTGCGTGCAGCTTGTTTGTGGAGCTGTACTAAACCTTGCACAGATGCACAATATCACACTGTTGCTTTCACAGGGAAGGATTGAAAGCTTTCATGTGCAATCTTGAAGAAGTTCCTTATCTAAATATGTAGTGCAGTTTCCAAGCAACATATTTAGACACTTTGGAGAATTGATAAATAGGAGGTCGCTTTTTGAGAGAGTTTACAGTGGCTATGATTAATGATTCCTTAAATTTTATGAAAACGGCAAAAATTCTTTGCCTAAACAATCTTTTTTTGAAAATAAATTGTGTGATAAATTAGCTCTTACAAATGATGGAAGATAAATTCTAAAGGCTAGTTAAATCAGAGATAGCACTGTCTGACTGTCTCAACTTCAGAAGTGAGTTGTGCTTTGAACCCAACCAAATTTATACCAGTTTAACAGATTAAAAATAACACTTTCAGATGTGGGTGCTCTGAATATTTGGGGATTAGCTAATAGTTTAGCCGTTTTGCTCCTGATCAGTAATTTAAACACCAGAGTGCTTACTTTCTGCACTAAGATTTCATCGGGGAGAAAGCGATTCAGAATGTGATAGGTGCTGAGAAGGTGATAAAGATTTCTCTGATTCTACTTTATGAATTTCAGCATTAGAACCTGAACCAAAATTGTTATTACAGATGTTACCATGATCAAAAGCAGATGTGATCAATGAACGCCGTAAAGCACATTCAGCACAGAGTGAGCTGGACTTGCACCAGGATCTGGTGGGGCTGTTTTTGTGAAGTTGATGGTGTGATGAAGGCTTCATCTTTGAACTAACACTGCCTGGTACCACCTGTGATGCTCGGGCAAGATACCAGCGCAAGCAAATGAGCAATGTTTTCACAATTCCCTTCACCTTCCAGAAATCACAATCTCCTGACATTTCAACCGGCTGTTGGATCACAGATATTAGTCTGTACGGACGAAGTGGGCACGAGAGGACTCTACCACTTAATGGAAATAGAACAGCCTTCTCATTACCGTTTCCTTTCCATGTGAGTCCCACATTTACATATCATATTTTACAGCAATGTTGCCAGGACTTGAGGGCCTGAGCTATAGGGAGAGGTTGAGCAGGCTAGGACTTTATTCCTCGTAGCACAGAAGCATGAGGGGTGACCTTATAGAGGTGTATAAAATCATGGGGGGAATAGATAGGGTAGATGCACAACCTTTTACCCAGAATAGGGGATTCAAGAACCAGAGGACATAGGTTTAAGGTGAGAGAGGAAAGATTTAATAGGAACCTGAGGGGCAACTTTTTCCGCACAGAGGGTGCTGGGTGTATGGAACGAGCTGCCAGAGGAGATAGTTGAGGCTGGTAGTATAATAATGTTTAAAACAGGTTTTTAAATAGGGAAGGTTTAGCAGGATATGGGCCAAACGCGGGCAGGTGGGACTAGTGTCAATGGGGCATCTTGGTTGGCATGGGCATGTTGGCTGAAGGGCCTGTTTCCATGCTGTGTGACTCCATGACTCTATCATACAGAATAAAGCACGATGAAGTGAGTGCCAAAGGTTTCATATATCTTTGTACTGAAAATGAATTGTTAGCACAGGCAATCTGTTGTATCCCTCAGGAACAATTTCTTTAATTTTTGATTCAACGTATCATCATCATCATCATCATCATCATCGTTGAAAACATTAGCGACGCAGTGGTGCTGGTTTCCAACGGGAACGGTGACGGACGCACCACACATCTCTGTCCTAACAACAAATCAACAACAAATTTATAGCACAAGCCAACACCTGATGATGTGGACACCTAATATAGAAACACATTTTTTTCCTTCCTGTCTCATCAGTTCTCTTTCTTCGTCAGCTAAACAGCTAAAATGTTGCTCTTGGGCTTTGGCAGTTCTTAACCTCACAAAGATTGTGTTCCACATGAGCCGTGTGCTTTACACATCCTGTCAAAATGGTTCAGTTTAGATTAGTTTTTAGTTTAGAGAAACAGGCCCTTCAGCCCACTGAGTCTGCACCGACTAGCGATCCCCGCACATTAACACTACTCTACACACACCAGGGACAATTTTACATTTACATCAAGCCAATTCACGTATAAACCTGTAACGTCTTTGGAGTGTGGGAGGAAACCGAAGATCTCGGAGAAAACTCACACAGGTCACGGGGAGAACAGACAGCAGCCATAGTCAGGATCGAACCTGGGTCTCTGGCGCTGTAAGGCAGTGGCTCTACCGCTACGCCACCGTGCTGCCCCAGGTGGCAGAATAAATTTGAATAAATCTATTGGAATTATCTGCACACTCTAAACTCAAATATCCTGAATAGCTAAACTAATAAGTGTATCACAAAGAACAATGTTATGGACTTATCATACAGAACGTGGCACCATTATAGTTATGAAGGAGGACCCGACCTGAAATGTCATCTATCCATGTCCTTAGTTCAGAAATGTTGCCTGATCCACTGAGTTACTCCATCACTGTGTTTTTCTTTTGTAAATCATCATCTGCAGTTCCTTGTGACACTCTTAAAGTCACCTTCACTGTGACAATCATTGTTCAAACTCCACGGGCTTCAGGGCTGGGAGGCAGTTAATGTGATAACAATGTTTTAAAAGAGAAAATGGATGGACAAAATAATTACGGGTCACCACTCGATGGAGCAAAGAGCGTAGTTCATAAGCTCACAAGTGATAGGAGCAGAATTAGGCCATTCGGCCCATCAAATCTACTCTGCCATTCAATCGTGGCTAATCTATCTTTCTCTCTCAGCCCCATTCTCCAGCATTCTCATAACATCTGGCACCCGTACTAATCAAGAATCTGCTAATCTCCACCTTAAAAATATTCATTGACGGCCTCCACAGCCGTCTGTGGCAAAGAATTCCACAGATTTGCTACCCTCTGTTTAAAGAAATTCCTCCTCATCTGCCTTCTAAAGGTACGTCCTTTTATTCTGAGGCTATGGCCTCTAGTCCCAGACTCTCCCACTAGTGGAAACATCCTCTCCACATCCACACTATCGAGGCCTTTCATTATTCGGTAAGTTTCAATGAGGTCCTCCCTCATCCTAAATTCCAGCAAGTACAGGCTCAGTGCCGTCAAATGCTCATCATATGTTAACCCTATCATTCTCATAAACCTCCTCTGGATTCTCTTCAAAGCCTACACATCCTTCTCAAATCTGTGCCCAAAACTGCTCACAATACTCCAAATGCAATCTGACCAGCGCTTTCTAAATCCTTAGCATTACATCCTTGAATTTCAATGCTGCACAACTCCATGTTCTCCAAATCCATACAATAAAAGTCACCTTTTGGTTATCTGTGACTATAGTTGCAGTTTTACCGTCATTATCTCTTGAACCAAGGTTCCTTGTTGACAAAAAACATTTACGGGTTTCTCCGTAAAGTACTTTCTAGTTCCAGCCAAAATACATAATGTCACATGGTATGGTATCAGCCTTCTTCTTGCATGTAGTCTTTAGACTCAGTAGCCTCTTTGCATTTTCCTGACAACTCACTTTCTCACCCAGCTTCATGTGATCTGCAGATTTGCATGTGGCAACCTACTAGTAACAGTTCACCAGCCTGATATCAATATTTATCTGAAGGAACTGCAGATGCTGGTTTAAATCGAAGATAGATGTAAAATGCTGAGGTAACTCAGCGGGACAGGCAGCATCTCTGGAGAGAAGGAATGAGCGACGTTTCGGTTCGAGACCAGTCTTCAGACTTATTTATTCTTAATGTGTTATTTAAGCAATTGTCAATCTCTACTATATGTTATTTCCAACCCTTTTTCTTTAGAGATACAGCGCGGAAACAGGCCCTTCGGTCACCGAGTCCGCACCGACCAGCGATCCCCGCACATTAACACCATCCTACACACACAAGGGACGATTTACACTTATCCCAAGCCAATTGACCTACAAACCTGTACGTCTTTGGAGTGTGGGAGCAAACCGAAGGTCTCGGAGAAAACCCACTCAGGTCCCGGGGAGAACGTACAAACTCCGTGCAGACAGCACCCGTAGTCAAGATCGAACCCGGGTCTCTGGCTTTGCAAGCGCTGTAAGGCAGCAACTCTACTGCTGCGCAACCGTGCCGCCCTTATTTAATGTGTGTGAATCTTAACATTTGTGAGATAGCTCGACCAACATACACACATTCTGCATTCTGCAACGTCCACCCCTTATCTACCCTACTAGTTATAGCCTCAAAAAACTTCACTGGATTTCTCAAACATACTTTTCTCTCCATGAAACCATTGATTCCACCTCATCATACTATGATTTTTCAAGTTCCCTGTTATTACATTCTTAATTATAGATTCCAGCATTTTCTCCAGAACAGGTTAACTGGTCTATAATTATGATGAAAGATCAGCAAGTCTGGGTTGTTTCTTTGCATACAGAAAAGGCTCAGGAAAGATTCAGATGAGGTTCATGGGATCATGAGATGTCTAGATGGGGTGAATGAGAACCACCTTTTTTCTCTTAGTGGAGAAATTCCTAAGTAGGATTTATGCAAATAGAGTTAAAAAGAGTTATTGGGAAAGACTTCCCATGGAATTTTTTTGGAAGCTTGGAACTCATTGGCTGAAAGCATTATATGGGCAGAACATTTTTCATGTACTTGGATGTGCATCTGAGAGTCTGGGAACGCACGAGGTTCCGGCCTGAGGTCTGGGAAGCGGACTTTATCACAAAGGTTCTCCGTTGCTGGCAATGGGGTGAACGGCCTCATTCTGATCCATATTTATTTGTTACTTTAAGCTTTGAACTCCATTTGGAATAAATGATTAAAATAAGCATTGTCCAGAGAATAGTTTATTATCATGGGTAGATACTCTCTGGAATTCCTTACTTTCACATGCATAGACTGAACACCATCATCATTGAAAACATCAACGGGCACGGTGCCTTACAATGCTATGTACGACAGTGATCACAACTTCTACTGAAGTGTGGATGGCGCTTGGCTTGCTAGGAGCTCATCCGCCCTTTGACAGGTCTTGTTTTTGGTCCTGCTGTGGGTCCACAGTCCCCTCCTCACCTAGCAAACCAGGTGGGGGAGACGGTTTAGTCGCCGACTATCCAACCATGGAGCGGGATTACATGGTACCCATGGCGGGGGGAACCCCCCCCGATCTGAACATGGGTCTCTGCATCTATATCTCTCCACATCACCGTCTATATCTCTCATTTCCCTTTCCCCTGACTCAGTCTGAAGAAGGGTCTCGATCCAAAACGTCACCTATTCCTTTTCTCCAGAGATGCTATCTGACCTGCTGAGTTACTCCAGCTTTTTGTGTCTATCTTCATTGACGATAGATGTTGCCATTTTGAGGCAATATCTCATGTAAGAGCTTTTAATGGAAGGGAAGGCTGGGCTGAGTCCACCCCTCTCTGCAGCCGCTTGCATTGCTGTGCATTGGAATTGGTTTTGGGGATAAGCAAGAGGTTGTAACTGCGCGACGTTCTATCTCCCTTTTGTAATCTGACTCAACACCACCAGTAGTTCGGCCAACCACAATGTTTTTTGGGGCATTGGAACCATGCTTAGCCACAGTCGTAGGTGCACAGAGAGTAGAGCAGAGGGCTAATCATGCAACCTTGAGGTGCACCTGTTTTGATGGTTTATTCCCTTAGATCTTCATTTTCATCCCATCAGCCTCCACATCCAGCATTCTTCCATGTTTCTGTCAGCTACAACCTGACCCTACTACTCGTCACATCTTCCCCTCCCCATCCCTTTCTGCTTTCTGCAGAGAGCATTCCCTCTACGACTCCATGGTTTTCCTATCAATAGACAATAGACAATAGGTGCAGGAGTAGGCCATTCGGCCCTTCGAGCCAGCACCGCCATTCAATGTGATCATTGCTGATCATCCCCAATCAGTACCCTGTTCCTGCCTTCTCCCCATATCCCCTGACCGCTATCTTTAAGAGCTATATCTAACTCTCTCTTGAAAGCATCCAGAGAACCGGCCTCCACCGCCCTCTGAGGCAGAGAATTCCACAGATTCACAACTCTCTGGGTGAAACAGTTTTTCCTCGTCTCCATTCTAAATGGCTTACCCCTTATTCTTAAACTATGGTCCCTGGTTCTGGATTCCCCCAACATCGGGCACGTGTTTCCTGCCTCTAGCGTGTCAAAACCCCGAATAATCTTATAGGTTTCAATAAAATCCCCTCTCATCCATCTAAATTCCGGAATATATAAGCCCAGCCGCTCCATTCTATCAACATATAACAGTCCCGCCATCCCGGGAATTAACCTGGTAAACCTACGCTGCACTCCCCACCCATCCCTTCCTTTCCCTCAGGAACTATCCCCAGCAACTGTAGAAGTTTGATCCCAACACTTCCTCCCGTTCCTCCATCCAGGGACCTAAACAGCCCTTCAAGGTAAAACTTTCTCCAACTGATCCTGCTCCACCCTTGTCTATTGCATCTGGCACTCTTGATGTGGCTTCTTGCATTGTCCTTTGGTGGCACAGTGGTGCAATTGCTGCCTTACAGCGCCAGAGACCCAGGTTTGATCCTAACTATGGGAGCTATCTGTAACGAGTTTGTACGAGTTTGTACGAGTTCCTATGCCTGTGGTTTTTTCTCAGGGTGCTCCGGTTTCCTCCCACTTTCCAAAGATCTGCAGGTTTGTAGGTTAATTGACTAGGATGGCTTCTGTAAATTGTCCCCCATGTGTAGGTTTGAACTAGTGTACGGGCGATCGCTGGTTGGTGCGGACTTGTTGGGCCGAAGGGCCTATTTGCATGCTGTATCCCTAGACTGAATTAAACTAAAAAAACACACACTAGGCTTTGCAGAGCACCGGTACACGATCCACTATGGCCATCTGAATCTTCCAGTTGCTAGCCATTTTAAGTCACCATCCATTCCCATACCAACCTCTCCACCTTCAGCCTCCTCCACTGGCAATGTGAGGACAAATGCAAACTGGGGGAATAGCACCTCATATTTTGCTCTAACCCAAAGGCATGCACATAGAATTATCTGATTTCAAGTAACCCGCACTCACTCTGTTCCTTTCCCTCTCCTCCTATCCATCCTAGTCTGCTCACACACACCCTTCTTCCCACAATAGGCCCCAGCCCCTTTTCATCCTGTTTTTCCCCCTCCCTCACTCACTCACTCACTCACTCACTCACTCATTCACTCACTCACTCATTCACTCACTCACTCAATCAGCCCATAATCCATGTACTCTCCCCGTTGGATCTCCTTCCTTCATTGCTCCCCTCTCCCCTCCTTTGGTTGTTCCCACCTGCCACCAACCCTCCTTATTTGCTTCAACTCTTCACTTTTCGTTCTCATCAGATTCCAGAATCTGTAGCCTTTTGTGCTGCACATCACCTCCCAGCTCTGAATCCCGCCCGAAACGGCATCAGTCCTTCCCACCCCAGATGCTGCCTGACCCACTGAGTTCCGTCTCCACAACTTTGTATTTTCCTCAAGATATTCCTCAACTTTGTATTTGGGCAGCAGCGCAGCGGTAGAGTTGCTGCCTGACAGCCCTTGCAGCGCCAGAGACCTGGGTTCGATCCTGGCTACGGGTGCTTGTCTGTACTGAGTTTGTATGTTCTCCCCGTGACTTGCGTGGGTTTTCTTCCAGAGTTTCGGTTTTCTCCCAAACTCCAAAGGCATACAGGTTTGTAGCTTAATTGGCTTAGTATAAATGTATAAATTGTTCCTAGTGTAGGATTGTGTTAATGTGCGGGGATCGCTAGTTGGCGTGGACTGTTTCCGCGCTGTATCTCTAAACTAAAACTAAACTACAAATTCTAGAATTAGGAGCCTCGCATGTCTCCAGCCTCACTATCTCCACTCCCCCGCACCCCCCACCACCTGACAAGTATCTTCCAGTCAATTCCTCTTGACCTGCATCCACCTATGGTTATCATCATGGTTACCTTGCCCCTTTTCTTCACACCTACCTCTTTACTACCTCATTGCTTCCCCTCTACTCTTTCTGTCCAGGTGGAGGGTCATGCCTGAAAAATGTCAACTGTTCATTTCCCCCCACAGATACTGCAGCACCATTTGGGTTAATTGCTCAAGTTTTCTTGTTCTCTGCTCACTATGCTCACAACGGCAGCTTTAGACATAGACAGAAACAGAGCCTCGACAAATTAAATAGTCTTGTTCTGACAATCACAGGAGAACAAAGCTTGAGTGTGTCCATTATCTTGTACTTGGCTCCAATCTAAATTCCTGGCTGTTTATTTAAAGCAGAGTGATCCTTCTGACTCACACATATAACAGTGACAAAGTAAGTTCTCAAATATGCAACCTGCATTGCTTTTATGTCAGGGACATAAATCTTTAAGGGGCTGTCCCACTGTACGAGCTAATCCAAGAGCTCTCCCGAGTTAAAAAAATAATCAAACTCATTGTAAGCACGTAGAATGTATGTAGCGGGTACGTCGGAGCTCGGGACGTCTCTTAGCGGCTCCTAACGCAAACGGCAGATACTCGGGAAACGAGGTAAGCTCGTGAAGATTTTTCAACATGTTCAAAAATGTCCACAAGAGCCCTGAGTACCTACGAGCGGTTATTACCGTAATTCTCTGAGTTCGAATCAGGGGAAACTCAGGAGAACTCTTGAATTAGCTCATTCAGTGGGACAGCCCCTTTAAGGACAGACTCAAAGAAAGAACTCTTGCTTTCTAAATGCAATTATCCCGATTATTCATGAGCTGAATACTGCTGATAGGAAACCATTGCAACAATGTTGTGAATTTTGTAGCAAACAATAATGGTTTATGTTTTGTAGGATTTTCTCTGCATTCATACAGTTCCGCACAAATACACAAACCAGGACAACATTGCCTGAGATCCACTTACAATTTCTTGGCTCTTTACTGCCAATGGATTCTGCAGGTGGAAGAAGAAATGGCTGAGATTTTGAAGCACTTAACTGCAAATCTGCACCAGTTTACAGTAGACACAGGAATCTGGGAACTACAATAGTACACGGTGGCGCAGCGGTAGAGTTGCTGCCTTAAGGGCCTGTCCCACTGCACGAGGCTCGTACGAGTAACGGTAGGTACTCGGGAAATCGGTAAACTCGTGAAGTTTTTTCAACACTGAAAAATGTCCACGAGTAAAAAAATACTCGTGATGAAAGAAATTGTTACTTTTTACTCGTACGAGCCGCTACGAGACATCCTCAAACTCCTACGGACCCGCTACGGACATTCTCCGATTTCAAATCAGGGGAAAACTCGGGAGAACTCTTGTATTAGCTCGTACAGTGGGACAGGCCCTTTACAGCGCTTGCAGCACCAGTGACCCGGGTTCGATCCTGACTACGGGTGCTGTCTGTACGGAGTTTGTACGTTCTCCCTGTGACCGTGTGGGTTTTTGCTGAGATCATCGATTTCCTCGCACACTCCAAAGGCCTACAGGTTTGTAGGTTAATTGGCTTGGTATAAATGTAAATCGTCCCTAGTGTGTGTAGGTTAGTGTTAGTGTGGGGAACACTGGTCGATGTGGACTCGGTGGGGTAAAGTGCCTGCTTCCGCACTGTATCTCTAAACTAATCCTGCAAAGACAGAATAAGGACATGGTAAATAACTTGCATTTAAATAGTTTTGCTTTAATATTGTACAATTATTTATACTTATTTAATAGTTTTTAATGATAACAAACCTTTTAAACTGAATAAATGTTAACATTTATTTTTGTTTTATTAACTTTTTCAAATATTTGAATGAATGAATGAATAGTTTATTTCAGTCATACATTAAAAAGAACAAAACGTTACAATCTGTGTGAATATGAACCAACACTGTATCCATTTCACACAACGTTCACATAATCAATGACTGAAAAAGGAATAGGCTGAAGCCACAAAGCTTATTTTTGCCTATCCTATACAATCCATAAGATAAGATAACCCAGAATATCAGCATTACAAAGGAAAGAAAAAAATAATAAAATTTACTCTAAATTGTAATCCTTACTTATTTTACATTTTAATTATTTTACATTATAATCCTTAATTATTTTACTTTTGAAGGCTATTTTGAAACTCGACAGAGAGCTACAAAATTTCAACTCATCACTAAGCCCGTTCCATAATTTGACTCCTAATACTGAGACACATCTATATTTTACATTGGTTCTCACTTTACATATTTCAGAACATCAGGAATATTCATAAGCATTGCAAAGGCCTGATAGTTTTGACTGATAGCAAAGTTAAAGGCAGGGTTCTGCTCTGTCAAGGATTTCAGAAGAATTTTACAGATGGGTCTTCCCCTGATCTGACTATGTGCATTAGTTATGACATCCGAGGCTTGTCTGCCACAAGGGATCTCACTGCTTGCCTACAACCACCAGGGCTGGCCACAAGTAACCCCAGGGCAGCTAAATCCAGGCCAATAGATTGGTTAATTTCTCTCTTTTTGATTGTAGACCCTAATCCATCAACCTGTGTGGCACAGTGGCGCAGCATCAGAGTTGCTGCCTTACAGTACTTGATACCCGGGTTCGATCCTGTCTACAGGTGCTGTCTGTATGGAGTTTGTACTTTCTCCCTGTGACCTGCGTGGGTTTTCTCCGGGTGCTCGGGTTTCCTCCCACACTGCAAAGACCGTATAGGTTTGCAGGCTAATTGGCTTGGTAAAATTGTAAACTGTCCCCAGTGTTTGTAGGACAGTGTTAGAGTGCGGGGATCGCTGGTTGGCGTGGACTCAGTGGTCTGTTTCTCTAAATTAAACTAAACTAAACTGTGGTTTGAATAGATTCCTTGTTAAATAACCATGTCTTCTTCCTCATTTCATTCCTTATAAATAGCTTGCCAATGTACTGTCCCTTCAGGTAAGAGCGTGAGAAGCCATGTGGCTTGGTAAATGATGAACAGGCGATGCTTTCTGAAAGACAACTCCATAACTTAACTCTTGTCATCCAATACTCTGAAGGTAGACACACTTACTGTAATAACATCTAAATGTCAACAGTCTTCAGGAACTCCAATCAGTGCAGTATTTGAACTAAGGTTACAACTACAGTCCCTCCTTTACGAATGGAGAATTGCCCTTAAACCAAACAAGATAAACATGGAAAACTATGTGAAGAAGGGTCTCGACCTGAAACGTCATCCATTCCTTCTCTCCAGAGAGGTTGCCTGAGTTACTCCAGCATTTTGTGTCTATGTTAAGTATCCAGTTGCTCTTCGGTTCACGGATGAATACTTTTGTCTTTTTGCTAAGTAATGCCAGGATATTTGTTTTCTATGTAAATTGGGTAAAAGGCTGAGTAAAAACATGAGCCCCTCATTGCTCTTCTGTAAACATGTGGTTAAGGAAATATAAAATTAGTAGCTTTGATTCAGCCTACCAAGGCCACAATCTCCTTGGAGTTTATAAAACGTGCTCTGTTATTTAATCACAATGAAATGCTCTGCGGAATTTCTTCTCACCCCAAGGCAAAACTCTGTGATGTGTATATAATCTTACATGATTCCTTTCTTGACTTGACACTTAATCATGTTGTTAATTCATGGATCATTATCAATGCTCATCACATTTCACAGCTTCTGTCAATGATTATTCATGTCACCTTTCATCCTTTTGCAAACAGAAATGTATTCTTGTCTAACCTTCACTGTGTTAATGGACATTGCGAGTGATGTGGGGTGGGGGGAGGGAGGGAGGGAGGGAGGGCATTGCACCTTTTCTTTGGTCATCTAAGCAGTAAGATATCATGCTAAGGTAGACAAAGAAGGGTCTCGACCCGAAACATTGCCTATTTCCTTCGCTCCATAGGTGCTGCCTCACCAGCCGAGTTTCTGCAGCATTTTTGTCTACCTTTGATTTTCCAGCATCTGCAGTTCCTTCTTTTACAGATATCATGCTAAGTATGGAGCAGTGCAGCACATCGTAAACTTCTAATTACAACCAATGTGCTTCCTCACAGGAGGAGCTAGTCAAAAGTTACTCAAAAGCATTTCACTGTATCTCGGTACATGTGACAATAAACTAAACTGAAACTGGGCGTGCAGCCTCCGTGGCTCTCAGTTCTGTTGCTCCTTTTGTTGGAAGGGAGATTGAAACAAACACGCTGCTCCAATAAGGTAGAAGTCAACCCACATCCAAGAGTCAAGAGTGTTTATTGTCATATGTCCCAGATAGGACCAGGCACGGAAATCGTTGTCAATACATGGAGAGGACACAATTTCTTGGTGGCCAATTCAAGCTCCGCTCTATGATCTTTGCACCGCCAGGACGTCTTCCTCCTCCAATCACCGCGCTCTATCCTCAGTCCCACCCCCTACTTCTGCCTCTGATCGACACCTCCCTCCTCCAATCATCGCGCTGAATCAACATGTCCCCCCACTGCCTGCTGACCGACGTCTCTCTCGTCCAATTGGCGCCCTCAGTCATCAGTCTCACCCCCACTGTCTCGCGGAAAGCGGAGATTTTCAACACCTTTTTTTTTAAACCGAGTTTTAAAACACAGATTACAAAAATGGGGGGGATCATCCCCCACCTCTCAAAACAGGGGGGGGGCGTGTCCCGGATTTCCGCCCTGATCAATGAAATTCTTGCGGTAAATGAACATCTGCATTTACAGCGAAGTTAGGCTCAAAATGCTGGAGTAACTCAGCAGGACGGGCAGTATCTCTGACGTTTCGGGTCGAGACTCTTCTTCAGACTAAAAAATGGATGTTCAGTCACTCTACACCTCCATCCTCCACCAGGAAGGTCTTAAAGCCCTCCGTTTCTTCCTCGACCGCAGGACCATCCCAATTTCCCTCTACCAGCACTCTCCTCCGCCTAGCAGAGCTGGTCCTTACTCTTAACAACTTCTTCGATCCCCTCCCACTTAAAGAACATCTGCAGTTCCTTCCTGCACATTCTGTCTGCCTTTACAGTGACCACTCTATGCCATGCATTGCAAAACCATTGTCACTGAGGCCGCCACATCAGACCAGAACAGTGCTAGGAAGGTAGACAAAAATGCTGGAGAAACTCAGCGGGTGAGGCAGCATCTATGGATCGAAGGAAATAGGCAACGTTTCGGGCTGAAACCCTTCTTCAGACTGAGGTGCTGCCTCACTCGCTGAGTTTCTCCACCATTTTTGCTACCTTCGATTTTCCAGCATCTGCAGTTCCTTCTTAAACAACAGTGCTTGGAAGATTGGCTTTTGGCACCAACCTGAAACATCACCTATTCCTTTGCTCCAAAGATGCTGCCTGACCCACTGAGTTACTCCAGCATTTTATGTCTGTCTTTGGTTGAAACCAATATCTGCAGTTCTTCCCCACACATTTTGTCTGCTCCCTTGCGAAATCTCTTCAAGGTATGTCTACTTTGAAGAAGTTCTCCCCCTCTCTCTGACAAGTTCTGCGACATCCTCTCTCGCTGCTCCCCCTCTGTGATTCCTCCTGCTCCGGCTCTGCATATCTTCCATTCATTTCTCCTAATTACCAATCTATATCTCGTTCCCCTTTCCCCTGACTCTCAGTCTGAAGAAGGGTCTTGACCCAAAACCCCACCTATCCCTTTTCTCCAGAGATGCTGCCTGGCCCGCTGAGTTACTCCAGCCTTTTGTGTCTGTCTGCGGTTCAAACCAGCATCTGCAGTTCCTCCCTACACAGCCATGAACTAGCTCCTTGTTATGGATGAGTACACACTGGGCCTGATTCAATGTATAATGTCAGTCGTGGTTACAAGGAACTGCAGATGCTGCTTTCCAAAAGAACGACACAAAGTCCAGGAGTAATTTATGGGTTAGGCAGTATCTCTGGAGAACACAGCCTTCAACCCTGCCATGTTTTCACCATCCCCACTGACCTCCCTCTTTCCAATACAGAACGGTCAGTCCTCAACAGAGGCCTGACGTTTGTACGCATCTGCCCTCATCTCAACGGGTTCCGTGCACGCCATGATGTTGACCTCTTTTTCCATTGCTTTCGCCTCTGGGCTGTTTTCTATGGGAAACAGTGATGATCTCTTCTCCCATCTCCAACATTCCTCCTCCTTGAAGTCCCCCTGCCGGCATCCTACCCTCTCTGGACCTTTTTAATTCCAACTGTCGGCGAGACATCAACCCTCTTGATTTTTCTACTTCCCTTACCCACTCCCATCCCACCTCCTCTGAACACAAAGCCCTCCGCTCACTTCACAACAATCCCGACTCTCCGCTTCCCATGCCCATGCTTACCTTTCTGTCCTGGGTTTCCTCCATGGCCAGCATCTGCAGTTCCTTCTTACACAGGTAATAGATTGATACAGGGTGAGATGGTTGTACATAGACCAGTGATGAACAGGCAGAATGTGTGAGACAAAAGGGTTGAAAAGGTGCTAGAGGATGGAATGTAGGTGGAAGTGGAGGGGGAGGGAGGAAGTAGGTGCACATGACACGGGAGGAGGGGGAAGAAGGTGGGGAGATGTGGTGGAGGAATGACGAGGGCGAGAGGTTTATAGTTACATTGGGTTGTAAGCTATCCAAGTGGAATATGAGGCATGTGGCCTCACTCAGGTGACGGAGGAGGCCCAGAACAGAAAGGTCAGTATGGGATAGTGAAAATGTTTAGCAACCAGGAGATCCTATAGGCCTCGACGGACCGGGAGCAAGTGTCTGGCGAAACAGTCGCCGAGTCTACGCTTAGTTTCACCGATGTACAGGAGGCCACATTGGGAAACTGCAAGTGATGAGGTTAGATGAGGTGGGCATTAGTGGGCCATATTTAACCGTGCGGTCAATCAGCACCATGGGGGTCTGAGGTAACTCAGCCAAAGGTGTGATACAGAAACCCATAATGTCAAAATGACCAAATTTATCCAAGTTTCAAGGACCATGTCCAGTCACAAGCAATGCTGTAGTATGTATGGAAACACTAAAACAAATGGGCAGCATGACGGTGCAGTGGTAGAGCCACTGCCTCACAGCGCCAGAGACTCGGGTTCGATCCTGACTACGGGTGCTTGTCTGTACGGAGTTTGCACGTTCCCACTGTGACCTGTGAGGGTTTTCTCTGAGATCTTCGGTTTCCTCCCACACGCCACACGTACAGGTTTGTAGTTTAATTGGCTTGATGTAAATGTAAAATTGTCCCTTGTGTGTGTAGGGGAGTGTTAATGGGCGGGGGATTGTTGGTCAGTGTGGACTCGGTGGGCCGAAGGGCCTGTTTCTGCACTGTACCTCTAAACTAATCTAAACTAAACTAAATATGACCCATATTTAGAAGGATGAGAGGAGATCTTATTGAAACATATAAGATTATTAAGGGACTGAACACGCTGGAGGTAGGAAACATGTTGGCGTGGCGGCGCCTAACGGCAGCGGCTCGACTACAGTCGTCCGTCTTTAAAAATTTTTTTTGTCTTGTTAAATGTATGTCTTGAGCTTAGTTTTTTAATTATTTTTTAGCTGTGTATATGTGGGGGGTGGAGGGGGGGATGTGGGGGAAACCGTTAGTCTGTTCCCTGTGCGGGGACCCGACTTTTTCCGTGTCGGATCTCCGGTGTTGTTGGGCCTAACATCATGGAGCCGGCGGCTGCCTCCGGCCCGGACCAACCTGAGGGCTCCAGTCGCGGAGTCTACGGACCTGACATCGCGGAGCTGGTCGTCTTCGGAGCAGGAAGGGCTGTGGTGGCGCACGGCTGCGACCCGACTTTGGAGTTCCGGAAGCTCCGGCTGCAGGCCCGGTGGACAGGAACATCGGGAGCTCCAGGTCCCTGGTGGGAGACCGCTTTCGGAGCTCCCGCAATGGCAACTTCTCCCGATGGACGCGTGGGGTTTAAAGGACACGGAGCGAGGCCTAACATCGCCCGGCGCGGGTTAGCGGCCACGGGACTTACCATCATCCGCTGGGGGCTCTAACATCGGAGCCCCAGTTCGCCTAGACGCTGCAGTTGGACTGCTGGACCACGGGTTGGACTGCTTGAACCGCGGGGTTTAAAGGACACGGAGCCGGGGCCTAACATCGCCCCGCGTGGCTAAATGGCCACAGGACTTACCATCGTCCGCCGGGGCCTCTAACATCGGAGCCCCAGTTCACCTAGACGCTGCAGTTGGACTGCTGGACCGTGGGTGGAGAACAAAGGGAAGAGATAAGACTTTGCCTTCCATCACAGTGAGGAGGTGTTGGAGACTCACTGTGATGGATGTTTATGTAAACTGTGTTAAGTGTGGGTCTTGGGTCTTTTTGTAATGTAAAAAACTGTAGTAAATGATATTTCGTTCGAACCTAGGTTTGAATGACAATAAATAGCATTCCATTCCATTCCATGTTCCCGATGTTGGGGGAGTCCAGAACCAGGGGGCCACAGTTTAAGAATTAGGGGTAGGCCATTTAGAACGGAGATGAGGAAAAACGTTCTCACCCAGAGAGTTGTGAATCTGTGGAATTCTCTGCCTCAGAAGGCAGTGGAGGCCAATTCTCTGGATGCTTTCAAGAGAGAGTTAGGTAGAGCTCTTAAAGGTAGCGGATTCAATACCGATTTACCTCCCTAAAAATCCGACTCTGTGATTACAAACTTTATCTGGGATTATAAAACTCATAGAATTCATAAACGACATTTATGCAAACCTAAACAAATCGGTGGACTGGCTCTCCCTAATTTTCTTCTCTATTATTGGGCAACTAATATTAAAAATGTAATTTACTGGATGGACGATACATGCCAACAAGTAAACTGGTTAAAAATGAAGAGGGAAGATTGTTTGCCTTTCAATATAGGCGCGATTCTTCTCTCTCCAATACATCTGAAGAAATCAATGTATGAGAAAAATCCGATAATCCATAGCATCTTACGAATTTGGAAACAGTTGAAATCAACCCTTAAATTGAGACATTTCTCTCTCTTCTTACCAATCGCCAATAATCCCTCGTTTAAACCGTCTACTTTAGACAAGGCGTTTGCCAAATGGGAAAGCCTAGGAATTAAAAAGCTGGGAAATCTTTATGAGAAGGGGACCTTCCTCTCGTTTCAAGAATTACAGGTGAAATATCATCTGAAAGGTAGTAATTTCTTCAGATATCTTCAAATACGAGACTATGTGAAAATACACACGCAAGATTGTCACTCTATGGGCCCAGATATATTAGACGAATGCAGGAACAGAAAGGCAGATACAAGTAAGTTAATATCCTATTTTTACAATACCCTCTTAAATGTACATATCCCATCGTCGGAAATAATTAGGCGAGCATGGGAAGACGAATTGGGTTTAACAATTTCAAAGGATAGTTGGGAGGAAAGTCTTTTATATATACATTACTGTTCTCTTAACGTTAGGCACTCCCTAATACAATTTAAAATAATGCATAGACTCTATTATTCAGTCTAAATTGAACAAGATCTTCCCAAATGTCTCTCCTATCTGCGATAAATGTCTCCTCCAAGAAGCGACTATAACCCATTCTTTTGTTTCCTGCACAAAATTACAAAACTTCTGAAGGGGAATATTTGGTATCTTTTCCAAAATACTTAAAACTAAATTGGATCCCGATATAAAACTGATCACACTAGGTATGTCAGAGGCCTGTTCTGAGCTAACGAAATTTCAAAGACGTTTCCTTAACTATGGCCTAATAATGGTGAAAAAATTAATACACAAATTTTGGAAACAGACAACAGTCCCTACAGTGAAGATGTGGATCACAGATATGTCCGAGACACTACATTTGGAAAATATTAGGCTTGTCTTAGCGGAAAAAGCAGATCAATTTCTTAAGACATGGACACCCTTTACTGAATTCTTACAACAATAGTATGGTGCAACACAAATTTAAATTTAAATCCGATGCTGGGTTGGGTGCGGCGGGTGGGGGGGACGAGTGGCAGGTATATCTCCATTTTTATTTTTTATTTTTTTTATTTCTATATCTTTTTGCTACACTGCTTTGGTAGTTTAGGGGAGTTTCTTTTGTTCTTCTTCAATCTATCTTTTCACTTTCTACTTTTCTTTCTTGTTTTCTCTTTCTATTCTTTTTTCATTTTCATAATTTAGGTTATAAGGTTAAAAATGAAGCTGTGCAATAATTGTATAATTTTAGATGCCGAATGTTTTATCTCTGTACAATTGCTTCTAATAAAAATTTAGAAAAATTTAAATTAAAAAAAATTAATTAAAAGTAGCGGAGTCAGGGGATATGGGGAGAAGGCAGGAACGGGGTACTGATTGTGGATGATCAGCCATGATCACAGTGAATGGCGGTGCTGACTCAAAGGGCTCCTGCACCTATTGTCTATTGACCCAGGGAGCTATATAATTTAGGGCATTGGTAAAAAATACTTGAAAACGCTCATTTGTGCTGTTACTGCTGATTGAACTCCTCTGTGTATGCTCTAATAATCTGAGTTTATTCACCGTAACCTCTTATTGTGAAGCAACCTGCCACTATTCTGATTTTCAATGCACAGCTGCAAAAATTATCTGGCATCTTGTTAGAATTAATGTCCTGCAGCAGGAATATAGCCAAATAATGCCTTTAATAATGAGTGAATTACCACAATTACTTTTTTCCTGACTGTAAAACCCTATTCCATATCAGCCAAATTATAGAACACAGAACAGTACATCATGACGCTTCAGCCCACAATGTCCATGCCATACATGATTCCAATTTAGAATTGTAAAGGGCCTGTCCCACTTGGCCGTCATTTGCGCGTAAATTACGCAACATCATTTACGCTCCACGACGCACGACGTGACACGCATGTGATGTGCGCATGTTGCGCATTACGCACGCATGGTGCGCGATGACATAGGTAGTGACGCGCGGCCGCGCACGGCGTCGCAGGATTTTGTGATGTACAAAATCTTCGCGCGCCATCTGCGTGACGCACGAATGACGGCCAAGTGGGACAGGCCCTCTCAACTATAAACATCACCTATTCCTTTTTTCCATGGATGCTGTCTGACCCACTGAGTTACTCCAGCTTTTCGTGTCTATCTTTGGTTTAAACCAGCATCTGCAGTTCCTTCCTACACACGATCCCAAGTTGAACTAATTGCCTCTGCTTGCATATGATCCACACACCTCCATGCCCTGCATTTTCATGTGCTGATCTGGGAGCCTTTTTGATGCCACCATTGTATCTGCCTCCAACACCATCCCTGGTAGCACATTCCAGGCACCCAGCACTATATGTGTGAAAAAGAAGCCCCCTAATGGGTACGACAATCGTATCTTATTGACGTATATTATAGGCTGGCCAATGTTTGGCCATCAATCTACATTCTATGAGGTTACCTGAGGTCGTCACCAGTGGGTAGACACAACATGCTGGAGTAACTCAGCGGGACAGGCAGCATCTCTGGATAGCAAGAAGAGCAAGGTGACGTGCCTCAACAACTACCGACCAGTGGCACTAACGTCGGTGGTGATGAAGTGCTTTGAGAGGTTGATCATGGCGCAAATCAACTCCTACCTCGACAAAAACCTGGACCCACTGCAGTTTGCCTACCTCCACAACAGCAACGGTGGATGCGATCTCGCTGGCTCTCCTGGACCACTTGGACAACAAAAACTCATATGTCAGGCTGTTATTCATTGACTACAGCTCGGCATTTAATACAATCATCCCCTCCAAGCTGGTTACCAAGCTCTCAGATCTGGGTCTCTGTGCATCCCTCTGCAATTGGATCCTCGACTTCCTCATCCACAGACCACAGACTGTTCGTATTGGTGGAAATGTGTCAGCCTCGATAACAATCAGCACGGGAGCACCTCAAGGCTGCGTGCTGAGCCCCCTGCTGTACTCACTATACTCATGACTGCGTAGCCGGTCATCGTGCGAACTCCATCATCAAGTTCACTGACGACACCACTGTTGTGGGACATATCACTGATGGGGACGAGTCAGAGTATAGAAGAGAGATCGACCGACTTACCAAATGGTGCCAGCACAATAACCTGGCCCTCAACACCAACAAAACCAAGGAACTGATTGTGGACTTTGGAGGGGGTAGGATGGGATCCCACAGACCCATTTATATCAACGGGTCGATGGTGGAGAGGGTCAAGAGCTTCAAATTCCAGGGCGTGCATATTTCTGAAGATCTCTCCTGGTCCGAGAACACTGATGCAATCATAAAGTAAGCACATCAATGTCTCTACTTCCTGAGAAGATTACGGAGAGTCGGTATGTCAAGGAGGACTCTCTCTAACTTCTACAGGTGCACAGTAGAGAGCATGCTGACCGGTTGTATCATGGCTTGGTTTGGCCACTTGAGCACCCAGGAGCGGAAAAGACTACAAAAAGTAGTAAACACTGCCCAGTCCATCATCGGCTCTGACCTCCCTACCATCGAGGGGATCAATCGCAGTCACTGCCTCAAAAAGGCTGGCAGTATCATCAAGGACCCACACCATCCTGGCCACACACTCATCTCTCTGCTGCCTTCCGGTAGAAGGTACATGAGCCTGAGGACAGCAACGTCCAGGTTAAGGAATAGCTACATCCCCACAGCCATCAGGCTATTAAACTAAACTGAAACAACTCTGAACATTAATAGATCATTATCTGTTTATTTGCACCTTATCTGTTTATTTATTCATGTGTGTATCTATATTACTAAAAGTAAGATCTTGACCGCTTTTGACTCACTGCGATGTGATTTCCGAGAGAACGCCGCCACTTAGGGCCGTCATTTTTTGCCAACTCGCTCAGAGCCCCCCTCCGTCGGACTGGACAGGAGGATTTTTCCCATCGATGAAAAATCAGAGAGATATTAATGTTTTCAAAATGTTTGCCATTCTCTCTGCTGCCCCCGCTGGCGGCAGGGGGAGGGTCTATAAAACCCGGAAGTGTGGTGGCTCACTCAGAGGGTGATGTCAAGATGGCGCTGAGTGCAGGCACCGTTGAATAATTCAGGAGAGCTGCTCTGTCTATGGTGAGTGTGTTTGTTGGATGTTACTTAAAGCACGTTTTTGCTACAGCACCAGCAGCCTCTACAGGAGGCTTTAAACATTTGTTTTAGATACATAGATACATAGAAAATAGGTGCAGGAGTAGGCCATTCGGCCCTTCGAGCCTGCACCGCCATTCAATATGATCATGGCTGATCATCCAACTCAGTATCCCGTACGTGCCTTCTCTCCATACCCCCTGATCCCCTTAGCCACAAGGGCCACATCTAACTCCCTCTTAAATATAGCCAATGAACTGGCCTCAACTACCCTCTGTGGCAGAGAGTTCCAGAGAATGAGTCTGTGTGTGTGTGTGAATGAGTCTGTGTGTGTATGTGTGTGTGTGTGTGTGAATGAGTGTGTGTGTGTGTGTGAATGAGTCTGCGTGTGTGTGAATGAGTCTGTGTGTGTGTGTGTGTGAATGAGTCTCTGTGTGTGTGTGCGTGTGAATGACAAGGAGCAGAGTGGGGGGGGGGGGGTGAAGGGAGGAGGGGTGACTGAGTGAACTGCCAGTGTACCAGGCATGAGTGACTGCACTGCCAGTTCACGAGCCGTGAGTAAATGAACTGCCAGCCCACCAGCTGTAAGTGACTGAACTGCCAGCCCAATATTCCATTCAGTCCACCCTCTCCCCCTTCTCTCTCACACTGTCACCTGTTTTGGGCAGAATTTCTGGCAGTTTCTCAGCTGCCAGCCTGCCAGGTCTGAGTGACTGTACTGCCAGGCCTCAGCGACTGAGCTGCCAGCCCAATAATCAATTTGGCCCACAATGTCTATACTAGTCCTCTGGAAACCAGTACCCTCGGCCCACAACACCCATACTAGCACAACAGAAAGCCCCCCCCCCCCACTGGCAAGCAATATTGGAATTGGTGGAGAGGTGGAATATTGCGTTGGGTGACCAGCCCTCCCGTGTGATACTTAGTCTAGTATATTTATATAATGGTATATGGACACACTGATCTGTTCTGTATTCATGCCTACTATGTTCTGTTGTGCTGAAGCAAAGCAAGAATTTCATTGTCCTATCTGGGACACATGACAATAAACTCTCTTGAACTCTCTAGAAGGAATGGGTGACGTTTGGGTCGAGACCCAGTGGGATTGGGAGTTAGCTGTGGATCAATTGGCAAACCCTTCCATTAAATTGGTGATTGCATCTTAAAAAGTACAGAATGAGCTGTAAAATACTCTGGGACACTGTGGAGTCATTAACACCTTTATACAAATGCAAGTCCAATGAAAAACATGCCCTTTGTCCCACCCTGTCCATTCCAACCATTGTGTGCATATCAATACTAATCCCACTTTCCACCACTTGCTCCTTTGTAAAATCTGAAAAACACCCGAAGGTTGTGTTGGGTACGAGCATTCACTGAAACATGCACTTGCCCATTTCCTGATGTGAAATGTTGGTCCATGCAGAAGAATGTAAACACTTTAGCAGCGTTTAAATTAGTGTACCAGTCAAAAATAACTTGAAATTACTCCCTGCAACAAAGCCCATTGAATCCTCAGTGTCTGAAATACTTTTTGCAAGCACAAGCGCCTGGGATTAATAGCTGTCTGCCTTCTCCAGCTCTCTATCCATTTGAAGATGGGCCTTCTTCAAAGTGCGAACATCTGTTCTTTCTCTCTCGCACATTTTACTGGAAGATCCCTTCGAAATGTTTTCTTAAACAAGTAAAGCTAACCACCCACTTATGTGATTGGTCCCTTTCCAAGTATGACATGATATTCATCATCTGGTTGTAATTAGGGGTGAGGTACTTTACATTGCTGAAAAAAAGCTAAAGTCATAATAATGCTGCTGAAACCATATTGACGTACTTAATGTTAGATGACAAGTATTGTTACAAAGGCATGCAATTTCATCTGGGAGAAATTGAACATTGGGTAATAAGATCGTTTTAGCTGCTTTGTTGTTTGTGATAATATTCTTAAATTGCAATGTGCAATATTGTGTTTAATTAGACAGGCAGTTCTTTTACACATGCTGCACAAAATCTGTATGATGCTGAAAGATCTTTCACTTCTGCATGGTCATTAAACGTTTAATGCTTTGACAGCAGCCAAGTAGTTTAAGATGGTCGGGTTTGTAATTACGTCTGAGTTGTGTAATTCTGGCGTATCAACTCACTGCTCGTTATTTTGTTGCAGAAGTGGCCATCTTGTAACACTGTACCACAGCTCGCTGCACGGATGCCTTGTACATTGAGCAGAGTATTAAAAATGAGTCAAGAATGTCTGGAGAATTTACTGGAGGCACCAGCATAGGGTTTTGGGTGTCAGCAGTGATCAAATAAACTGTCAGCAAATGCATAGGCTACATCTCCTGCTGGCTGATTAAACTAGGTTCTGACAGGATGCAGTGAGTCAGTGTAATCTGAATGAGGTCAATGCATATTTCCCCCCTCTGACATATCAGGTAAGTAAATCCAAAGGGTATTTTACAATCTGCATTGGTTTAAAATCGTTAACTGGGTAAAACAGTGTAAATCTGGCTTTCTCTCCCTGTAAAGGCTGGTGATGGAGACTAATGGGCCTGTCCTACTTCGGCGAGTTTTTAGGAGACTAGGCTGTCGCCGGTGGTCGCCGGGGAGTCCCCTGTTTACTCTCCTCAGTCGTGATTACTCTCCTCAGTCGCCCAAAGAGTCGTAGCGTCTTTCTGGTCGCCGCTGGATTTTCAACATGTTGAAAAATTCTCGGCGACAGTGGCGACCGTGGGTTTGACGCCAATGAGCGTAGCTTGACGCAGGTGCTGTCATAGGTTGTCGCCAGGTTAACGTAGGTTGGCGCCAGGATGTCGTAGGTTGTCGCCAGGTGACGTAGGTTGTCGCTGGTGCTGACTTCGGTGAATTCCATTGTCGTATTCGCTGGCAGTCGCCTAAAAATCGCCTAAGTGGGACAGGCCCATAACATTTTCAGAATTAGATAGAGGAGTTTTGCTCAATCGGGTATCGAGTGATATGGTGTAAATAGTGGTAAATTAAATTGAGGTCATAACTGAAACCTAGAATCACAGAGGTTCAGTGCAGGAGTTGGTCATTCAGCTCTTTGAGCTTACTCTGTTATTCAATATGATCAAACCAAATCATCTGAATTCTGTAGAGGCACAAGAAATTGCAGATGTTGAAATCCTGAGTAGAAAACAGACTGCTGGGAGAACTTGACACTCAGAAAGCATCTGTGGAGGGAAATAGGCAGACAATGTTTTGTGGCAAAGGACAAAGGACATTTATTGTCACATACACCAAATGGTGTAGTGAAATTTGTCTTGCCATGCAGCACAAATATGACACAACATTAAAGAAATTTAACATAAAACATAAAAAACATCCCCCACAATGGTTCCCACTGTGGGGGAAGGCACAACGTCCAGTCCCCATCCCATGTCCACCCATAGTCGGGCCTATTGAGGCCTCCACAGTCGCCTTCACGGAGGCCCGATGTTCCAGGCTGTTCTCGCCGGGTGATGGTGCTCCGGTGTCGGGAGAACCCTCTTAGCGGCTTGGTACACCTGGAACGGCCGCTTCCTTACTCGAGACCGCGGCTTCCGAAGCCAACAGGCCGCGCTGGATGGAACTCCATCACTGGTGATCTCGGCGAGAGATCCCAGGCTCCTGATGTTAAAGTTCAGCGCCGCCGCCCGCAGACCCGCAGCTCCGCGATGTTTCACCTGCGGGCTCAGCTCACCGGAGCTCCAGCGCAGCGACCCAGACAAGGCATTGCCCGCTGCGCTCCGCGATAGCACTCCAGCACTGCGCCGCCGCCGAAGCCGAGGTCCTGGGCGGTCCCCTCAGGAAACACCACTCCAGGCCTGCTGGTAGGCCGCGAGGACGGGTCGAAGGTGCAGCCCGGAGAAAAGCTGCCTCTCCGACCAGGTAGGTACCCTAGAAAGTAGTTTCCCCCTCCCCCCCCCACCCCCCACATTAAAAATAATAGAACTCCTAAAAAACAAAACAACTAACTAAAAATAAGAAAAAGATTAAAATGGACAGCTGCAGGCTGGGCAGCCATACCAGTCGGGACCCTTCTTCAGACTATACATTCTCAAGAAAGGTAAACCCAAAACCTTGCCTGCCCATTTCTCTCCACAGGTGCTGCCTGACCCGCTGAGTTCCAATAGCAGTTTGTTTTTTTCATCTGAATTCAATATTTATTCTTGCTTTCCCACTGTATTCCTTGATCTCTTGAGTCAGTGGTGCCCTATCTAAACCCCTTCTTCAACAAAGCACAGACTGCTAGAATAACTCAGCAGGTCACCCAGCATATGTGGAGGGAATTGATGAAGATATAATTAATCTTCTGTGACAGGTACATTGCACATTAGGCGCAGAAATTGTTTCTCATCCTAGGCTCTAACCACTGATTTTGTACTTCCCCACCATTGGGAAATCCTCCCTGTGTTTAGTCAGTCCCATCAGAATTTTGTAAGTTTCAATGAGGTATCCTCTCATTCTTCTAAACTCTCAACTATTAGCCCAGTGGCCCAATCCATCTTCATATGCCAGTTTTACCATCCCAGGAATCAGTCTGGTGAATTCAATGCAATACCTCCACAGCAAGAACATCCTTCCTCAGATAAGGGCGGCACAGTGGCGCAGCGGTAGAGTTGCTGCCTTACAGCGCCGGGGTCCCAGGTTCGCTCCTGACTACAGGTGCTGTCTGTATGGAGTTTGTACGTTCTCCTCGTGACCTGCATGGGTTTTCTCCGGGAAGCTCCAGTTTCCTCCCACACTCCAAAGACGTACAGGCTTGGTACAAATGTAAATTGTCCCTAGTGTGTGTAGGATAGTGTTCGTGGGCGAGGATCGCTGGTCAGCGCGGACTCAGTTGGCTGTAGGCCCTGTTTCTGTGTTGTATCTCTAAACTAAACTAAACTAAGTTAAAGTAAACTAAAGTAACCTCAACTAAACCAATAGTGCACGTAATACTTAGGGTGTGCTTTCACCAGGGCCCTGTACAATTACAGTAAGACATCCCCTTGCTATGAAGAGCAGTACCACCATTTATCTTCCTAATTTCCTACTACATGGTTCTTTTATCAACTAATGCCCAGGGAAAGTCTGAAGAAGGGTCTCAACCTGAAACGTCACCCATTCCTTCTATTCCTGCCTGTCCCGCTGAGTTAAGGCTCTGTCCCACGGGTTTGCGGTCGTTGGCGGTGAAGCGCGGCGTCGCCGGAAGAGGGGACCGCACGGCAACCACGAGAGCGCCGCACGGATGCTGCGCGGGGGGCCAAGTACGGGCGGTTCAATGAGCTTGCGGTTTCGGCTGATGACGTCTTTCGGATCGCGGGGCCGTGCCGCACACGTACCTCACTGGCGGCGGCTGTGGCGGCGGCCGTGCCGCACACGTACCTCACTGGCGGCGGCTGTGGCGGCGGCCGTGCCGCACACGTACCTCACTGGCGGCGGCCGTGCATCACTGGCGGCGGCTGTGGCGGTGCAGGTTCGACTCACGGCGCTCGTGCCTCACTGGCGGCGGCTGTGGCGGTGACCGTGCCGCACTCGTGCCTCACTGGCGGCGGCTGTGCGGTAGGAACATATTTTTGGACAGTGTTGGGTTTTTTTTAGCACCGTGCGGTGTTGGGAACAACGCCGCACGGCCCCGGAATTGTGCGTTTGACCGAGCCCGCGGTCTCTGGCGGCCCAGGAGCGGTAGATAGTTCCTGTTTCGCTGCCAACGACCGCAAACCCGTGGGACAGAGCCTTTTACTCCAGCAATTTGTGTCTATTTTCAGTGTCTATGTTAAGGAAAACCAGTTCTTGCTGCAACTCCCACTTTCCTAATTGCATCGTTGAGATATTCAATAGACAATTGGTGCAGGAGTAGGCCATATGGCCCATCAAGCCAGCACCGCCATTTAATGTGATCATGGCTGATCATGTTCCTTCAGATTCTGCAAACAAAGTAGATAACATAACACTCTTCCACGTTTACGCTGCATCTGCCATACCTTTGCTCACTCTCCCAACCTGGGGAAATACCTATGGAGCTTCCACGCAAAAAAACTTCCACCCAACTTTGTATCAACAGCAAACTTGGAGGTATTATATTTAACTTTGTCAAATCAATCATTAATATATATATATATATATCTCATGAATTTCTGGTGTCCAAGAAATATCCTTGCAATATCTTATTAGGAACTCTCTGCCACTCAGGAACAGATCTATTTATTCCCACTCTGTTTCCACTCTAACAACCATCTCTTTACGGTGACAGTGTGGAAGAGGTTTACCAGAATGCTGCCTGAATTGGTGGGTATTAGCTGTAATGAGAAGTTGGACACACTTGGGTTGTTTTCTCAGGAGCAACAGAGACTGAAACCTGATTGAAATAGTTACAATTATGAGAAGCATAGATAAGCGTAGAGAGTCAAGAGTAGAGAGGTAGAACCTTTTTCCCCAGAATGGAAATATCAAACTCTTTAAAGTATGAGGGACAATGCTCAAGGCAATGTGCAGGGTGAGTTATTTACACAGACAGTGGTGCCTGGAATGAGGGGTGCTGGTGGAAACTGTTATGATAGTGGCATTTTAGGTGCTTTTTTAGATAGGCGCATGGATATGCAGGGATCACTTGCAGGCAGAGGAGATTTAACATGTGTCACGTTTGGCATGGGCATTGTGAGTGGAAGGGCCTGTTCCTTTGCTGAACTGTTCTATGTTATGTGTTCTAGTCAGTCCCCCAAGTTCTCCAGTCGAGGCAAAATCCAAGTGAAACTCTTCTGCACCCTCTCCAGTGCAACTCCATCCTTCCTATAGTGCGATGATCAGACTGGCACACAACACTCAAAGTAATGGGTTAGATTAGTTCCCCTTCAATCCCTTGGAATATGTCCAGCAAGGCATCGACTCACACATAGAAACAACACCTTGTATTCTGCTTGTGTGGTGCACAACCCTCTGGTATGAACATTCTTCAATTTTAGATAACTAACCTACAACCAACCCAACCTCCCTTGTCCCCTTTCTGTTCATAAAGCCCCTCCAGGATGTCCACCCATTTCTTCCTTACCCCTCCCCACCTGCCCCCTTTCACCTATATTCCTTCTTACGGCTTCACATTTCTCGTCCCTTCTGTCCTTATCTCTGTATCTCACACTTTTTGTCTTTTCATCCATGGCCTTTGTCCAAACATCTATCAATCAATCCCCCCCCCCTCACCTGTATCCACCTATCACTTGTCAGGGGTTGCCCTGCCAACAACTCTCTTCCAGATTTCTCCCCCTTAGTACAATCAGTCTGAGAGGGGTCCTGATCCAAAACATCATGTATCCAGGTTCTCCATTGATGCCGCCTGACCTGCTGAGTTGCTCCAGCACTGTATCTTTTTTTTTAAACCAGCATCCGCAGTTCCTTGTGTACTCAAGGCATCTGCAATTGCTAGTACCACTTCTACAAGTAGTCAGGGATGCAGAATATTGGGTCCTGAGGATTTATTGAATTTAAACCTCATCAAATTCACAAAGCATTTCTCTACAAACGCTGAATGCAAAATACTGGAGGAACTCAGCGGGTCAGGCATCATCTCTGAAGAGAATGGACAGGCAACATTTTGAGTCGGGACACTTCTTTAGACTGATTAACTCAAGACTGAAGAATTGAATAATATTTATGTGTCTTGACCCGATCCAAAACATTGTCTGCCATTCCCTCCACAGATGCTGCCTGACCCATTGATTGTCTCCAGCACTTTGCTCAGGACTCCAACATCTGCGGTTCCTTGTATTTCCTCTGATCCAATGCTGATTTCCTTCTGATTCTCCCTCCCACCGAACCAAGGTTCCCAAACATTTCTGCAAGGTTTTATATGAGCTCCTCTGCAAAGACAGAAGCAAAGTAGCAACACTATTTTACCAATTTTAAATACTCTTCAATGTTCAATTCCTAATCTTCTAAATGCCTCTGAAAGTGCACCGGTTCACATCTATTTGCGTGATTTATTGACATTCATCAAATATAATAGAGGTTGGATATGCGTGATGGGCTGAATGGCCATTTCAACATTCCAGTTCACCACAGCATGTCCAAACACTGTGGGGCTTAGCTGCTTCTCAGTGGATAAAGAGATGGAAAATTGTAGGATGCAAAGGTAGGAATTTAAATTAAGACCTCTCAGAAGTCTAATTGCAGTAATGGACTGCCCAGATTGTATAATGTGAGGCCTAGAAAATATTAGTTTAGTTCAGTTTAGTTTATTGTCATGTGTACCGAGGTACAGTGGGAATAAGGGGATAACGTTTAGTGCAAGGTAAAGCCAGTAATGTCCGATCAAGGATAGTCCGAGGGTCTCCAATGAGATAGATGGTAGTTCAGCACTGCTCTTTGGGTGTGGTTGGATGATTCATTTGCCTGATAAAAGCTGGGAAGAAAACTGTCGCTGAATCTGAAGGTGTGCATTTCCACACTTCTATACCTTTTGCCTGATGGGAGAGGGGAGAAGATGGAGTGGCCAGGGTGTGACTTGCCTTTGATTATGCTGCTGGCCTTGCCGAGGCAGCGTGAGGTATATATTGAGTCAATGGAAGGGAGGTGGGTTTGTGTGATGGTGTTATTTAATCATTTAGTCTCGATACATTCAGAGAATGTATCTCTATCACGGGTTTCCATTCCTCCATGCTACTCTTTGATCCCCAGTGTATGGGAAACTCATTTCCATCGCTAATGTTCCCTGAAATAAGATTTCAAACAGTGTTGTTCAATATTTCTATAAAGGTCACTCTTGCTCCTCAATAGGCATTTAATGAGTTGCGTAAGAAGGAACTGCAGATGCTGGTTTAAACCGAAGATAGGCACAAAAAGCTGGAGTAACTCAGCGGGACGGGCAGCATCTCTGGAGAGAAGGAATGGGTGACGTTTCGGGTCGAGACTCTTCTTCAGACTAGTTTATTGAGTCTTCAGCATTGCTCCAAATTCAACTAGCCCCATTGGGTCACTATGTCTAATATTTCCTGTAGGAAAACAAAATCCTCATCTCTAATCTTGCTGGAGACTTACATGTTTTTTGCCTTTTCCCTTCAAATGTTAATTATGTTAATTATTCAAGAGAAATAGGGTAAAGATATTTGGTTTTGCCAAATTTTGCTCTACTAAATGCTCTACTAAATGCTCTACTAGACGTTTTACCTCTTGTCAGTTTAGGAGCCACCAAAATAAATCATAAAATTGGGACATTGCTTTAAGAATGCCGTGTTGTATGTTTCTTGAATTAACACTGCTACAACCCAACGTGCATGTTTACACTGACACCATCTTGCTGAGCAACAGCCCTTTCATTCCTGCCTGTCACTGGGCGGCAGGTTGGAGCAGCGGTAGAGTTGCTGCCTAACAGCACCAGAGAACCTGGTTCGATCCTGACTACGGTTGCTGTCTGTATGGATTTTGTACATTCTCCCTGTGACTGTATGGGTTTTCTCCAGGTGTTTTTCGTTATCTCCCACACTCCAAAGACGTACAGGTAGGTTAATTGGCTTCGGTATAATCATAAATTGTCTCTATTGTGCGTAGGATAGTGTTTCTCCCACATTCTAAAGACGTACAGGTTTGTAGGTTAATTGGCTTGGTTATAATGTAATATTGTCCCTAGTGTGTGTAGGATAGTGTTAATGTGCGGGGATCGCTGGTTGGTGCGGACTCGGTGGGTCGAAGGGCCTGTTTCCGCGCTGTATCTCTAAACTAAACTAAACTGTAGGTTAGTAATGTTCAAGTGAAGTCTCCAAGCTTCCCAAGAAGAGGGAGGAAGAAATTGAGGGGGGGGGGGGTGTTGGGCTGGAATCAAAGGGAGATGAGAAAAATTGACGTGGACAAAAGGAATGCACATTAGGGAAAGGTTAAATGTGCAATAGCGTGTGATGAGGTCTCAGATCTATGGAACCACCCAATTGGGCCTTGCGTGAGTGGGGGGCCGCCGAGAACAAAGGGGGACCCGGGCGTGGGGGGGGGACGCGGAAGGGATGAGTACTTTTTGTAACTTTGCCGGCTCCTTTGTGGCGAATCTCTTGTGTACTTTGTATGCAAAAACAAAGTGTTTCTCTGCACCTAGCGAGGTACCAGTGACAATAACGTGTCATCATCATTCAGGCCTTATCTGACAGTATCACAAGTGCAGAGACGCTGCGATCTTCATCAGTGTTGCTTGCCTGCAAACGGGCAGCACGTGGAAATCAATACAAGGGGGACTCAATAATGATCAAATCAATATTGTAGTTAGGACCTAAATCACGTATAGTTCTCAGTCTGCTCTTGTGTTACTATGAGGGAACAGTGAAGTCATAGGTCGTGACCGTCTGCCTGACCTCTGTCATTAAGTCAGCAGTACAAGCTCTGGAAGTTATGTTGTTATTACTTATGCAAAGTGTGATGGCGAACCAGCACCCATGCACAGAGCAATTGCAACCAGAAGGGCCTGGTATCATTTCCTGATGGATGGGATTTCCACCTGGGATGAATTCCAAATATTCACACAATATATATCTGGATAGAAGGAATGGGTGACATTTCGAGTCAAACTGAGCTCAGTCCGAAAAAGGATCTCGACGCGAAACATCGCCCATTCCTTCTATCCAGAGATGCTGCCTGTCCCGCTGAGTTACTCCGGCATTTTGTGTCTATCTTCAGTGTAAAGCAGCATCTGCAGTTCCTTCCTACACATATCTTTATATATGATTAAAAAATCAAATATTTTACTCCTAATCCAACTTCGAGGCTTGGCTGTTTTCACATTTCTAATTCCAGCATTTCATTACCTTTTGGACCCATGTTTCACTGCCGCGCGGTCTCATTACTGCTATGGAAAGTGGTTCATTGGTTTTATGGTTTAATGGTTTGAGCCTTTAATTATGACTTGGTCCCCTCAAACCACTCTGGGACCTTTTCTTTATAGTTTTCAATTGCATCCATGTCCTATTAGGTAATGCACATTGTAAGCTCCAGTGCAGTACTAAGTCGGTAACTTTGTCAGTACAATGCGATCAGTTGCGTCATCCCAAACCTTCCAGCTATATCTCAGGATAGATTTTCCTGCTTGGTGGCAGCCCCATGCGACTGGATACTTTGAATAGAGATCATAAGGTCATAAGTGATAGGAGCAATATTAGGTTATTCAGCCCATCAAGTCTAATCTGCCATTCAATCATGGCTGATCTATCGCTCCCTCCTAACGCCTTCTCTCCATAACCCCTGACACCCGTACTAATCAAGAATCTGTCTATCTCTGCCATACCCCCAAATTTTTGCTGGTGGCTTCCACCAAAGATTTGCTGACTTGTTTGTTTTTCATGATTTGACCTATAGAATAGCTAAAAATTAGCCCAGATGTTAATGCTTGTTATAAAAGACGTAAAAGATAAATAAACAGACTAATTCTATTGATTAAAAGTACAAAGCGTTGGAGGAACTCAGTGGGTCAGCCAGCATCTGTGGAGGGAACGGACAGACGATGTTTTAGGATACTTCTTCAGACCAACGCTAATTAGTTTTAGTTTAGTTTAGAGATACAGCGCAGAAACAGACCCTTTGGCCCATGGTGTCCACACCGACCAGCGTATTAACACCAGCCTACACTAGCAAATTTGTTTTTACATTTATATCAAGCCAATTAACCTGGAAACCTGTACACCTTTGGAATGTGGAAGGGAACCGAAGTTCTCAGAGAAATTTCACGCAGGTCACGGGGAGAACGTACAAACTCCGTACAAATAAGCACCCGTGGTCAGAATCGAAACCGGGTCTCTGGCGCTGTAATCGCTGTAAGGCAGCTTCGTGGTGATGATTTAAACACATTTGTACATGGTGTGTCAAAAATGGAATAATACATTTCATACAAGTGGTTAAACTGGTAACCTGCAGTTATTGTGGTTGCGTGTGATTTAAAAAACGTCACCCTTGAATTAAAATCTCCCCAGAGGTTTGTCTCTTTTTACCTTTGCAACTTCTTGGAGCCTTACAGTTCTTTGAGGTTCCTCCACTTCACGCCTCGCTACTCCACCACTGGTGGCTATGCCCTCATTAGGCTCCAAGCTCTTTGATCATCCAGGTTTATTGCCAGTGAGGTCATATGTAAACTGAAGGAATGGCGCCACATTTACTGCATGGGTAGCTTACCACCCAACATATGAACATTAAATTCTCCTACATCGGCGAGACTAAGCATGCACTCACCGACCATTTCACCGAACACTTGCGTTCAGTCCGCCAAAGCCTACTGGATCTCCTGGTTGCAGAACACTTTAACTGCTCTTCCCATTCTCACACTGCCCTTTCTGTCCTGGGCCTCCTCCATGGCCAGAGTGAGACCAAGTGCAAACTGGACGACACCACTTCATATTCCACTTGGGTAGCTTACAACCTAGTGGTATGAACATTGAATTCTCCAATTTTAGGTAACTACAAAACCACTTCCACGTCACGGTGGCGCAGCGGTAGAGTTGCTGCCTTACAGCGGATGCAGCGCCGGAGACCCAGGTTCGATCCCGACTACGGGTGCTGTCTGTACGGAGTTTGTATGTTCTCCCCGTGACCTGCGTGGGTTTTCTCCGAGATCGTCGGTTTCCTCCCACACTCCAAAGACGTACAAGGTTGGCAGGTTAATTGGCTTGGTAAATGTAAAAATTGTCCCTGGTTAGTGTAGGATAGTGTTAATGTGCGGGGATCGCTGGTCGGCGAGGACCCGGTGTGCCGAAGGGCCTGTTTCCTTGCTGTATCTCTAAACTACCTCAATGCCCTCTCTCCCCTGTGCCTGACCTGGACTCACACCTATTTTTTCCATCCCCTTCCCCTTCCATCAACATTCCTTCCCCTAGCTTAACTTGCAACTCATCAAGCCTTTCGTCTCACACACTCTTTCTTTGCATCTCTGGCCTCTGTCTAACCATCTGCCTATCTTCCCTCCCTCACCTGTATCCACCTGCCAGGCTTTGTCCTGTCCCTCCTTTGGGCTGTCCCTGCTGCCTGGCCAGCTGAGATACTTCAGCACTGTGTCTCTATTTGCCAGCCATTGTGACTCCCGTTTCCATTCCACCCTTTATGTCCCGTGCCTACTACATTGACAGAATAAGGTCACATTAATAAGCTCCAGAAGTGGCGGCACTGCCATGCAGCTGCGGCTCACCTGCAGTCCGTTTGTATTTTCTTTTTTTTTGTTGCTTTTGTCTTGTTGGACGTAAGTTTTAGTTTATTTTTAGTTGTGTATGTGTGGGGTGTGTCGGAAACTTGTTTTAGTCTCTTCCTTCGGGGAGATGCAACCTTTTCATTGTCGTATCTCCGTCTCCGTCTCCGTCTGCGCTGAGGCCTAATCGCGGAGCTGGCGGCCTCCAACTGGGACCGACCTCAAGGTTCCGGTGGCAGAGCCAGGACTCACCATCGTGAAGCTGGCCGACTTCGGGGCTGTGATGGCGCTGCGGCGGTGGCGGCCCGACTTCGGAGCCTCAGAGGCTTCGGCCGCGGGGCCCAGTGGACGACAACGTCGGGAGCTCGCAGGTCCCAGGTTGGTGGCCGATTCTCCGGAGCTCCCGCAACAACAGCTTCGTCCGCTGGACTGGAGGGTGGCAGCTTCGTCTGCCCCGGGCCGCGGAGTTTGAACCGGCCCGTTTGCGGAGCTCGGATTCGGCCGCGGGACGTACCATAAACCCGGCGGGGGGCCCAACATCGAAAGCGTGGATCGCCTCAACGCAGGCGAGAACAAGGAAGGAAGAAATAAGACTTTAAGACTTTTGCCTTCCATCACAGTGAGGAGATGCCTGGAGATTCACTGTGATGGATGTTTGTGTTAAACTGTGTTTATTGTGTGTTCTGTTAATTTATTTTCTGTCGTGACTGCAAGGTACCCAATTTCGTTCAAACTAAATAGTTTGAATGACAATAAAGGTAACTCACTCATTAAAACTGGAGGAACAGCAGCTCAAATTTGTCTTGGGTAGCTTACAATCTAATGGAATACATTTTGAATTCTCCAATTTTAGGTCATCCAACCCCACTCCTCCTTTCTCTTAGCCCCTCTCTTCCCTGTGCCCCACCTGGAAGTGCACCCCTTTCTCCCGCTATCCCGAAGATAGACACAAAAAGCTGGAGTAACTCAGCGGGTCAGACAGCATCTCTGGAGAGAAGGAATAGGTGACGTTTCGGGTTGAGACCCTTCTTCAGACTGAGAATCAAGGAAAAAGAAAACGAGAGATATAGACGGTGATGTAGAGAGATATAGAACAAATGAATGAACGATATGCAAAAAACTACGATGATAAAGGAAACAGGTCATTGTTAGTTAATTGTGGACTGGGTGAAAACGAGTACATCTCCCACTATCCTCTTCAGCTCTCCCTTTCCTACATCCCTTTCGACCTATATCCTTTCTTCTGGGTTCACAATCGTTTTTATCTCATGGTCTTTTGTCCTTTCACCTCTGGTCCTTGTTCACCTATCTGCCGACAAACCCTCCTCCCCCCGCACCTGTATCCACCTATCACTTACCAGGCCTTGTCCCACCCCCACCTCAGCTATCTCCCCCCACGACCACAATTGGTGTGAAGAAGGGTTTGCGATCTGACATGTCACGTGTCCATGTCATCCTTTAATACTGCCTGGAACCACTGAGTTACTCCAGCATTTTTGTGTCTCCTTTAAACATCCAGCTCACTCTCCTTCTTCAAGATCATTCTTAACACTTTTACTCATGGACCCGTGCCTGTGCCACCTCCTCATGTTGCTTTCTGTCAAATGTTGTTTCATAAAGTCACCACGATGGGGTTTTACTTTGTCGAAGGTGCAATGCGAACACAAGCTTTTGTGTAAACTCAGATCACCTTTTGTTCGTGAAGTTAAAATGACATTCTCCAAATATCGTTGTTACCTCCAAGGAATGACATAAATCCCAAGCTATCTCAATACTGTAGAAAGCACAGATGTTCCAAGCCATAGTACTTAGGTTGACAGTTTCAAACAGCTTTACCAACCTTCACAGCAGCGTCAATGGTGAGTCACTGATAAACAGCTAGTCCAAGTAGCATAAAAATTATTGTAATTGAATCTGCTGCCTTGGGGTAAATGTACTTTTAAAGTGACTGCATTCATAGATTGAGTTACTTGGATTGTAATTGAATATGATGTTGTTTCTTTAACAACCTGGCTTTTTGCCTGTCCCTGTAAATCTAATAGATGCAGCGTTGTCAGGGTAAATGATGATAATGTAACCCTAGATTTGAACATTTCAGTAAGTACCTGGAAATGTGATTCCATTTATCGCTGATGACCATTCTTTTGTGAGTGGGAAAGGCACATTAGCGACAAAATCACCTGGGTTTGGGTGGCGTGATTAGCTGTTATGTCGAACCAGCACCACAAGGTGCTTCAGATCCCGAGGGCCTTTTGTTACACTCACCTTTTACCTTCCCATCTTCTACGCCCTAACAGAAACACAAGAGACTGTAGATGCTGGAACTTGGAGCAACAAACAATCTGCTGAAGGAACTGGCTCAACGTCCCGACCCAAAACTTTGTCTGTCCATTCCCTCCATCGATGCTGAGTTGCCAGGAGTAGAGGGTGTGAGCTATAGGGAGAGGTTGAGTAAGCTGGGTCTCTATTCCATGGAGCGCAGGAGGATGAGGGGAGATCTTATAGAGGTGTACAAAATCATGAGAGGAATAGATCGGGTAAATGCACAGAGTCTCTTGCCCAGACTAGTGGAATCGAGGACCAGACGACATAGGCTCAAGGTGATGGGGAAAAGATTTAATAAGAATCCGAGAGGTAACTTTTTCACCCAGACGGTGGTGGGTGTATGGAACAAGTTGCCAGAGGAGGTAGTTGAGGCTGGGACTATCCCATCGTTTAAGAAACAGTTAGACAGGTACATGGATAGGACAGGTTTGGAGGGATATGGACCAAGCGCAAGCAAGTGGGACCAGTGTAGCTGGGACATTTTTGGCTGGTGTGGGCAAGTTGGGCCGAAGGGCCTGTTTCCATGCTGTATCACTCTATGACTATGACTATGACTCCAGCACTTTGTGATTTGCTGATGATTCCAGCATCTGCTGTCTCTTGTGCTCCCATATCTTGCCTGCTTCAGATGCTGATCGATGCTCAGGGTTCCAGGGTCTGCAGGTTCCTGTGTGTTCAGTTTACCACTGGAGGAATCTAGTGGGTGGTGCAGCATCTGTGGATGGAAAGGAATGGGCAAGGTTTTCGACTGAAATCCTGCATCAGGACTGAGAGTGGTGGGCGGGGGGGGAAGGGGGGGGTAGCGTATAAGGAGGAGAGGGGTTGGAGGTGAGACAGAAGCAGGAAGTGTTATGTGGACTGAGGTGTGGTGAAGGACGACGGCTATATTGAGCCAGGTATGGAAGGAGGAGGGAGGTAGAGGCAGGAGACAAAAGAAACTGGACAAGCAAGAAGCTCACAAGCTCTCCTACATTGCTTGTCCCATCACACCTCCATTCCTCACCAGGATGGTCTCAGGTCTCTCTGCTTCTTCCTTGTCCAGAGAAACAATCCGTTTTTCTCTACTAACACTCTCCTTCACCTGGCGGAACTTGTCCTCAACTTCAACAATTCTCTTATGACTCCTCTCGCTCTCCTCAAGTCAAAGGTGAGGCCTCAGGCACTTGTATGGGTCACAGCTATGCCTGCTTCTTGGTTGAGGCGAACCTGAGAGCGGGTGAAAGTGGCACCAGTGATAAAATGGATGAATTCTGCACATGTGCAGGATGCAGTACCAATGCACCAGTTGCAAAAACAGGAAAGTAGACTATTACCTGAATGGTGGCCGATTAGGAAAAGGGGAGATGCAACGAGACCTGGGTGTCATGGTACACCAGTCATTGAAAGTAGGCATGCAGGTGCAGCAGGCAGTGAAGAAAGCAAATGGTATGTTAGCATTCATAGCAAAAGGATTTGAGTATAAGAGCAGGGAGTTTCTACTGCAGTTGTACAGGGTCTTGGTGAGACCACACCTGGAGTATTGCGTACAGTTTTGGTCTCCTAATCTGAGGAAAGACATTCTTGCCATAGAGGGAATACAGAGAAGGTTCACCAAACTGATTCCTGGGATGGCAGGAATTTCATATGAAGAAAGACTGGATAGACTCGGTTTGTACTCGCTAGAATTTAGAAGATTGAGGGGGGATCTTATAGAAACTTACAAAATTCTTAAGGGGTTGGACAGGCTAGATGCAGGAAGATTGTTCCGGATGTTGGGGAAGTCCAGAACAAGGGGTCACAGTTTAAGGATAAGGGGGAAGTCTTTTAGGACCGAGATGAGAAAATCATTTTTTACACAGAGAGTGGTGAATCTGTGGAATTCTCTGCCACAGAAGGTAGTTGAGGCCAGTTCATTGCAATATTTAAGAGGGAGTTAGATGTGGCCCTTGTGGCTAAAGGGATCAGGGGGTATGGAGAGAAGGCAGGTACAGGATACTGAGTTGGATGATCAGCCATGATCATATTGAATGGCGGTGCAGGATCGAAGGGCTGAATGGCCTACTCCTGCACCTAATTTCTATGTTTCTATGTAATGCAGTTGTCGTGTGTAAAAGAGAAAGAGGTGACGTGAGGTTTGGAACACGGACGGCAAGTAGCCCAATGAGCAGACCTTTGATTTTCAGGAAGTGAAATGAGTCAATAGGAACCATCATTACTCCAAACCACAGAAGGAAATCAGTGGGTGGAGCAGCATCGTTGTGTGGGTTATTGACACTGCTGGTCAAGACCATGTATCAGGGTTAAATGTGGAGAGGGGGGATTGCCAGTATAAAGAGGAGAGGGGGTGGAGAGACAGAGGGAAGTAGGTGATAGATGGACTGAGGAGAAGTGGAAGATAATGGGCAGGTGGGGCTGGAGAAGGACATTGGTGAGTGGATGAAGCAGACAAGGAAAACCAAGGCTGATGGAGCCAGTAGGGGTGAGGGAAGGGTGAGGGTGGGCTCGGCTGTGGAGGTTGGTAAACGGGGAAGAAAAGGCCACCATTGCTGGAATCTGACAAGTAAGGCAGGTTTACCATGGGATCTGTTAAGTGAGAGGAGATCCTAGCAGATGGGGGAGAGGATGCGCTGGTCAAATATCTGGGTGGAAAGTGGTTGGAACCCACAGGGGAAGATGGACAAAACTGGTGATGGAGTTGGAGCTGGACTGGGAAAGGGAAAGAAAATGGGAGGACAGGTTGTAGATGGGAAGGAGAGGGTGGGTAGCACATAGAAGTGTTACCTGAAATTGGAAAATTCAATGTTGATATCATTGGGATGTGGAATATGAAGTCCTGTTCTTCTAGTTTGCATAGGACCTTACCTTGGCAGTGGAGAAAACTGATGATGGTCAGGACTGTGTGGGAATGGGAAGAGGAGTTAAATGGCACGCAGCTGATAGATTGAGACGGTCATTGGGGACAGAGTACCTCTGCAAACCAGGTGTAATTTTTTCTACATCTTAGGAGATAATTTAGGACTGATGCCAATTGGATCTTGGACAGAAAATACTGGAGTAACTCAGCGGCTCAGACAGCATCTCTGGAGAAAAGGAATAGGTGACGTTTCAGGTCGAGACCCTTCTTCAAACTGGATCTTGATCATTTACAGCCCATTTCACATTAGATTATTCTAATTTATTCAGTGATGAAATAGTCTTTACATCAGCCGGAACTCAGGTTAAAGCTGGGCAATACTGTTGAAAGGCTGAAATGAAACAGTACTTCCTCGTCGTGGGATTTTTCCCTTCTGGAAATGTAACTTGAAAGGGAAATGCCCTTGTAGGTTTCACATTCCATGGGTCAGTTGCTGTCAGTTAAAATCTTTCCAGCTGCTGACAAGAACATTTATCCCTTACAGCAGCACCTATCATCACCTATGAGGTGCTGGCCACAAAGAAGTGGCATCTGACAGCAAGTGTCCCCACTATCCTGGCTATGCCCTCTTCACTCTGCTACCATCGGGAAGGAGGTGCTATTTTTAATGTAGAGATGGATAGATTCTTGATTAGTTCGGGTGTCAGGGGTTATGGAGCGAAGGCAGGAGAATGGGGTTAGGAGGGAGAGATATGGCTAAAGAAGAACATTTGTTTGACTAATTTACAAGCATGTACCATACATAGTCCGTTGATCCATATCCAGCATAATGTGATAATTGCATAAAAGGTCTAAGAAATTTTGGTGTGGAATGATAATCCATCTCAGTACTCATTTAGGCAAGTCCCAAGCTATAGATACTTTTCCCCCACCCCCAATCCCCCTCGCCCGATCTTCATTGAACCTACCATTTGACCAATCTTTTACTCAGCTGCTGTAACGTTTCCTTCCTATCAACAGACTATGTATGGTACATGCTTGTAAATTAGTAAAACAAATGTTCTTCTTTAGGTACTGTTGTTTCTGGGATGGGGTGACTGATTACAAATAAACCTACATTCTATATTTTGTCATAATGTGGCTGAAACAATGGCATATTTTGTGATATTTATTGAGATAGAATGATACAACTGAGTTTGGGCAAAATATTACCTTGCACATTCTGTATGTCTGATAGACATTGTGAAATGGAACTCAGAAATTATGGGAGGATTACATAAAATAGTAAGATTAAACGAGAACTTACCAGTTTGAAGTTTGATCTTATTTTATGAGGAGTTACGATGAGGGATTACGTGAAGAGCCCGTCCAGCACGCATGCGCGACATTCTTCAAAGCAGCGGTGTGGAATCACAGGAAACACAACAATTGAAATAAACATAGTAAAGAAAAGGAGAACTAAGATACCAGTTGATCTCTATATTTGAGGGTGGGAGCGGAGGGCACGTAATCCCTCATCGTAACTCCTCATAAAATACAGACCAAACTTCAAACTGGTAAGTTCTCGTTTAATCTTACTATTTTACTTCGGAGTCACGTGAGTGACTACGTGAAGATTTTAAAGCTCTGTGATTTTAAATCGTGTAACAGTTCATACTTCACTTGCTGCCGAAGTCATTCAAGGGAGGAAGTATGTTATCGTAATCAACCATAATCTGTTTGTAAACAAGAATGGTATCTATTAAACAATAACAAAAGACAAAATGCTCCCCGGGCTTAAATTATATATTTGCAGATTCTAAAACTCTTGCTGCAAATAACACAGGTTCTGCTAGCGGCTTGTTGTAGAACGTTTTCTCCATAGACCACCCCGCTGTAGCCAGGATGTGGTCCAGTGGTATGTCCATCCTTTTAGCCGCCGATGTGGATGCTGCCCTGGTGGAGTGAGATGTATATACATCAGTATCTACTCCAGCAGCTCCCAGTACCTGCTTGAGCCATCTTGAGATGGTTTGGCTCGACACCCGACCATGAGGTTTCTTGTGGATGACCCATAAGGCTTTTTTTTTTCTTTTTTTTTTTCTCCCTCGAGAATCTCTTGTTGTGTTGATGTAAGTGAATAAGGGTGTCATGACACACAACCGTAGGTCAGGTGGGTATGCCTGGAAATCCATAACTAGGACTCAAGTTCCTGGCCTGCTCTGCTTTAGCAGCTCCTGAATGGTGAATGAGACCCGGTCTGGTGTTATAACCATGTTGTCCAGTCGCAGTAAGTGGAGGGACTGGACTCTTTGTGCTGAGACTAGTGCCATCAGCATGACCATTTTCAGGGTTAACTGTTCCAGGGTGGAAGACCTGGCTGGGGACCATCCCCTTAGGTATGTCAGGACCACACTGACATCCCAGATTTGGGTATACCTAGGTCTAAGAGGGTTGGAGTTGAATATACTCCTCATGAGTTTGATCACCAGCGGGTGAGACCCTATGGCCTGTTGTCCTGGCACCTGTTTTAAGTAGGCTGACAGAGCACTTCTGGCAGTATTGATGGCGCTGTAGCTCAGTCCTTCATTATGGTGAAGGCCCCCTAGGAACTCCAGTACATTGGTTATGGTTGCAGATGAGTACGTTGTCCCAGTAGTCGAGCAGTATCTTTCCCACTTCCTGATGCTCGATAGGTATTGTTTCCTGGTGGACATACGGTGTCATCGTGTTGATGGTCCTGTCAGACAATCCCAGGCCCAGCGGTGGGCTTTTGATAATCTGCAACCCAGTAGGTTAATTTTGTCATGGCATGGATGACTTATGCCTGATACCGGGTGCGTCAATAGGTCTGGGCGACTGGGAAAGGTCATAGGAGTTTCGATGACCATGTCGAGGACCACTGGGAACCATGGTTGTGTAGGCCAGTTGGTACTATCAAAATACCTGAAGCAGAGTCCATCTGTATTTTGCGTAGTACCCTACTGATGAGGCAGAAGGGGGGAAAAGCATAGAAGAAATAGGTCCCCCAGTTCAGCGCGAATGCATCTATTGCTGCTGCCTCAGGGTCTGGTTCCCAATCGACATACATTGGTACGTGGTGATTTAGTCTGGATGCAAAGAGATCGATATCTGGTGTGCCATATTGCTTTGTAATTTTAGCAAAAGCTCTAGGATTTAACATCCATTCGGTGTTATCATTGAATTTGCGTGACCTGGTGTCTGCCACTGTATTTAGCTTACCTGGTAGGTAAGTTGCTGATAGCCAAATATGTCTATCGACACACCATTGCCAGATTTTGTTGACCAAATTATCACATGATATCGATTTTATTCCACCCATATTGTTAATATAGGCCACCACCGTGATATTATCAATTTGTAAACGAACATGCAAATGGTGCATATTCGTAGAATATGCTTTTAAACCATAAAACGCACCCAACATTTCCAAATAATTTATGCCCAGTGTTTGTAGTAAAGATGATTCTAGGTTAGTACATCTACCACCTGTGCTGGATATGGTATTAGTTGCTCCCCAGCCTTGAGCACTGGCATCTGTTTGTATAGTTAACGTTGGGTTATTGATGATGATAGGGCTGGGACTATGCCAAATGTGCTCTATCCACCATTGTAACCCTGATATTGCTTCAATGGGCAATTTCATTGTTCGGTCAAAGTGACCTGCATGTCGTTTTAACGCCTGTACTGTTGCCCTTTGTAGGTTTTAATAGTGCAGGGTCCAAATTGTGTAGCTGGAAATGCTGCTACCATTTTGCCAATTACTCTTGCCATTTGTCGGATGGTTGGTCGATTGCTAACCATTAAATTGTAACACGTCTGTGCCAATTCTGCTGCTTTATCTTTTGGCAACGTTACGGACATGTGGACTGAGTTAATTGTGAATCCCAGATAGTCCATAGTTGTGGATGGTGTCAACTTAGATTTATCTGGATGTATGACAAATCCCAGGGTTTCAAACAATTGTTTGGTAGCTAATACAGCTGATTTAGCCAACTCCATGGTTTTGCCTACTATTAGAATATCATCAAGATATGCCATGACAAGATGTCTCTGTTTTCTTAATGTTGCCAAGGCTGGTTTTAATATCTTGGTAAATAGTCTTGGGCTGATGTTAACCCATTAGGCAACGGCTTAGACTGCCATAGTTGCCCCATCCAGGTAAATTTCAGGTATCTGCGATGACCCTTTTGAATGGGTACTGAATAGTAGGCATCTTTTAAATCAATGCTTGCCATAAAGTATCCTTTGGAAATCAGTTGTTTGGCAGTTACAAATGTTTCCATTTTGAAATGTACATACTTAACAAAGGTATTTAGTGAAGTTAAGTCAATGACGATGCGACATCCATCATATTTTTTGTGTTTGGTAAATATATTTGAGACAAATTCCAAAGGTTCATGTTTGGATTTCTCAATGATACCCTTTGTAAGTAACCTCCTTGTCCCTCTAGTTTTTCTTTGACTGAGAGGGTACAGACCCTTTGGGGTACGTGCTGAACTGGTGGCATATTTTCTTGAATGAACTCTATTTTGTATCCACGAATACTGTTAAGTATATAACTATCATTCGTGATAGACCTCCATGCTTCAATGAACAGGTGTAATCTCCCCCCTGTTAGTACAGTTCCCCCACTTTTACATGCTGGTAGAAACCAGACCCACCTACCTCCATAGTTATGGTAGTGTTCCTTTCTTCGGTTTGTTCATCCGTCGTTGTACAGCTGGATGTACTGCTGATTGGGGGTGGCGCATTTTCCATGGGGTCCGCTCTGGGCCCTGGCCTAAAAAGGCTTTCGGGGATGGTATGCGGACCCCGAGCTTTCACCAGTCCCATAAATTTGACGTCGACTGGTGGACGCAGTGGGGTACTGCCGTCTGTTTTTTTGTGTGGGTCTGCTCGTTCCGGGGCCTGCCCTCATGAGGCCAAATGCTTTGGACTCTTCCTCCAGGTCTTTCACTTGTCCTTTCCAAATAACAGGATCTGCGGCTCTGAGGCCGGTGTTTTACACAGTCCAGCATACCTGGGATTGAGGGCAGGTCTTATTCTCTCCTTGCGGAGGTTGTTTATCTCATATTGGGTGTTGCACAGCAGAGCCAGAGTGTCTTGCTGGTTTGTGGTCATATCCACCCCATCCACGGAATGAGCATAGGATGTTATCCCTGTTGTCAGGAGCTTGCGGATGCGTTGTAATTTTAGCTCCTGGCTCCGGGTCCTCTGTCCAACATACCCCCAGATTTGGCTGTTAACGGCCGGTACATTAAGCGAACTGCAGTTCTCCGGAGGCGAGTAGATTTCTAGTGCCTCATTAAGTACCTGATCTTGTAGGGGTTTGAGGGACAGGTGGGTAATGCTGGCCGCCAGTTTTGGCTGCAACGTCCGCCCTGCTCGTGGTGTAACCACATAGCGATTCACCACACCCAGCAGCTCTTCCTGATCCTGTACACCAAGCGTACTCCCGACACCTTCAGCCAATGACCCCTGTTCCTGACCAGCCCAGCCCTGGTCGCCAACGCTGCCCTCGGCTGAGGGGGAAGCGATGGCCAGTGCATTGTAGAGCACTGATGTGGGAGTGCCTGAGTTCCCTTGGCGAGACTGCTCCAGCTCCCGAAGCAAGTCTCGCTGGAGTATTTGCTCCATGAGCCTTTCCATGCGGCTCAGGCGGCTAGCTCTGCCACTCTAAGGCGGAGAGTCCTCCTCATTGGAGTCAGAAATAACCAGCCGGTCAGTTTTTTGTGTTGATTTGCCTCCAGTCCCCTGCTGTTGGTCAGGCTGCGCTAGCGGTACTGGGCTCGGCTCGGTCTCAATGAGGGTGTGCCGCAGCATGTGCGGTCCAGGTGCCGCCTCTCACCCCCCACTGATGGGACACTCCCGTTCTGTTGGAGTCGAACGGGGGCGGTCTTTTTCCCTTGCCGTGCTTTGTTCAGTTTCCCCAGCTTCTTCCCTGGAATTGACAAAGCAGAGCAAAGGTTCTTGAATACGACCTCAGAGTAAGTACTTACCTGATGGTCCGTTTAAACTTGTAGCGGGAGCACCTGTACTCCCGTTCGTCGCTGTTGCACTGCGTGAACGCTAATGTTGCGCATGCGTGCTGGACGGGCTCTTCACGTAGTCACTCACGTGACTCCGAAGTAAAACTATAATTCAAAGGTAATGAATATACTGAGTATTCTTATTTCCATCATGAACATACAATAGTGATATAGGACACTAGGTCCTACTACGGTAAACTCACGAGCTACTACGGTATAACTAGGAGTTAAAAAGTATCAGATTTTTCCATCCCGAGTATATTTTACTCGTGGACATTTTTCAACATGTTGAAAAATCTTCACGAGTTACCACGTTTCTCAAGTACCTGCCGTTAGCGCTAAGAGACGTCCCGAGCTCCGACATACCCGCTACTTTCATTCTACGTGCTTATCACGAGTGATTTTTTAAAAAACTCGGGAGAGCTCTTGGGTGAACTTGGGTTAGCAAATTATGAGTGTTTGACAGCATTGGGCCTCTACTCGCTGGAGTTTAGAAGGTTGAGGGCGGACCTCATTGAAACGTACAGAATAATGAAAGGCATAGATACAGCGGATGTGGAAAGGTAATAGCCTCAGAATTAAAGGGCGCTCTTTCGGAAAGGAGGTGAGGAGGAACTTTTTTAGTCAGAGAGTAGTCAATCTGTGGAACTCATTGCCCCAGAAGGTTGTGGAGGCCAGGTCAGTGGATATTTTTAAGGCAGACATAGACAAATTCTTGATTAGAATGGGTGTCAAGGGTTATGGGGAGATGGTAGGAAAATAGGATTAGCAAAGATCAGCCATGATTGAATGGCAGTGTAGACTCCACCTCCAGTTTAAATTCCATTTGGAATATTTTGGAGGACCAAGAAACCAAGAACCAAGACTCGATGGCCTAATTCTACTCCTATAACTTGTGAACTTAACAACATCCTTCCTATAGCAGGGTGACCAAAACTGAACACAATACCCCAAATGTGGCTTCACTAATGTCCACAACTTCTATACTCAATAACCTGACCGATGAAGGGCAATGTAGCAAAAGCCTTCTTGACCACCCTATCTACCTGTCTGTGGAATTCTCTGCCTCAGAGGGCGGTGAAGGCGGATTCTCTGGATGCTTTCAAGAGAGAGCTAGATAGGGCTCTTAAAAATAGCGGAGTCAGGGGATGTGGGGAGAAGGCAGGAATGGGGTACTGCTTGGGGATGATCAGCCATGATCACATTGAATGGCGGTGCTGCCTCGAAGGGCCGAATGTCCTACTCCTGCACCTATTGTCTATTGTCTATTGTCTACCTGTGACACCACTTTCAAGGAACCATGTGCCTGCACTCCTAGATCTTTCTGCTCTATGACACTTCCCAGAGCCCTGTCATTCACTGTGACGGTCCTGCCCTGGTTTGACTTCCCAGCATTAAACTCCTTCAACCATTCCCTGTCCCACTTGCCCAACTGATCAAGATCCTGCTGTAATTTTTGATAGCCATCTTCACTCTCTATGATACCACCCACTTTAGTGTAATCTGTAAATTTACCTTACCTGCAAACATGCCGACATGCCTCCTACATTCTCATCCAAATATTTGATATGAACCACAAGCAGCAATGGCCCAACACTGACCCCCGAGGCACACCAATAGTCACAGGCCTCCAGTCCGAAAACCATCCTTCCACCATCACCCAATGATACCTTCCATGAAGCCAATTATCTGGAGAAAAGGAATAGGTAACGTTTTGGCTCAAGACCCTTCTTTACACTATCCAGTTAGCTGGTTCTCCCTTGTTCCCAGGTGATCTGACTTTCCAAAGCAGCCCAGCATGCAGAACCTTATCAAATGCTTGGCTGACGTCCATATAGACAACGTCTATGGCTTTGTCCTCAACAACCTTTTTGGTTGCTTCTTATCCACGAGTAGTTGCTCTACTCAACATCCAAAAATCTGTAGCCTCCCTTTGATCTGGTATTTTGTTGGTTCACTTGCTTAATCAATGGTGTTTTATCATTAATGTTTTATTATTATTAATAATGTTTAGTGTTTTCTGAGTCATTCGTAACTGTCACTGTATGTCATGTTGTTACTTGTGGGCGGAGCACCAAGGCAAATTCCTTGTATGTGAATACTTGGCCAATAAACTTACTTACTTCCTTGCTTACTTACTTCTTCAAAAAATTCAAGCAGATTTCCCATATACAAAACCATACTATCTCTAATCAGCCCTTGTCAGTCCAAATGCATATATTGTCCCTCACAATACTCTCCATTAACTTACGTACCACAGATGTTAGGCTCACTGGTCTACAGTTCCCAGACTTTTCCTTCAGCCATTCATAAATAGAGGCACATTAGCAAACCTCCAGTCTTCCAGCACCTCACTCGTGTTGAATGATCATTTATGTATCTCAGCCAGGCACATGAAATTGCCTCTCTAGATTCCCACAGTGTCCTCAGATATATCTGATCAGGCCCAGGAGGTTTATCTACCTTCATATGACTTAGGGCATCCAGAACTTCCTCAACTGTAATACAGACTGTCATCAAGATATCTCCATTAACTGTCCCAAGTTCCCCAGTCTTCATGTCTGTCTCCACGGTAAAAACAGAGGAAGAATACGCATTGAGGACCTTGTTCATCTCCTGCAGCACTACACAGAGAGGACCACTTTGGTTTCTGAATCTTGTTCTGGTCTTATTCTCTTATTCTCTCTCTAGTCACCCTCGTTCCCTTAATGTACATAAAATCTCTTTTGGATTCTCTTTAATCTTATCTGTCGCCCCTTTTTGCCCACCTTATTTCCTTATTTCCTATGCTCCTCAGTTCCAAAAACACCTCCAGTGATACACTTGATCCCAGCTGCATATTCCTGAAGTTGTACGTTCTCCCCGTGACCATGTGGGTTTTCTCCGGGTGCTCCGGCTTCCTCCCACACTCCAAAGGCGTACACGTCTGTAGGTTAATTGGCTTTGGTAAAAATAGTAAATTGTCCCTAATGTGTAGGATAGCACTAGTGTTAGTTCTAGGGATCCTTGGTTGGTGCGGACTCAGTGAGCTGAAGGGCCTGCATCCGCCCTGTATCTCTAAACTAATCTAAACCTGTCCCATGTCTCTGTCTTTTTCCTGACCAGTGCCTCAATTTCTCTTGTTTTCCAAGCTACCTTACTCACACCTACCTTGCCCTTCACTCCAAAAGGAACATGCATGCCCTGGACTCTTTCATCACACTTTTAAAAGCATCCCATTTCTAGACGTTACTTAGTCCACAAAGAACCTACTCCAATCAACTTTAGCGAGTTCTTGTCTAATACCATCAAAATTGGCCTTGCCTCAATTCAGAATTTTAATGTGTGGGTCCGACCTGTATTTATCCATAACTATTTTAAAGCCAATAGAACAATTTTCGCTGGTCCAAAATGTCTCGCCCACAGACACTTTAATCACTTGCCCCAACCACATTCCCAAGAGCAGATCAAGCTTTGGCCTCTCCCTTGTAGGTCCCTCTACATATTGCCAGTGGAAACTTTCCTAAACACATTTGGCAAATTCCACCCCATCTAAGCACTTGACACTTTGACAATCCTAGTCTATATTGGGAAAATTAATATCCCTTACAATGACTACCTTATTAGTTAGTCATGGAGATACCTACAATGTCCTGGAATATTTGTTTTTCTAATTCCTGTTTTTCTAATTCCTGGGGACCTATGTTACCCTCCAAACAAAGTGATCATCCCCTTTTTTATTTCTTAGCCTCACCCATATAGCCTGACTGGATGAACCATCATGAATGAATGAATACTTTACTGTCACACGTGACAAGTCGCAGTGAAATTATTTGCTTGCATACCCAAGATATGCAAAAGTTGCCACATAATTTACAAAGTATGCACAGTATCTGCACCAGATCCACCTTTGTTCTCTCCCCCCCCCCCCACCCCCCCCCCCCCCATCCTCACGGCGGTCTCCCCATGCCAGACCCTCCCTTGTTCCTTCCCTCAGTAATATCCTCTTGGACTACTGTGGCATTCTCATTACTGGTAATCAATAAAGCAACACACCTTCCTCTTATCCCCCCACCTCTATCTCTCCTGTAACACCTGCACCCTGGAACATTAAGCTGCCAGTCCCATCCCTCTCTTAACCAGTTTTCTGCAACAGCTACAACGACCCAGTTGCACAAACCTATCTATGGCTGAGGTCATCCACCCTTCAGGCCTCTCATTAAGATAATGCAATTCAATCCAACAGTCCTTCCTCACTCCCTGCCATGCTCCTGCCTATTTTGTCCACTGAGCTTTCTTTCTTCACATCCATACCAACTTCCAGCCTCCCACTTGCCTCCATCTTGCATTGCATCTTGCCCCCGGCCAATTTAGTTTAAACATTCACGTTGCACTAGGAAATCTGCCTGCCAGTAGATTGTTTCTGCTCCAGTTCAGGTGCAACACATCTCTCTTGTTCAGGTCACTTCTGCCCTAGAAGAGATCCCAATGTTCCGAAAATCTGTATCGTTGCCCTCTGCACCAACTCCTCAGCCTCACATTCATCTGTCCTACCCTCACAAGCACCTGGCACGAGATGTAATCCGGAGATCACTACCCTGGAGGTTCTGCCTTTTAACCCTTTGCCTAGCCCCCCTATATTTATTTTGCAGGGCCTCATCCCTTTACCAAACTTAGTTACATGCCAACATGCACAACGACTTCTGGCTGCTCCCCCTCCCCCATGAAAACATCATGCAGCTTCTCTGTGACATCATGGTCCCTAGCACTTGGGAGACAGTCCGCCATCCTGGAGTTTCAATTGTTGCGACTGAATCTCTTGTCGGCCCCTCTAACTAATGAGTTTCCTTCCACTATGGCTCTGCCTGGCGTTACCCTTCCCCACTGTGCCTTAGAGCCAAGCTTGGTTCCACAGACCTGACTAGTTCTGCTCCTTACCCCTGACTAGTTATGCCCCAATAGTATCCAAAAGGGTATATCTGTTTTGAAGGGGAATGGTCATAGGGGGTCACCAACACTCTCTGCCTATTCCCTTTTCAATGGTATCCACCCACTCTCTTCCTGGACCTTAGTTGTGCCCACCTTTTTAATTGTGCTTTTTTTGCATCAATGTATTCTTTATTTTTGCACTCTCTTTTTCTTTTTCACTGTCATGTGGAATTTATGTGGAATTTGTGTATAATTTGTGTCTAATCTCTGTTTTTGCCTGCTCTCTGAGTGTATGTGGCTGCGATGCTGCTGCAAGCAAGATTTTCTTTATCCTCATACCTCACGTTGGATCTTCTTCTTGCGTATGGCGTGCGCAGCCCAGGGCCTGATTTAGATGAAGAGAGGCCCTAGCGCAGCCTAAAGTTGGAGGTCAACTTGTTCTATTTGATCTTATTTGTGCACGTCGGGTTGATTGCATTAGTCGAAACAGGGTGGACCACGTGAAGGTTGCAATCTCCCACCCCCTCACAGTAGGTGTGCACATGACAATAAACTTGACTCGACTTGACTATCAAGTCATCAAGTCTACTCCACCATTCAATCATGGCTGATCTATCTCTCCCTTCTAACTCCATTCTACTGCCTTCTCCGTATAACCTCTGACACCCGTACTAATCTTACTACTTACAGCACCAGAGACCAGGGTTTGATCCTTTCAACGGGTCTGGGTAAAAATCCTGGTGCTTGGTGCTCAACCGAATTGTGGGAATATCTTGGCTACGGAACTGCTGGAGTTGAAGAAGTCACCTAATCAATTAGAGACAGTCAATAATAACTATCCAGTCAATGATGTATGCACCCTGTAAGACAGTGAATAGAGAGCTGTATGAGGTTCAGTTTACTCGTAAGATGGTAGAAGTTGTCCTTTGTATTGTGTTGGCTGCGCTCATCTAGCGTCGGATTACAAAAGAGTGAAATTTAAACCAGGTTGCAAAGGGACCATAAGACATAGGAGCAGAATTAGGCCATTCAACCCATCGAGACTACTCCACCATTCGATCATAACTGATCTATTTTTCCCTCTCAACCCCATTCTCCTGCCTTCTCCCCATAATTGTTGACACCCTTAGTAATGAAGAACCAATCAATCTCCGCTTTAAAAATACCCAATGTCTTGGCCTCGACTGCCATCTGTGGCAATTAATTGCACAGATTCACCACCCATTGGCTCGTCTCCATTCTAAAGGTACATCCTTTTATTCTGAGGCTGTGCCCTCTGATTCCAGTCTCTCCCACTAGTGGAAACATCCTTTCCACGTCTACTCTATCTAGGTATTTCATTATTCAGTAAGTTACATTGAGATTCCTCCCCCCTCATCCTTCTAAACTCCAATGAGTGCAGGCCCAGAGTCATCAAACGCTCCTCAGACCCAATCATCCCGGGATCATTCTCGGACACTTCGTCTGGACCTTCTTCAATGCCAACACAACCTTCCTCCGATTGGTCCTCATAATATTCAAAATGTGGCCTCACCAGCCACCTATAAAGCCTCAGCATTACATCCTTGCTTTTACAATCTAGTCACCTCAAAATGAATGCTGGCATTGCATTTGCCTTCCTCATCATCGACTCAAGCAGCAAATTAACCTTTTGGGAATCCTGTATCAGCCTGTCCCAAGTCCCTTTGCATCTCCGATTTCAGAATTATCTCCCCATATAGAAAGTAGTTAATGCTTTTATACCTCTGCCAAAGTGCATGACCTTACATGTTGCTATGCTGTATTCCTACTTTGCCCACCCTCCCAACCTGTCCAAGTCCTTCTGCAGACTCCTTACTTACTCCTACTTACACTAGCTGCCCCTCTACCTACCTTTGTATCACCCATAAGCGTGGCCATCATTCATGTCATTAACATACAACGTGAAAAGTAGCGGACACAACACTGACCCCTGCGGAACACCACTAGTCACCGGCACCAATCCGGAAAAGGCCCCCTTTATTCCCACTCTTTGCCTTCTGCCAGTCAGCTGATCTTATATCCATTGCTAGTTCTGTAACTTTCTTCCGATCTGTAACTTTCCACAGAGCTGTCGATCTCAAGTCACAGATGGCTATCAGCTGTCTGCTGAAATAAGTTACACTGAAGTCTGTGACATTATTTTACCCAAAGTTCTTCATCTTCCACTGCTTTGCTGACCTAAATGAATACACCAGTCTGTGGCTCAACTATATTCATCGCTATAAATATCTTTGTGAGTGTTTTTCTGATTTCTCTTCACTCTCTTGCCATATTGATATTTAGATTGATGATTAATAACAAGGCAAAACATACACAGTTATTCACAATTCAGAAGGAGCAAATATACTGGGATACAATATTAAATGTGCAGCCACATTGGTTCAGATTTAGTTTTTGTTTTTTAGTTTTAGAGATACAGCACGCAGTTAACAGGTTGTTAGTTCATCTATATTCTAGCACTATGTCTGATACTGTAATGTGGTACTGTATCTGCTTCTTAGTATAGTTTAATTTAGCGATACAGTGCAGAAACAGGCCCTTCTGCCCACTGAGTCCATGCCTACCAGTGATCCTTGCATACCAGCACCATCCTATACACGAGGGACAATTTTACATTTATACCAAGCCAATTAACTTACAAACCTGTACGTCTTTGTAGTGTGGGAGGAAACTGAAGATCTCGAAGAAAACCAATGCAGGTCACGGGGAGAATGTACAAACTCCCTACAGACAAGCACCCTTAGTCAGGACCGAACCTGGGTCTCTGGCACTGTAAGACAGTAGCTCTGCCGCCTAGCCACCGTGCCGCCCCAGATAGTTACAAAACAGGCCAGCAGGATGTTCAGTTCCAGGCCACTGTTCCAAATTCACTCATCAGCTCACCTTATCAGAGTATAGTCTAGCACCATATTGCACGCTATAGATTCAAGATTCAAGAGAGTTTATTGTCATGTGTCCCAGATAGGACAATGAAATTCTTGCTTTGCTTCAGCACAACAGAATATAGTAGGCATAAATAAATACAGAACAGAACAGATCAGTGTGACCATATACCAATGAATATATATATACACACATAAATAACAGATAAAGTGCAATGGGCTATTTAACGATCAGAGTTTTGTTTGAGTTGAGTTTAATAGCCTGATGGCTGTGGGGAAATAGCTATTCCTGAACCTGGATGTTGCAGATTTCAGGCTCCTGTATATAGGATATAAGTACATCATGCAATAGTATTAGAGGATAGGAATTTTAGAATGTGATGCCTCTGAGATTAGAATTGTGGCATGTTAAAGTTGCTTGAGAAGGTTATGAATCATGGATATCTCTACAACCAGATACTCTTTTCTCAGTTAAAGAGTATATTAAAGATGGAGATCACTAGATTTTTTTTGGAACAGCTGCAAAGAAGCAATATGTGGGAAGATAATGTTGATGTGGAGAGACAGCCTTGATACTATTAAATATCTGGGCAACCTTGGTGGGCATGTGTCGGAAGGAACTGCAGATGCTGCAGGTTTGGACCGAAGATAGATGCAAAATGCTGGAGTAACTCAGCGGATCAGACAGCATCTGTGGGAAAATTAGTAGGTGATGTTTTGAGTCGGAACCCCTCTTCAGACCGAAGAAAGGATCCAACCCAAAATGTCACCTATTCCTTTTCTCCAGAGATACTGCCTGATCCGCTGAGTTACTCCAGCATTTTGTGTCAACCTTGACACAACCTGGTCTCCTCCTGCATCTATACTTGATGTTCTTAAGCAGAATGCTCTGCTTTAGAGCGATCATGGACAGTGAGGACTATATAAAACAATACTATATTGTGAAACGCATGATGTGCCATGCATCCTTTTGCGTAATCTTACTTTGATTGCTCATATAAAGGTCAACTTTAAGAAGTTTACAAATTAAATGTCTGAAACTCTGATCCTTTGAGCAGTATCTTATAATGGTGCTGCATATTCTTCTGCAAAAATTCTTTCCAAAGGGAGGCCTCATTTATACCATGAGTTCACTGAACATATTACAATGAAACAGCCCGGCAGACATGAAAGAATTGGAGGGATCTGCTCTCTTGTCCCACTGGACAGCAAGCTGCCACAAACCATTAATGCCCAACTTGCACTCAGACTAAAAGAAATCTGCACTCATTTTTCCAGTCCATTTGGAAATATTAAGTTTGGGTTGAATATCCATCACAGATATAAAACACACGCTGAAATGGTAATGTTCCAGGACTGTGTCATGTCATTCAGCACCAACATAAAAATCCACCTCCGCTGTTCTCCTCTGCTGAAGCAATATGAAGGTACAGTTTCATGTATGCGAGCATCATCTTCAGCCACATGGCCACAAGGCATGTGTGAGGCTAACCAGTGGTTGTCAGCTGCTTGGTTAATTGTGGGAGGTGGGAATGAGCACAGCTGAGCATGGACCTCTCCATCCCCAGTGTCCAAGCATGCACACATGCATATACATACTCTAACACACGCAGGCACACACGCACACACACACACACACACATGCATATACTGTACTGTACATCTACTCTCACACACACGCGGGCACACACACACACACACACACATACATATACATACACCTACTCTCACACACACGCGGGCAGACACGCGCAGACACACATGCACGCATGCACACACACACATGCATATACTGTACTGTACATACACCTACTCACACACACTCGGACACACATGCACACACACACACACACACACACATGTATATATACACACCTACTCTCACCACCTGGACACACACACGCATACACATACACATGCATATACATACACCTACTCTCGCACACGCGTGGACACACATGCACACACACAAGCCCACACACGTACACACACGCACACTTACACGCACATGCATTTACATACACCTACTCTCACACACACGCGCACACACACATGCGCATACATGTATGCACGCACACACACAGACACATACACACAGAGACACACACACATACATGTATGCACGCACACATTTCAGCATGTTAGTCAACTGAAGTCCTTCATCTTGAAGGCACCAAGTTGAGTTTAAATCCCCGATGGCTTTTACAGAGCCCTGGGTTTAAGTTGCTATTATTCCTCTCTGTGCAACTCAAGATTTGAAAATGATTCAATGAACACCAATTTTAAAATGTGGTTTGCTAGTGTATAGCTCACAACAGTGGATCATTTCTTTAGGACATTGCTCAAAATAGAACAAAGCTACAGAAGTAAATCCTTCAGTCTAAGCCTGCTCCCTCATTGAATTGTGTCTGATCATCTATCTCAGCACTCTGTTCTTACTCCCTCCTCTTATCCCTTGACAATTTTGCATCTGGAGGCATATCTGTCTCTGTCTTAAAAATATTCAGTGACTTGGTTTCTACAGCCCCTTGAGGTAGCAAATACCACAGGTTTACCACACTCTGCGAATGAAATTTCTCCTCAACACAGTCTGAAATATCTTGCCTGTAATCTGAGATGGTAACTCCTTATTGCAGACAGCAGAGCCAGGGGAAACACCTTTCCCACATTCACTCTGCCGAGCACTGAAAGAAATCCACCAGTTGTGATTAGTGCCTTGCTCACTCTTCTGTAGTCGACTAAATACAAACCTCTCTTCATACGTTCGTTCCCACCATCTCAGGAATCAGTCTGGTAATGTGCTCCCTCTGTGACATGTAAGGTATGGAGACTAAGACTGCACACAATATCAAAGTGTGGTCTCACCAAGGCCTGACATTATTGTGGTAAAGATGTCCTTGTTCCTGTACATATACCATTTCTTTACTTAATGGCTTGCTACACCTGTATGTTTGCTTTCAGTAATTGGTCTATAAAGGGCCTGTCCCACTTTCACGACCTAATTCACAATCATTTTTACTCGTGGACATTTTTCATCATGCTAGAAAAATGCCCCGACCTACTTGATGCCACGAGTACCTACGACTAGCATCACGGCCTGCTACGACCTACCTACGACCTCCTACGACCTCGTGACGACCATGCTGCGAGTATGAGTCAAGGGCAAACTCGGCAGATGTCGTGAAAGTGGGACAGGCCCTTACCTTTTGTTCATCATCTCACACAACATAAATAATGAGCCCAAGGCAAATACCAGAGGATGGTTTTGATCTGTCAACATTGCGATATGGGCCCAGCACACTCCCGTTGCCCCACTCTGCTGCTCAACAGTCCTTGTTCCAAACATACTCTGGCATCATTCCTCAGCTCTTTCTCTGTTACATCGATGACCACATTGGAGCTTCCACCTGCACTTGTGCTAAACTGATTGGTTTTATCAACTTCACTACTAACTTACTCTGCCCTCAAATTCACTTTGACAATCACTCACACTTCTCTCCCATTTTGGTCTCTCTGTCTCCATTGCTGTGGATAGACTATCAACTGGCATTGGTTACAAACCCACTGACACCCGCAGTTACTGTAACTACCCCTCCTCCCACCCTGCGTCTTGCAAGGATGTCATCCCCTATTCTCAATTTCTTTGTGTCTTCAGTATCTGCTCCCAGGATGAGGCTTTTCACTCTAGGACATCCGAGATGTTCTCATTCTTCAGTAAACATGGTTTCCCCCCCTTCCGTTGTGAATGGATCCCTCACCTGTATCTCCTTTGTGACCGTTCCCCCTCCCCCTCCCCCTCCCCCTTGACGGAACAAGGATGGAGTTTCCCTGGTCCTTACCTTTCACTCCATTAGTCCCTGCATCCAACACACTACTCCCTCTGCAACTTCTTCATTCACTAATCCCTGCCCACCCAACCTGCCCCCTCACCAGGTACTCTCCTCTGCAACCAGGAGAGATGTAACGCCCGTCCCCGCACCCCCCACTCTCACTTCTATCCAGGGGTGCTTCATGTGAAACATGTGAGTTTCACATGCATCTCCAAACCTTGTCTACTGCATTCATAGTTCCCAATGCAGACTCCTTTACAGTGACTTGACCAAGCATATAGACAAGTCTTTCACTGAACATGTACAATCTATCTGCCAAGGTCTCAGTTACCAACCATTTTAATTTGCCTTCATATTCCCACTCTGTCCTTTCTGTGCTGGCCCTCCTCCATTGCCAGAGTGAGGCCACTTGCAAACTGGAGGAAACAACCCTCGTCTTTCCCGTGGGTTGCTAATAATCCAACACCATGAACATTGAATTCTCCAATTTTAAGTCCCTCTCCCTTACCTGTGTCATGCTTTTGCCCCTCGTGTGAGTTGCCTTGAAGCCTCTATGCATCCTCCTCACAGTTTATACTTCTGGCCAGTTTAGTGTTGCCATAACACTTCAAAATCTCCTCTTTGGATTCTCCATCCATATCATTGACACATGTATTCTGACTAGCAGAGGCCAAAGCACTGATCCCTTCAGACCCATTGTTATAGACTGCCATCCCAATAAAGATCCATTTATTCTTCCTGTTTACAAAGTGACAACCATTTTCCATCCATGCCCAGACTTTATCCTCAATGCCAAATGTTATAATACCTTTAAGGTGAGATTTTATCCACAGCTTTTGGATTTACTGACTCTTCCTTGTCTACTCTACCATGTGCAGCCACAAGAAAAACCTCAAATCCAGCACAGTCCTCTCTCAGAATGCAATGTGCTTTATCTCACTGGTCATTGTATTTTCAAATTCAATCCTAATTAGCCCTTATTGGTACTGAATCAGACCGGGGGGGGACTGGTGGAGATTTTTTTTGTTTAGTTTAGGGATACAGTGCGGGAACAGGCTCTTCGGCCACCGAGTCCGGACTGACCAATGATCCCCGCACATTAACACACACTAGGGACAATTTACAATTATATCAAGCCAATTGACCTACAAACCTGTATGTCTTTGGAGGAAATCGAAGATCTCAGAGAAAACCCACGCAGGTCACGGGGAGAACGTACAAACTCCATACAGACAGCACCCGTAGATGGGATCGAACCCGGGTCTCTGGCACTGCAAGCGCTATAAGGCAGCAACTCTACCGCTGTGCCACCATGCCGAATTGTATGTGAAACATTTTGTATGAGGTCTTGAAATGCTGGGGCTTGGAAGGCTAGGGACAGTGGTAGTAAATGGGATTGATATACATGGGTACCTGATGGTTGGGATGGACTTGGTGGGACGAGAAGCTTTTGTCTGTGCTGTGCAAGACTGTGACATTATGAATCTATGACCAGGGCTTAGGAATACATTTTGAAATGGTTAACATGATGGAAATGAGAGAACCAGTGAAGTACATTGATAAGACAAAGGTAATAAGTGCTGCATTGCTAAGTGCACTTCCACAACTAGTCTGAAGAAGTGTCTCGACCCGAAACGTTGCCTATTTCCTTCGCTCCATAGATGCTGCCTCACCCGCTGAGTTTCTCCAGCATTTTTGTCTACCTTTGTCTACAACTAGGCTGAATGGATTGAAACAAAGAACTGCAGATTCTGGTTGACAAGTGCTGGAGTAACTCAGTTACTCAGGCTGCATCCCTGGGGAACATGGAGTCTGAAGAAAGATCCGGACCCAAAACATTATCTATCCATGTTCTCCACAGATGTTGCGTGACCCACTTTTTATCGCCCGCCCGAAGGCTCATCAGAAAGTGGGACCGGGAACCTGCCCGAAAGGCTCGTTGGACGGTATAACTTGGAGGGAGCTGAAGACGTCGGACATGAGGAGCAAGGGCCGGTAGGAAGGTGAACCAGGGTAATGCCTCCAGCGCCTTCAGATAGATAGACACTAAATACTGGGGTAACTCAGCGGGACAGGCAGCGTCTCTGGAGAGAAGGAATGGGTGACGTTTCGGGTCGAGACCCTTCTTCAGACTGTTGTCAGGGGAGGTTGCAGGTTGTGTCCTTGGGACACAAAGATGGCCGGGTGAGGAGAGGAGAGGGACATTGGTTCACGGGAACTGCTCCAGTACAATGCGCATGCGGGCCGACCGGACTTTGGACTTTGAATAATGGCGCCAAAAATGACACTGCCCGCATGTGTAATATATGCAAAATGAATTTCACTGGGCAGTTGCATATGTGACTAATAAAGCATTATTGACTATTGATTATTTAGTTACTCCAGCACTTTGTGACTTTTTGTGGATTGAAATCAATCTAGATCAACTGGAAACAGATTGGCTGGAGCTTATTTTTTTGAGAAGATAGCAAAGCAAATTCAGCAACTATTGAATAAATAATGCTGCATGACTTCTATGTAAAATCATTTAAACTGTATGATAAACAACGTAAGAGTTAGAAATGTGGAAGATGTTGCAAGCACAGGAGGTCAGGCTACATCCTAGACAGAGAAAGAGAGCTAATGATTCAACTTATCAATCCAGATCATTGTCTCTGCTTCTCACACCACAGTTACTGAATGTGTAGGAGGGAACTGCAGATGCTGGTTTCCATTGAAGATAGACACAAAATGCTGGAGTAACTCAGCAGGACAGGCAGCATCTCAGGAGAAAAGGAATGGGTGACGTTTACTAAATGTTCTGCTGAGTATTTCCAGCATTTGTTATTTTTATTTCACATTTCCAATGTGGCTTGCATTTTCATTCATCGAGCACAGAACATAGAATGTTAAAGCACAGGGACGAGGCCCCTTGACCCTCTGTGACCATGCCAAATATGATGCCAAATGGAACTAGTCTCTTCATGCACCTTCTCCATATCCCCCCCTTCCCTGCACCTCCACATGCTTATCTAATGGGGCTGTCCCACTGTACGAGCTAATTCAAGAGCTCTCCAGAGATTAAAAATAATCAAACTCGTGGTAAGCACGTAGAATGTACGTAGCGGGAACGTCGGAGCTTGGGATGTCTCTTAGCGGCTCGTAACGCTAACGGCAGGGACTCGGGAAACGCGGTAAGCTCGTGAAGACTCGTGAAGATTTTTCAACATGTTGAAAAATGTCCACGAGAGCCCCGAGTACCTACGAGCGGCTATTACCGTAATTCTCCGAGTTCAAATCAGGGGAAACTCGGGAGAATTAGCTCGTACAGTGGGACAGCCCCATAAGCCTCCTAAATGCTCGTATCTGTCTCCACTGCCTCAAGCTGGCAGCTCAATCCAGGCACACACCACTCTCTGTGAAAAATACTTTCTGTGAACAATTTATTCCATTGGAGGATTATGAACCGGGAAATCTAATGATCTGATAGACACAAAATACTGGAGTAACTCAGCGGGACAGGCAGCATCTCTGGATAGAAGATATCCAGAAATTATTCAGAAATGCTGCCTGTCCCGCTGAGTTACTCCAGCATTTTGTGTCTATCTTCTGTAGTTCCTTCCCACACAATCTAATGGTCTGGTTGTCGTTATTTGTTCTGTCATGCCCTCATTTAGTTATTGAATCACATAGTTTGATATATCTCGGCATGGCTGCACATATTATCTCAAATGGGAGGAATCATTCAGGTATGGTGTGCGAATTTCATTCTGTTACTTCTGATGCTATGTCACAGTAGCTGCCCAAGTGACTCTCTCAAGCACTTATCATAGACTGGATTATTGGTGGAATCCAGAGTTCCAGTCAGAAAGAGTGGTTACTATATAAGTGAGTTATCTCCAGAAATGTGCACACGGACATAAAAAAGCTGTTGGACTGCTAACAGTGTAAAGTAACCTGTGGGCAATCATCAGACAAGAAATGTAGCCATGATTACATGGATGTTGCAGGTATAAAACACGGCAATGCCTTTAGAAATGGATTGATTGTATTTGGGGTAATGGAAGATGGGAATAAATTGAATCCATCTCAAAAATTATTTATTTAATTATGGTTTAATAATAGGAAAAAAATTAATACTTAAATTTTGGAAAAATACACCAATACCAACGCTCAAAATGTGGATTGCAAGTATGTTGGACACTGCACATCTTGAGGAAATGCGATTCCTCCTAATAGATACATTTGACCAATTCACAACGAGTTGGTCTCCATTTGTCGTCTTTTTGGAATCATATGGTGCAACACAATTGTAAAAGTTAACTCGTGACTGGGCGAGGGATGGTCAAGATTATAAATAAGATCTCCTTACTTCTTTTTTCTTTTTCTTCCCTTTTTTTTCTTTTATTCTCTTTTTCCTATTTTCTACTCTTTAACTTTCCTCTTTCACTCTCTATTTTTCTTCTCCACACACTATATATCTCACATTTTTCTATACTTCATCATCTAATTTCTTTTTCTTTTCTTCTTTATTATAATATAGAAAAATAAGAAGTTGTACATAAAATGTATTATGAAAATATGATTGTATACAATTGTACTTCTAATAAAATAAATTAAAAAAAAATAAAAAATAAAAAAAGAAATGGAGAAACTCCTGAATCTACTGGATGGAACTGTTTTTAAATCAGAAATGCGAATTGGTGACTGGCAGGAGGAATGCACAGTCTAGGACTCCTCTCTGTTTCAGAGGACACTGATGGGTTACTTACTAATGCCTATGCGGACTGGTTGAGGAGATGGTGATGCTATTGAGGTAGATGTAGAGAAGGTGCTTAAGGGCCAGTCCCACTTTCCCGAGTTATTCACGAATTCTCCTGAGTTATTCACGAATTCTCCCGAGTTTTCAAACTCGCAGAATGTTCGTAATGGGTCCGTGGGAGTCCGTAGGAGTCTGTAGATATATCGTAGCGGCTCGTTATGCCAGCCGTAGGTACTCGGGGCATCAGGTAAGTCGGGACGTTTTTTCAGCATGTTGAAAAATGTCCACGAGTAAAAAAAAATAGCCCCGAGTACCGAGTAATCAGAAGAATGATTTACCCAGAGAATGGTGAGAATGTTGTAGGAAGGATCTGCAGATGCTGGTTTAAACTGAAGACAGACACAAATTGCTGGAGTAACTCAGTGGGACAGGCAACATCTCAGTGGGACAGGCAACATCTCAACATCTCAGGGAACAGGTGATATTTCGGGTCGAGACCCTTCTTCAAACTCCTGTAAATTAGGTTGGGGTTGGGTCCGAACTGGGATGTCAGGAACCAGAGTTGGAATCCCCAAGGTAGAAGATGGAGGCGCAGGAAAACACCAAGAAAACAGTAGCGAGTCTGGGTTAAAACGTGGTCGCAGCCAGAAATGTCACCCATTCCGTCTATCCAGAGATGCTGCCTGTTCCGCTGAGTCACTCCAACATTTTGCGTCTACCTTCGGTGAGAATGTTGTACTTGCTATCTCCTGGATGAAATCAAACAGGAAATATGAAGAAGCTGAGGCAGATAGAAATGGCAGTGTTAGATGGGTTTGAAGTGCGTTGGATGTAATGGCTTATTTTGGTGCTTTAAACTGTGGCTTGGAATTTGTGGAATGGGTGCTTTCTGTTGATCTTGAAAATAGTTACCATTGAGTTTGCACTCTCTGGAGTGCAGATTTCCTTTATTCTGACATCAGTTTGAATTTGATACTTGCAGGAAATCTGTGGTATTTATCAACAGGTGTGGTGGGAGGCAGTGCAATGAACTAAATGGATTGAACAATGCTTGGAGAATGCAAAGAAGAAAGTAAAAAACAAAGGAATTTAAATCATATTTTAAATCACTCTAGTGAGACTGAAATAAATATCAGATCGTATGCTTTGGTTTAAGAAAGACACAAAAAATATTGCATAAACTATTAAGATAGTTTAGAATTTTAAAAAAGCTTTAAGCTTTACATTATTTTTCAGGGGATGGAACTTCACATGTAGTTTTTCACGTTTAGTTTTTTAATTTAGAGATACTGCACAGAAACAGGCCCTTCACCCCACCGAGTCCGCACCGACCACTGATCCCCGCATATTGCCACTATCCTACACACACTTGGGACCAAGCCAACTAACCTACAAACCTGTACGTCTTTGGAGTGTAGGAGGAAACCGAAGATCTTGGAGAAAACCCACGCAGATCACGGGGAGAACGTACAAACTCCGTACAGACAGCACCCCGTAATCGGGATCGAACCCGGGTCTCTGGCGCTGAAAGCGTAGTAAGGCAGCAACTCTACCGCTGCGCCACCGTGTTGCCCTGTCATTATTATTAAAAAGACAATGAGATACACGGTAGAAAATTCTGGATTTCAATGTTGAGCTAAGCATTGAGCCATAGACACGTAGCTGTCAGTTTTACACAGTTATAATATTTTTGTTCTTTATAATACCCTGGTAAAGAATACTGTGCTGTAATAATGATAATTAGATTGATGTTATTATACAGCATGAGAACAGTGCCCTTGGCCCACTGAGCCTGCACTGACCATCAAATACGTATGTACAGATGCTCCATAGAAAGCATACTGTCGGGCTGCATCACAGCTTGTTTTGGGAACAACTCCGCCCAAAACCGCAATAAATTGTAGAGAGTTGTGGATGTAGCCCAGTCCATCACACAAACCAGATTTCCCACCACTGACATCATGAACACTTCAAGCTGTCACAGAAAAGCTGCCAATAGACTCAAAGACTTGTCCCACCCCAGTCATTCTATCTTCTACCGCTCCCATCCGACAGAAAGTACAGAAGCATGAAAGCGTGAATGACACAGCTACTTCCCCTCAGTTATCAGGCTTCCGAATGGTACTTCTATAAGCTAGGGTACAGTCTGATTCACCCCACTGCAGACATTGAACCTTGTCTATTGAACTGATGCACTACAATATTCTATAGTATTTTTTTCTTTGATCTATCTATTGTACTAGTTTGAATTGATTGTATTTATGTATAGTGTTATTTGAGCTGATTGGATAGCATGCAAAACAAAGCTTTTCACACGTCACAGTAATAACCTAAACCCAAACACCAATCATATTCTGCTTCCACAGTTTCCTCTCATATTCCCATCAACTCTTCTGCCAACTGCCTACTCTGGAGGCCATCTACAACAGCCAACTAACCTACCAACTTCTTTTGCATGTGGGACAGAAACAGGTGGGCGGCACAGTGGCGCAGCAGTAGAGTTGCTGCCGCACAGCGCCAGCGACCCAGGTTCGATCCTGATGACGGGTGCTGTTTGTACAAAGTTTGTACATTCTCCCCTTGACCACGCGGATTTTCTCCGGGATTCTCCCACATTCCAAAGACCCGCAGGTTTGTAGGTTAATTGGCTTTGGAAAAGATTGTTAAATTGTCCCCAGTGTGTAGGATAGTGCTAGTGCACAGGGATCGCTGGTTAGAGCAGGGCCTGTTTCTGCGCTGTATCTCTAAACGAAAGTAAGAACACCCAAGGAAAACGCAAGCTGTCAGAGGGAGGGTGTGCAAACCTCTTACCCAGGTCAGAATTTAACTCAGATTTGTGTTGCTGTGAAGCGACTGTGTTAACTGCTGTGCTGCTGTGCTGCCCAGTTATACACTCTACATACTGTGATCACAGATGCTCTGAGTATTACTCGGGCAATTTCCATGCCAAATAATCCCTACCAAAAGAGGCAATAAGGATAGTAAGATTAAACGAGAACTTACCAGTTTGAAGTTTGATCTTTATTTTATGAGGAGTTACGATGAGCGATTAGGTGAAGTTCCCCGCCAGAGCGCATGCGTGTCAATCTTCAAAGCAGCGGTGTGAAATCACAGATAACAGTAGTTGAAGTAACATAGTAAGATTAGAGAAACTAGAACTACCAGATGACCTTTATGATACGAGGGTTGGGAGCGGAGGGCACGTAATCGCTCATCGTAACTCCTCATAAAATAAAGATCAAACTTCAAACTGGTAAGTTCTCGTTTAATCTTACTATTTTACTTCGGAGTCACGTGAGTGATTCCGTGAAGATTTCAAAGCTCTGTGATTTCATGCTGTGGAAAAGTCCACACAAACACAACTGCATCAGTTCACCACAGATAAGGGAAACATTGATAATGCATACAGACATGACATGGATTTAAAACATGCTGATGCTATTTAATGAACAAATAATAATAATAGTAACCCCTCTCATCCGGGAAGAACTTTAAAATAGAAACTAAAATAGAGTTGGCTATGGGTTATTATAAAATGTTTGGAAAGCTTGCTCATTAGACCATCCTGCAGTCGCTAGGATGTGGTCCAGCGGAATGTACATAACCCTTGCTGCTGATGTTGTAGCAGCCCTGGTGGAGTGAGATTAGAAAATATTAGTATCTACTCCTGCATAAGCCACAACCCCGTTTAACCACCTGGAGATGGTCTGAACTGATACCTTCTTATGAAGTTTTTCGTAACTAACAAACATTGCTAGTATCAGGGCCTCTAAAACCCCTGTCTCACGGTGCGAGCTGACCCACGAGGTACCCCGAGCTTAAAACAAATTTAACTCGTGGTAATCACGTACGATTAACGTAGCGGGAACGTCGGAACTCGTGGACGCAACTTAGCGACTCTTGCCGCTAACGGCAGGTACCTGTGACACTTGTTAACTCTTGGAAAAATTCAAACATGTTTAAACTTTTCCACGAGCAAAATGTACTCTTGAGGTTAAAATTTGAAACATTTAAACACGTTGTAAGAACGTAGTGGCCCGTGCGTTTACCTTAGTGACTCGTGAGTCTACCGTGGGAACTCTTTAACTCAGCGGGCAGGCAGCATCTCTGGAGATAAGGAATGGGTGATGGGATGACATTTCCAAATTGGGGGGGTGGGTGGGAGGAGGGAGGGGGGGGGTGGAGGAGAGAGGGTGGAGAGTGGAGGGAGAGGAGGGGGAGACAGATGGGGGTGTCTTCATTCACTAGCGGCAGGTGCCGGTCACTGAAACAGGCAGGTGAGATTTCACATCCACCTTGTGTGTGTGTGTCTCTCTCTCCCTCCCTCACACAGGCTGAGAGACTCTGCCTCTGTGAGTGTACGTCTCTTTCTCCCCCTCTCCCACACAGTAAGACCGAGGTACGTCCATCTGTGTCTCCCACATACACAGTAAACTCTGCTTTGTGTGTGTATATAGACGTCTCCCCCCATTTCTCTTTCTCCCCTCCCCACCTCTCTCTTTCTCCCCCCCTCTCTCTTTCTCACCCCCTCTCTCTTTCTCCCCCCACACACAATAAGACCGATGTATTCTGCTTAGTCTCTCTTCCCTCCCACACACACAGATAGACCGAGGTCTTGTGCGCTCTTTCTCTCTCCCCCACAGTCACGCCGAGGTACACCACACTGCCTCTGTGCCTCTCTCTCTCTCTCTCTCCCCCTCTCTCCTTCATACAGTCAGAGGTCCACACTGTCTCTGTCTCTCTCTCCCCTACACACACACACACAGACTGAGGTACACACTGCCCGTTGTGTGTGTGTGTCTGCCTCTGTCTCTCTCTCCCACACACACAGTTAAAGGTACTCCACGCTGCCTGTGTGTGTGTGTGTGTGTTTCTCTCTCTCACTGTCCCACCTCCCACACCCACACACAGTCAGTCAAGGCCGTGTCTTACCTGTTTGCGGTCATCGGCGGTGAAGCGCGGCGTCGCCGGTAGCGAGGACCGCGCGGCAACGGCGAGAGCGTCGAGCCTATCCACCGGAGCGCCGCACGGATATTGCACGGGGGCCGAGTCAATTCAAACACGGCGGGTCCCACGTGCTTGTGGTAAGTAAAAAAAGGGCGGGCCGACTGCGATGACGTCGGCCCCCCGCACGTGACTCACCAGCGGCGGCTGTGGCGGCGGCCATCCTGATCGCGGCGCTGTAGCGGTGGCTGTGCCTGCAGCCGCGCAGCACACGTGCCTCACTGGCGGCGGCACGTGCGTCACTGGCGGAGGCTGTGGCAGAGGAGGTTTGACGCACGGCGCTCGACCCACACTGGCGGCGGCCCGTGCGAGCGGCCGTGCGCACTCGTGCATCACTGGTGGAGGTTGTGCGGTGAGTATAGTGTTTTCGACATTGTCGATTTTATTTTTGCACCGTGCGGTGTTGGGAACACCGTCGCACGGCCCGGGAATTGTTCTTTCTCACGAGTGCGCGGTCTATGGCGGCAGATTCTTCCCGTTTCGCCGCCAATGACCGCAGATTCGTGAGACAGGCCTTTTAGTCAGAGGAACTCCACACTGTGTGTGTGTGTGTGTGCGCCTCTGTCTCTCCCTATCACAGTCAGAGTGAGGTACTCCCCCCCGCAGTCTCTCCGCAGGCACTCCCCGGCAGGGCGCATCTGCCTCAGGTTGCCCAGGCAGTCAGACATGACTCCGGTGGCGGGCTCCATGCACAGCTCCTGCCGGCCGGCTGGGAGCGGCGACGGAGGAGAGGGGGAAGTTGGCCACCAGCCGGGCAGTCTCGGCTCTCCATGCAGTCCGAGTCTCGCTGGATCCTCGTAATCCTCTGCCTCTGTCAAATGGGTGAGTTTAACCTGACCCCCCTCACCCCCAACCTCCCTCCACCTCAACTCATGCCTGGGCACCAAAGCAGCTCAGGAGGCGAACCCTGAGCTCCGTCTCCCAACAATCTGATGTGCGCATCCGTCCACATTCAAAGATTTCATCTCCAGTCTCCCCGCAGTGTGTAGACCTGGCAGTAAATTCAATTAAAATATAGCAAACCTCCACCTGATGGTTTGTGTGTGTTTCAAACAAATCATCAGTATAACTGCTCTGGCACTGGACGGTGCGCATTTTCCCTTTGTAGGTCACATCAATCGATGCGGCCTTCAAAGCCGCAGGATGGAGATGTTGCTTATTAAAACAGATCTTCATTGAAGGTTGGCTCAAGAGTAACTCGGGAAAGGAACTTGTTAACTTGGGAGACGAACTTGGAACATCGCAGAAATGAGTTCACGGCAAACTTGAGTCATACCCGTGGGAACTCGGTTAAACTCTTGATCATACACTTGGAATCTCGTGCACAACCACGAGTCTTTCGCTCGGGGTACCTCGTGGGTCAACTCGCACAGTGTGACAGGGCTCTAAGGCTCTAGGTGACCTTGACGTAATGTTGTAAATGTGTGACCACACATAACCGAAGGTCCATGGGGTATGCCATGAGAACTAGTTTGAGACCTGACGCCCCTGGGCTACACTACTTAACTAAATCATAAACGTAAAATATTATATTATTTGCAGGTGTAACCATCCTGTCCAGTCGCAATTCATGTAGTGACTGGACTCATTGCGCTGAGACCAGCGCCCTGAGGATAACTACCTTATGAGAGCCGGCCAAAGATAAGGAAGTAGCTGGAGCCCCCTGGTGAAGTAGTGTTAACACAATGTCAATATCCCATACTTCCGTGAACTTGTATTAAAGATATCCTTTATAAACTGGATATCAGAGGGTGAGACCCGACAGAGTAGGTTCCGCCGCTGCAGCAAATATGATGAGAAGGCACGTTGGGCTCAGTTAATGGCTTTATAACTTAATTTATTGTCAAGGACCCATTTGAAATGAACTCCAAGACGTCAGTAATCCGTGCCGTGTTATATGTAACATAGTATTTAAACAAAACGCTTTCTATCTCCTGAAGAGGAAATGTACTGATTTTTTGGTGCTATCCCTGCACTCTACAGTGAGCACAAACATGAATCGGTCTGACAGTCTGAGCCGCCAGAGCAGCCTTCTAAGAGTCTGCAAGTCAATCGATTGATTTTATCATGCAGGGGCTGGCTTCCCGAGTCACAGGCTGAACCAGCAAAGTTTTATGTTTCAAATAACCATATAAGGTTCTATTATATTCCCAACATAAGCGGGAACCATGGCTGCATAGGCCAGTCAGACAGTACGAAAAACCCTGAAGCGGGACCTTGCTGAATTTATTGCAAGACCCGACTGATGAGGCAAAATGGAGAAAAGACATAAAATAACATTCCTCCCCCGTGTAGTGAGAATGTATCTCTCGCCACTGTGAACCACATATTTTGCAACCGGTGAATGAGCCTGGATACAAAACATATCGATATTCGGTGTTCCATCGAGCCATAATGTCATAAAATACTTTGTGATCCAACATCCATTCTGTGTTGTCATTGATTTTACGTGATGATACACCAGCGCCAAATGAGGTTAGGTAAATATGCCAGGATACTTTGACTTAATTGCACCCATGTGACTAACATATGCCACCACCACAGTGTATCAACTTGGAATTGAGCATGCAAATTATGCATATTCACACAATAACCCTTTGACCCATAGAATGCACATAGTGTCTATAGGTAGTTGATACCAATAACTGACAAATTGGTAACTGATGCAAATCCCATCTGCCTTCGTGACTAGAGATGGCATTCGTAATTTTCCATCTTTGAGCACTAGCATCAGTTTGTAATATAACTGAAGATTTAGTGACCAAAACCTACTGGAGCAATGCTGAATACTGTTTGTCCACCATTGTGAGTTTGGTAGCTTCAGCTGGTGATAGCATAGGTCTGTTAACAATGACCTACACGGTACCTGAGAGGTACTACTTTGCACGTTGTAAGTTCTGATAATGCAAAGGCCCAATTTGCATGGCTGAAGCACAGCTGCTATATTGCCAATTTCACTTGATGAATAGAAGGCTGCTTCATAACAACAAGGTTGTTACAGGCTTCTATTGTTTCCAATCTCTTGCCCCAGGGCGGAGTCACAGACAAATTAACAATTAAGGTAAATCCCAATAATCAGTAATGCTAGTTGGTATCAACCTTAAATTTAATTGGATGGATGAGGAACCTCAATTTCTCAATTATAGTTTGCAGCTGAAACAGCTGATTTTAGCAAAATACAGCGTTTAGAATATCATCCAGTTAAGCCAGAACAAGTGTTTTTGAGCTTTTGGCAGTCCAAGCACTGATTTAGTAATTTGGTAAATAACCTGGGAGCTGAAGTTAGCCCATTTTGCAACGCTTTAACTGTTATCATTGTCCCATCCAGATAACGGTGATCCCTGAGAATGGAAATCAGTTGTTTAACAGTAACGAAATTCCATATTCGGAAAAGTCTATGTTGTAAATGTGTTTCAAAAGAAATTAATGGATTATGGGTTAATAACTGGAAAAAAGCTAATTCTAAAATTTTGGAAGAAGGCTCCAATACCAACTATAAATATGTGGATTTCAAATATGTTTGAAACATTACACCTTGAAGAGATAAGACTCCTCCTAGCAGGTAAACCAGATCACTTCCACCTGACGTGGTCTGCATTTATAGAATTATTACAAACATAGGGTGCAAAAGTACTTTAAAAAAAATAAAAAATTGAGGTCGGGTAAGGGGGGATGATAGTTGAAGAGTTGGTATGTCCTATTTACGTGATGCTCAAAAAAAAAAAACATTTGTTTCTCTTTTTTTCTCTTTCTCTTTTCTTTTCTTAGGGCCTATTTCTTAACTCTTTTTCTTTTTGTTTTTAATTTCGCTCTTATAGGGTCTTCGTCCTTTTTTGTTGTTACATTTTCTACACTTTTCTACACTTGCACTTTTTCCTTCACTTTCTTCTCTCTTTCAATCTTTTCTTTCTCTAGTGTAAAAAAATAAATAAAGGGAGTACATTAATTGTAAGATGATATAAATGACGAGTATTAATGTATGTGGTTGTAATGTAATGTACATCTAATAAATAAAAATTAAAAAAAAAAAAAAAGAAAAGTCTATGTTGCACATGCGAGTTAAATCAAAGATGAACCGACATCCTCCATCGTTCACAATGAACAGGCCACACCTGCCATAATTCCGTGCCTACCTCGAACGACAACTCTGACCAGATTCCCGAGCCTGTCTCGAAAGGTAATTCTGGCCATAATACTGAGCCTGCCTCGAAAGGACAACTCTGGCCATAATACTGGGCCTGCCTTAGAAACATAGAAACATAGAAAATAGGTGCAGGAGTAGGCCATTCGGCCATTCGGCCCTTCGAGCCCGCACCGCCATTCAATATGATCATGGCTGATCATCCAACTCAGTATCCTGTACCTGCTTTCTCTCCACACCCCCTGATCCCTTTAGCCACAAGGGCCACATCTAACTCCCTCTTAAATATAGCCAATGAACTGGCCTCAACTACATTCTGTGGCAGAGAATTCCAGAGATTCACCACTCTCTGTGTAAAAAATGTTTTTCTCATCTCAGTCCTAAAAGATTTCCCCTTTATCCTTAAACTGTGACCCCTTGTTCTGGACTTCCACAACATCGGGTACAATCTTCCTGCATCTAGCCTGTCCAACCCCTTAAGAATTTTGTAAGTTTCTATAAGATCCCCCCTCAATCTTCTAAATTCTAGCGAGTACAAGCCGAGTCTATCCAGTCTTTCTTCAAATGAAAGTCCTGACATCCCAGGAATCAGTCTGGTGAACCTTCTCTGTACTCCCTCAATGGCAAGAATGTCCTTCCTCAGATTAGGAGACCAAAACTGTACGCAATACTCGAGGTGTGGTCTTACCAAGACCCTGTACAACTGCAGTAGAACCTCCCTGCTCCTATACCCAAATTCTTTTGCTATGAATGCTAACATACCATTCGCTTTCTTCACTGCCTGCTGCACCTGCATGCCTAGAAAGACAACTCTGGCCATAATTCTGAGCCTGCCTCGAAAGACAACTCTGGCCATATTTCCGAGCTTGTCTCGGAAGGCAATCCTGGCCATAATACTGAGCCTGCCTCGAAAGACAACTCTGGCCCCAATTCCAAGCCATGCTTGGAACCCTTGTTTACTGTGCAAAATAAACCAATCACATGTTACCATTTTAGTTTATAAACGGATCTGAATCTCATGTTATCATTGTCAAAAACATAAGTGTAAATATTACCAACTTGTAAATGGTCCACATACCCCATATTTCGGAAGAACCAGACCCACCTACCTCCATGGTTACCGGTGGTCTTATGGTAAGCCCAAAGGCCCCTGATGTGGGTTCTATTCCCGTCCTTGGAGAGTAGGACTGGTAGGGTGTGTGGATTCCATATTTCCTGAGACCGGCTTGGACCTTGGCCTGAAAGACCTCTGCCCAGCTTTCAAGCTGCCACCAGCTTCAGTGAACTGCTTACTGCCGATGAGGCGGGGGGGGGGGGGGTGGGTGTCGTCGCCGAAACGATGAAGCTTTGTTCGTCGTTGGTACCTTGATTAGTCCGACAGCTTTTGCTTCCTCATCCAGGTATACCTGTTGGATAAGTCTTACCTGAAGAGAAGCTTCGGCGGCTGGTTTCATTTCTCCAATGTCACCCCTGATAGCGCTGTTCACTGCCGGCCGTGAGGGGTGACATTGGAGAAATGAAACCCTTCCAGGTTTT